>CM056994.1:277699783-278204783 GCA_029891345.1 Dryococelus australis | reverse complement strand
CGTCTCGCCCCTCTTCATCTTTAGCGTGTTTCGAGTGTTTACAATTCCGCTCTTTTCGCTGCACACGAATTCCATCTGGTGATTCACTTACATGTGACAATAGCCGCGTATGTCCAAGTTGCTATAACCACACCAGAAGTCAAACTATCGTCGTGCCGAGAGCGATCCACGCGCGAATTATTTTAGTCAGGGTCGCTGTGTTCCTCTTTTCCACTGGCACCAGGAAGAAATTCATCGGATCGTCCCGCTGTACTCCGCCAAAACCACACTGGCCATGAACTTTGCCTCCGTGGCGGTTCTTGTGTTTTCCCAGTTTCGTTTCGTCGATCTCGATCACTTTGCCCAGCCCACCGATGCGTTTCCTGTACGTCAACACCCAGTCTATGCACACTTGGCGGCGGAAACTCGTCCAGGCGACGACCGTCTTTACCGAGCACAAAAGTTCGTTCACTATAGTCTGCTGTCGAGGGTATTTGATCAGCCACCAGAGTAAACACAACTCGACTATCTTACCCCGAGAAAAGTTTGAATCTCCCACGAAACTTCCCTGTCTCGCTGACACTTTAAAGTTGCATTTGGTAGCATCCTCCATTCGCCG
Organism: Dryococelus australis; assembly: GCA_029891345.1. Lineage (NCBI taxonomy): Eukaryota > Metazoa > Arthropoda > Insecta > Phasmatodea > Phasmatidae > Dryococelus > Dryococelus australis. The sequence goes on along the minus strand of CM056994.1, from coordinate 278,204,185 downwards.
TCGGCACCAGTAAAACAGCCCCTGTTTTCGACCAATTTCGCTTCGCCTTCCCCGCATTTTTCGCACCGCATCGTCGATGAGAATGTCGTGCGCGATGAGAAACATGTTTATGTTCGGCGAGGAATGAATAACTTGCCTAGCATTCAACATTGTGATTTTACATCCCGCGCACACCATCTTGCGATTCGCCAGAGAAAATTTGCGGGAAAAAATGCTTGGATACACGATATGGAACAATCATTGCCGAGTTTGGATACGCTAAACGGAACTTTGCCAGATATGCAAAATGACACTAGACTGCAATGTAAACAATTGGGATGGGTACTTTATAGTACACACTGAATGTTTGTATGGTTTTCCCATTACGATAAGCAATACGGAACAATTACCTTTATTTTTAATATGAATATCTGGTTGATGTAATTAAAATTAATATGGAGCATTTCTTATTTAATTGAAAGTGTAATCATGTTTCACACTTTCAATAAAAAAAACCTCCTGCAACATTAAATTACTTTCCTAATATCTTTTTATAAAAGTTACTGAGACATACTTTTTAAAGCTAGTTATATTTTTGTATGCAAGTGCTAGGTTTAAGGTATTAATATGTATTTCACGCAGTTTTGTGTGCTACATTATACATTTCATGTTTTCTCATGAGGGATTTTTGTAGTTGGTATGACGTCGGCCCGAGGCATTGCTGACGCCAAACTACCGTCTTTGGTCTTGGTTCAAGGGCATCAGGGTAGGTCAAGATGACACAGCCCAGAAGTGAAGCAACTTTGTAACTAATCAGTAACTGCAATAAACTTATAATTCTAGAACCTTTTTCTCTATCATTCGCGCACCTTCGAGTATACCACCCTCGAGATCAGACTCGCTGCCCCTCCGGTTTTATTTTAGATTTTAATATTTTTCACCCTTATGACGTTTCGCAGCTTTAGCGAGTGCAGGGCTTCATTCCACGTGTCATCTTAATCATGACGTCAATCGTGTAACATCTCATGTGCTTTCTGAATAATCAGTGATTTTATTGAACTAAATGACTCCACCTACATCATTCTCGCTTGTGGGGCTAGTAATAAGTTTGTGCTAGCATTATTTCTTTCAAAAATCAACACATGATGCAGACGTGTTCAAAATAATCGCATGTCTATCTTTGACGTCGAGTGTTTCAGTATTGACAAGGTGCGCTGAGGAGCCTATATATCCCAGCATTATTGTTATCCATATAAGTCGATAGTATTCCATGTGTTTAGTAACAGCGTGCTGGTGAGCCAGAATATCCCAGTACAAGGCCATTTGTGTTTGGCAATGTGTTTTCACAATTTACAACTACTACAGAAAGTGTGCACTAGGGAGCATAGTGTCATTAGCCCGGACTTTTCGACCATGGCCCATTTTAACAAAAAAGTATTCTCATATTTGCGGATTATAATTAATGGATATAGAGTGAAGACACTATTACAAAACATACTTGTCCTGGATTATCATTGAAAATAAGATGGCTACAAAGGCCCAAGGAAATACCTACTTGGTCAATGGGGGAGTCAAGATGGGCAACGGTTTAGTGGACACCATGAGACTTATATTCCTTGGTGGAGATGGAGTCCCACATGCTTAGTGATTGGTACACTCCACTAAACTCGCAAACTTGCTATCTAGTGACGAAGAGAGGAAAGAGTGTGCCGAACAGGACTCTTGTTTCCAAGGACTTCACAAAACGTCCTTCACCAACCACCTCTTGTAACTCCGTTGTTGATAGTGAAAACCAACTTCCCTTCCATGTGAGTGTAATTGGAATTACACTCACCTCCTTCACATTATAATCAGACTATGCTGACTCTTGATGTGTACTATACAAAAATGGTCCTTTCTGATGAACCTCGGCCACCAGTATCTGATTGACAAATCTTGTGTTGGGAGGAAGATACAATTTTTCTTGCGCTAATATGCACAGTTCTTCAAGGGTCCATAGGGTATGACACTTAGCTGGTCTGGGTATTGCAGAATTAATATCTGCCTCATGACCCTTTCGTTAATGAACGGCAGATCCACACTTAGAGGAGAAGGTATGGTCACACCAGTGACACTGAAAACCTTGTGGCTTCATACTTATCAGGGTGAAACAAAAGAAAACTATGAATAACACCTGGAGCCCAGCCAGTGGGCAGGGAATAACCAGAATAATTCTGCACTAGGAATCACAGATGCCAAACAACTGTCGCCTGGTATTAGCCACATGTCAAGAACAGGTGTTGCCCAGTTAACCCCAGCATATTCCCCTCGAAGGTAAGCTGGCACCCATAAAATAATTACTGATTGTACTTGCAGCCCCTTTCGTACCCATTAGCGCTGAATCAGAACACCTTTACTTGGGCTTCACATATGCCGATCCCTGCTAAGCGTCAAATAGCGTCTGATTCGCGTGCCTAAATTCCATGGCCACATGGGTGACTAAGCATGGAACCACCATTTTACGACGTTGGCGGACGTGGAAAGCAAGGAGGCAGCCACCACTGGCATTCCGGGAATGGTAATGGTCTGTGTTTCCCTCCATCCACTGTCCCACGAACTACCTCGGTCGTCGCGCACCAGGGGAGCTGAGCACATGTTCGCACAACCCTGACAACAACCACGACCAACTTCGCAGAGAAACATTGTCCATGGGTGTGGGACAAATATGCGAGAAAAGAGCCATAGCACCCGTGATGATCTCTACGCAGCCGCGCTACCGTGATGTTCAATCGCGATGTGTATGTGTTTTCGGGATGGAGTGTTGACAAACAGTAACGTGCAGAAATTGCCAGAAAATAACAGACCGTGATACATTCGCCAAGTATGAACCGTAGAAAAAAAAAATTTTGTAGATGCCCAACAGGACACATTCTGGGGCCATACACATCGAATCAGTGCAACAAACCAGTGGGACACTCATGAACCGAAAATGTATTTCGACCATGACGTGAGGGACCAGAGTGAGTTGTAGCATCCTGTACACATTGCTGGAACAGAGAGTCGGAGAGAACACTAAATACAGGAGAAAGGATAAATGCGCATTTGGGACAGTTCTTGTGCTAATAGTTTCGCCTAGCCCTAGGAAGAAACCGCAATATCCTCTCAACACCAGTGGACAACAACATGGCATGGGACTACACAATGTGAGGTACATATGAGCTGACGAACAGGGTAACTAACAACCAGGAAGAACGCCACCAGTGTCAGGAATCTCAGGTAAATCCTACATGTGAATGGGGGAGAACCCCGAAATGACATTAACCAGTTTCACGCATATATGAGGCCGCAAAATTATAACCTTACCACCACCTATTCCTAACATGTTACGCTTACTACCCCAACAACCTTCTGCAGCATCCTTACCACTTGAACCATGCCCACACCCATTTCCCTATGCCATCCCGTACAAAACATCTGCAATATTCAAAATCCTTCATAATTTTGCGGGACATGGCACAGAGGACCAGAGATTGTTTATCAAGGAGTGGGCTCAGAGGGTGCAGCAGTATGATGTAGCAATGGAATATTGGCCGAGTGTGGTAGGAGGACATTTAACAGATGATGCAAGAGTTTGGTGGAGAGCTGTGGAGGAGTATTAGATGACATGGAACTATTTTTTTCCTAATTGTCTACAAGGTATACCAGCACTTTGGCCACTATACAAACACAGGTTAGCATTTTTGGCGAAAGCAATGGCAGCATGAAGATTTGGAAAGGTTTGTAAGAGACAGAGTGAATCTAGTGACATGTATTTACCTGCATGTTGCTACAGCTGATGTATTAAAAGAGGAGATACAAACAGTGCTACCAGAACACTGGGCATTTCTACGACCAGCAGTACGCCATGGCTTTGAAAACTTCATCAGAACAGTCACCGGCATCGCACATGACAACACAAAGCTACATAAATGGGGAGCACCACCACGTGGTCAGCCGAATGTAAACACTGCCACACCCACCAGTCATCAACAAAGTAACATCAGGGCGCCTGGAGGCCAGCCAACTGCAAATCACCTGAGCAGAGCGACACAGCATACACAAGTGGCAATGCTAAGGGTAATCAGACCGGAGCGCAGCAGCAACACAAAACCGTGTGGAGACCTGCTACACTGCATCAGCTTCACGGAGCACCCGATACCAACAAGTCGTCAGGAGCCACTATATACACCCACCAGAGACGACCCAGTATATCAGTGGAGCAATAAGGACATGCAGGTTAGTGACGTGTTGAGGGAGGATGAGATTGGACATGTAAATGTTAATGACAGATCCCATAAGAAATGGAATGTGGGGCTTTGTACCCATTTCAGAGGCATCAAACTAATGTCAAACAACTTCAAAGAATTCAATGTAAAAAATGTCCAACAAACACAATAACTAAACTATGGCTATGTGTAGAAACAGATCACACAGAATGGCCACACCATCTGCCAGCAGCTTTGTTTTGTTTACAGACACGTGTAAAGGCAGCTACAAAAAAACCCCCGCCGAGATCCTACAGGGAAAGAACCTCGCACACCCAGGAGAACTAGCCTGTCCTGGCACTGTAACGATAAGCGAACACAGACCGGAAGGGCGAATAGAAATGAAGCAACAAGTTTGTGAACAGCAGGACCAGTATATTAAGTCATGGCTCTTTAAAACACAAAACCCACATCATGAACTTGAAGTAGCAGATCTTGTTTACATACATGAGCAACCGCAATCGGCATGAAATAAAAAAAAAATTGTGCAGGATTGGAGGCTAAGTGGAGCCGACCTTACCCTATCAATAGCAAACTAGGCAACACTGCCTACATGGTAAGAATCAATGCGAGAAGGATTGTAAAATTACACCATGGTGTCATGAGGGAGGCAGGCGAAGGACATGTCAACCTTCCCTCCTCCCCCCTGGATTTTGAGCAAAGTCAAACAGTAAATTCCGATGCTACAGGAGTAGGGAACAGTGTTTCGACGCCCGGCGTCATGACGCCCAATAGGGACCGAACTCCCTCCAGCCTGGAAGCAGAAGATGAGATGGACACGCAAATCAAAACAAACATGCCTAGCATCGTTCTAGTTACGTCAAATTTACAACCGATGCCCAGTGGCACGACGCCCAATAGGAATCAGCTGGAAGAGGACGAAAACATATCAGCTGTCATGGCAACAACAACAACCACAATTGGTACAATCCCGTTGTAGACATCAATTTACTCTCAACCGATGCCTGGTGTTTCGATGCCCAATAGGGACCAGTTAGAACAATTGGTAGCAGTGTGGGGTAAGCTACCAATGGCTGCAGCACTGTCCGCCCGCACAGTAAGAACCACAAGCATTAGTGTTCCCAGACTCCGACAAACGACTCAACCCTGAGAGCGTCTGCTACATCGACGCCTCGCACCCAGCCACCCCAGACAGACTTGTTGTCAGCAACACAAGACAGTGGAGAGTCTTCGACCGTGGTGGTCTGCCGCCAGTCAGCGTGACTTCACAGCCAAAACCAACACAACCAAACATTACTCTTGTGACTGCACCTTTGCTTAGTGCAAACACACCCAATAAGGAAAATGTATCAGACAGTGAAGAGGAATGTGAGGACACAGTGGGTTGCATGGCGCCTTCACTGCATACTACCAACACAAACAACTCGACGAGAAACAGCAAAGCAGACTACAACAGCGACGGGCACAACAGCCATGCTTTTGGCATCCCACCACGTAGACCACATGCCGTTGGTGCATCCCTTTGAGGTACCAGTGCTGCCCAGGCAGTACTACGAACCAACAGCAACGAGACGACATGATGCCAATACTCCGGCATCCAGATGTCAATCATCAGTGTCAGCTGCAACCACGTACCAGATGGGGGCGACATTGCTGCAGGACGACCTGAGGCACGAGTCTAAAGAGCTCCCAAAGGGGCGTGTTTGATGCAATCTACGGCTCGTCCGACGACAGCCCTTGTTGACATGTGCACTAGCTCTGGAGCAAGGTAAGCAACTTTATGGGGTTGAGCGCTGGCCCTGCGGCGCCCTGGCGAAGGCAATCAACACCAACAAAATATAATGTATTAGTGCAGTGTTCGTAAATGTGCACAAGGGTATCATTCTTATTAAAGCTTTACTTACAGTGCCACTATGTGTAAAATTAACCCCACTAAATAATAGCATGCTAGATATCAATGTGACAAAATTCAATGAAACAAAACATAATAATATGTGTTTTCCAAAGTCGATGCAAGTGGGTGTTCAGAGCACAACCATCCTACTATATTATTGAAAACTGTTTATCACATTGTGCTCAGCATATTTAAATTAGTTAAGAGCCATATACGGGCCAATATGATTCACAAAAATATTAAAATGTTACTACAGATATGTTGACACTGTTAGTACGAAGCTGCAATCTCGAACCTCTAGCAGAAGAAAATTCCTTTTATATTTTATTTTTAATATTAATATGTGATTGATGTAATTCAAATAAATACTGAGGTTTTCTTATTTCATTTTAAATGTAATCATGTCTACACTCTGACATGTGCCACGTGCTCCCACCGCTAAGACAGTTTGTCTGGCCGTAGCCTGCAATGCCACCACAGCGGCACTGTGTGCTCTGCGCAGTGTAGAGTATGCACCTGGTCGCTGGAGCGATTATGTGCAGAGTAAGTGCAGGGGCATGCCAGTATAGAGCAGCCAGTGGTTGCAATGGCGACTAGAGATGCCACGGAGGAGGACAAAATGGGCTGACTATTTTGTACTGGGAATTCAAGGCCTAATAAAGACATTGTGTTATTATGATTAAAATATTTATTGCTTGTTTTGTTTTTATTAGTGTGTTAATTTTTTATAGTGTAATGTTAACATGTCATTATTAATTTCATTATTCGCCTAGTGTTCTGTCCATTCCATTCAAGAGGGTTTTGTATTGCAGATTGTTTTTGTGGTTTTTAAAATGTGTAGTTAGTCATTAGCATGTTGCAATGGCAGGAAATAGAAGTAATGTCAGAAAGTAGTGCCCTTTCGGTGCGTGACGAAGCTGAGGAAAGCCCTCGCGGCGAGCAGGAAGTGAGTCAGCATGTAGCAACCAACAGAGGTGAAGTGTATGGCTTCTCCTGCATTTTGCCGTGCACGCCGGGTGGCCTTTAATATTATTTCATCTGCACATTAACTGTAATAGACTCGACTAATCTCGGAACCTTCTTTTCATCTTCAGCCGCCCAGTAAGCCACCCCCTCACCCTGCTGGAATAGCATTGCCCCGGAGAGCTTAGGTTTTCCATGATCATTGTTTGTTGCAAGACATTTTAGAAGTTTTACCGCATGGCCAGTCAGAATAGCCAATAGTGTTTTGTGTCAAGTGCTCCCCACAGAGGGAGGTGTAATTTCACTTAATAAATATGTCTGTGAACGGAATGTTACATTATTTATTCACAGTCGTATCATGCATGCCAGGGGATGGATCCTTACAATTTGTGTACTATATCAAGTGTTTTCTGAATAATCAGTGATTTTATTGTACTAAAACGACTTTTCCATTTCTAGCTTGTGAGGCTAGTATTACGTTTGTGCCAACATTATTTTTTTTTTTCAGAAACCAACACGTGGAGCAGACCATGTATTCAGAGTATTCACATGTCTATATTTAACGTCGAGTGTTGCAGTATTGGTACGAAGTGCTGAGGAGCCTATATATCTAAGCATGTGTGTGATCCACATAAGAATAAACTATTCCGTGTGTTAAGTAATGGTGTGCTGGGGAGCCAGAATATCCCAGTCCAAGAGCATTTATATTTGGCAAAGTGTTTTCACTGCTTACAACTACTACCAATAGTAAATGTAAGGGATCACAGCGTCATTAGTCTGGGTTTTTTTTCCTTTGACCCACCTCAAGATTCTCGTGATAACACATACCGATTACCCTCTGAGATTAACTGGCACACATAAAATAATTACTGATTGTACTTGCGTCCCTGTTCAAACCTGTTAGCACTGAATCGTCATGCCCGTACTTGGGCTTCACACACGCCGATCCCCATTAGGCATCAATACACACAAATTAATATGAAATAAAACACGTGTACATGAGACACTCATGTGCACAACATAACTCTGAATATACATATTGTAAAAATTTGTTGAAAATAATGATTAAAATATTTAAGAAACACATCTCAGACGCACTGGTGCATCTTTTGCAAATAACAGAATGTACTCTGATACTGACAAGATAAAAATAATAACAAATTACAACACTCATGATGCACTACAAAAGGTAAACAAATACACGTGACTTTCCTAACCCTCAAATGATATACAACACTGGAGAACGACGTCTCACACATGCACGTGACACTTAATGATAGATGCACTGTTAACACATGGTTGGTGGGCGAGGCCCCACGTAGCACATTGCAAATGGGCTAGAGGCACTCGTGGCTGACGTCAGCAACCACACTCCTTAGATGCTCGATGCTGACTACCTGCACAGCAATCACGCCATCTGGCTGGCGACCAGGACCTACTTTCTCAGCATATTGTACATATCGAATAACTCTGAACCTCTTACATTGCTACTTAACTTAGTTACATAAAAAGCCCTTTAAAACATGGCAAATATACTCGTCTTTGTGAAGTAAACTGTAGAGGTGACTTGACAGACTGTGCATTTTTGAATGGCACACACAGTTTGGATACCTTCATTCATCGAACTGGCAGAGATTTATTTAAAATGGCGATAGCATAACATTAGTTAGGTTGAGATTAATAATTTAACTAAACATTTGGACGAAAATCCTTTAAGACCATTAGAAACACCAGACAATCTGTGCCGATGCTGCTAGCCCAGGGCAGACACGTAGAAGACCCCAGCTAACAAGCAGAAGAACTGGCTGCCTTCTTTTCTACTACCATCACCACTTTCACCCCTCCCCCCATCCAAATCATGACGGGTACCGAGCTCTCATCCCTAGTTTTTAAAACCACAACCCTCCGACCTCTCTGGCCGACTTCTCACCTCGCCTCGAGAGTCACGAAAGCAATCGACCACCCAGCTGAGGAAAGCCCATGGTGTCGACAATGTATCTGCATACATAGTCTCTAGCAAAGCCATCATCTACACCATTTTAATTCTGGCCCACTTGCCCCTCCCATGAAAACAAACAATTGTCGTCGCAGTCCACAAGCATGGTGGGCAACCAAAATACACTTTCTCCTATAAACCTATCTCTCTGATATCTCTGCTCTAAAAGGTCGCAGAAAGGATACTTCTTTCCCATATGCACCTTCGGGAGGAACAGCTTAACATTCTCCCAGACCACCAAATTGGCTTTTGCAGTGCGAATTCCGCCCTCCATACCACTGCCTCTGTGGTGGACCACATCACCGCAGGTTTCTGCCAACACAAGCACTTCGCTCTAATCCTTCTAGATCTCTCCAAAGCATTCGACTCGGTCCACTATGGAGCCCTTCCGGCCAAGCTCTGTACCTCACAATTTCCCGAATGCCTTATCACCATCATATCCAGCTACCTTTCTCATCGATTGTTTCAAGTCTGTACAGCGGGCACACTATCTAACCCCTAGACTATCATGGCAGGTGTGCCCCAGAGATCCCTTCTCAGTCCACTACTCTTCGCCATCTATGTGGCCGACATTCCTCAGCTACCTGGAACTCATCCCTTCCAGTACGTGAACGAAAATGCAGTACTCATCACCAGCGAACGTGCTGAAGAGCTAGTGGCACACACACATTGCAGCCTTAGAATCCTTGGCCAATACTGTCACGGCGCAAGGGAGGGGGGGGGGCCAAGCCCAATCCCGCCAATACGGAGATTATATTCATCACCAAGTGCCGGCAACCCCTACCTGCCTTGCCCATCCTCATCAGATTCCAGCGGACCTAGAAGACCCCAAGAAAGTGACATCATTGCCACCCAAAGTTTCGATTGTTCACCAAGTCTGCAGTACATGCTGTTTTTCCTGCTTACTTATCCGCTAGTGTGATGTGTACATTCTCCTTCTCCATGCTATGTATATCTTGCACTTACTTGATAAAGTGATGAATGATAAACACTTGCTGGAATGGAGCGATGAAAACTTGGAATGTACTTGCATACTATTTATATCCCGAAGCATAGTTGCTGACTACTTGGCTTGCGAGACGATATTTACAATGAGCTCCCTTCACACTTATGACATTAATAATACAAATAATAGTAAATAATGTGCATGTAATTTCCGCATGCTATTATTGACGTCGTTATTCCGAAAATAGCATCCTCACAGATATCCCGTGTAACAATGACTGTGGTACTGGTTTATATGCCACCCAATTGAGCAGTCACTACTGCCTGCCCTACGGCCGTACTACAATGCTCGTTCTTTGCCAGCTGAATTGCATGGCTTGTAGGCATAATGTCCTGCTTTTGTACAAAGTGCGGTCATACGAAGTTATGCGAGGCTGCAGTGACCCTTAATGTAAACCACGATGCGGATAAATGGTGCCTGACAGCTGCTAATTTGGTGTATCAAAATTTTGGTGTGAGGTTAATTTCGAGTCTGGTGTCCGAATTCTAGTGGACAGGGAGTCGGAAGCATGAGACCCCTTCACCCCTGCAACTCATTTCCCTGCTGTTTACTTTCTGCCGCCTCCTTAATCTGGTCTGTATGCGGGTTGTTAGGGCACTATAATGATGAAATTGTTGCGAAAAGTTTGGTGATGGGGTGGTTTGATGAGTTTTGTTTACATTCTCTTCCGCTGCTCGTGCCGCCATTTTACAACACCTGTAGCACAGCATAGCAGTGTGGTTCATGCATTAGTTCCAAAATGATTGCAGCATGCATTAAGTCTCCTAGCGTACCATTAAGAAGAGACACAAGAGCTGCTCTAAATGCAGGTCCGCCTTTTTCCGCAATAACTTCGAGCACTTAGCGCTCTGGCAAATGTTGATGGATATGCGTACTGGGGTGATTTTTATGTGTGATTAAGGCTATAAGTGACTGACACAATTGTAAGTCAGCCTGCTCTGGGCCTGTAAAGAGGTAAAGACATCTCTAAACCTGCACTGGAACAAGCGACGAATATCTTCCCACTCAAGTCCATAATGGTTGAGTGATGTCCACCAAGAGCACGCATCTCTGTGGAGTTTCATTCCGACACAGCTGACCCATTCCTCGCAGCTTATCCCGTACCTGGTGAGGCAGGATACTAAATCTTCCTAGAACACTGCCGGATCCTCCGTCGGCATCCTGGCAAACACGGGCAAAGTCTGAAACTTAAGTGGTGTTTTGGCCATAATCGGCCGTGGCAGATGTTCAGTTCAGATGTGTTGGATTCCGCGGTTCTGCTTCGTGTCGCACTTCCTGTTACTGCTGTTTGTAGTCCTACTGTTCCCATGCAGTTTGTCATGTAACAGTTTATGGGCGGGAAATTCAGAAAATTATGTGTTAACGTTGGCAGTACTGATGGATAACCTGGTGTGGAAAACATGTGAGGTAGTGGCGGGAAAATGGTGTGAATGGTTGGAATGACTACGGTACCTGTGTTGAGATAGGTTCGGTTGCCGGGGGTTTGTTGACATTAGCCACATGCGTGGTCGGATCGCACTGCATCTCAGCTTCGCACTGCACCCCTCCCCTAGTTTGCTGCCAATCCCCTCTTATACCTTGTGTCACTCCAATCGACACGTTGTTGCCGTTCCATGCCACTATCACTTGTGAAAGGTTGCTATTAACATTTGCTGCCACGTCATTATCCCATTGTCATAATAAGTCCAACACCTGATAATGTGTGGTGTCTATGGGTACAGATTCAGTTCGTTTTACGCCCAGAATGAACTGTTTTGATGTCACATGACATGATAAACAAATTAATGTAAATCCCACGGCCGATTTACATTCGGTGTCACTAAGGCACTCCTGATGATAGCTAGTGTTACACTGCATGCATTTTAGTACAATGGCACTTTGGTCATTACATAACAAGTTATCACAATACCTAGGAAATATGTAATTTGGAAATTGTTCTGCCACAATTTTGATTTATGTTGGGAGGGGGGGGGTACAGATTGTTCTGTGTTATTCTGCTGTCACTGTCATTCACTGCTCCGCTGATGTCAATGACGCGGTTGTTCGCAAGGCTGGTCTTGTGGCGGCATTAGCAAAATTCACTGTTCTCATTTACTAATTGGGCACTGCCTATCATAGGGTGCAAGGTACAAACAGTCCGAACACCACATCGCCGGTGTGTTTTAAGTCATCCTACAAACCATGCTTTGTTTGTAAACAAAGCCACATGCATGGTAGACACAGTTGTACTGATGTGGATGCACGTGGTTGGGGAAAGCGGGTTCTCCCTCTCCTCTCACGTCGCGGCAGAACCTGCTTGTCCTGCGGTGCAGGGGTTATTGACCCGACGCTCAAATGATGCACGGCCCATGTGAGTGGTCAACTGGCTGTTGGCGTCTGGGTGTGCAAAGGGCCAGGGGAGGGGTACCTCCACCCATCACATCTCCTTCTCGCTGATTACCTCTGCTCCTCCTCCCAAGTAGCATGGTGAGGCTTGAGGCGTGGCATCCTTTTCCAATTGTCGACAGGCTCCCTAGCATCTGAACTGCAACCCCCAAGCATCCCGACACTGCTGCTATCTTTTTTGATGCCTTCCTGTCGTCGTCTCTTCGGTGTAGGCAGGAAAATTCAATGACCGGAAAAACTTATGGAAAAATTAGGAAATTTTGCAGAAGATTTTGGTTGGAAAAGTTTTTGGTGGGAGATTTGGCCACAGGGAGGGGCGACATTTGACCTGGCACTGTCAAATGACAGTGGGTTAAATGATGGAAAGGAAGTGGTAAAAATATTGCCACACATTCGGGCAAACCATTTGATGGCTTTTGATGGGACGATGAATGATTGGATATGATTTTTGGGGCAGTGAAGGTGAGGTCTAGGATGTGGTTTACCTGGATAGGTGCCAGATGCCATCGAGGCGACGTTAAGGTTACTGTTAACTCTGCTGATCTCATGGGCCGTCCACCCGGATTCAATCTCCTTGCCGAAGATGCTGGTGACCACTGCCCTAATGATTGTTACTCCAAGTTGGATTATTTTGCAGTTGATTGCTAAACAGTAGCCAGTGGGTCGACTATATACCATGATGCTTCTCATGACGGGAAAACTGACTAGCCAATAACACTCGCGTATGTGGATTGTCAGGGCCAACCACACGCCCATAAGTTACAGAACACTGATTAAAAATTACACTTGCAAAGACTAATGAAGTAAGACATGGTGAGCAGGTATTGTTTGGGCCCATCCCCTTTAACACATATAGCGGTCGATATGAACTATGTACCATTCAGTTTACAGTAGCATTTATTCGACGAGATTAAATCTCCCCCTAGGAGAGCACTTATACAATGAAAGGGTGACAAAAAAGACCGGCCACTGCGGTTACACTGCAAAAAAGCTTACAACACAAATTAATTATGGCAGAATTATACTTCCCCGGGCAATGTTATTCCCGTGGGAAGAGAGGGTGGTGTACAGGGTGGCTACATGCGAAAAAGGTTCTGGAATTAATTAAAGTCCATTGCAATAAAATGTCCATACTGACAGCGTGATCGTTGGACCATTGGGGGGATGGCGATGTTATGTTTATTTGAAGAATAATAATCACGTGAATATTGCTCAGTTAGGAACCAGCTCACAATATCTTGGGCACGAGACTATAGGTGAGGTGGTGTGGCCGACGACCAGTCTGTCTCCCCGTGATGCTGTAGATTCAAAGTTATTATATTCCCTTTGATGCCTTGGCTAGTAGGGGCTGTCAGCTTCTCCTGTAATGCCACTCACTCCCGGATGATTGTTATTGCCATCCTACGCCCTTTTATTAAATTAGTAAATGATCAGTGACGTGGGACGTGAAGCGTACCCAGAAATAGAAGCTGGTAAAGTTAATTTAACCACCTGTTTTATTTTTAAACCTTCATGTTAGGCACATACATACACTTTCTCTGTTGGTGTGGGAGAGCACATGAACTGTAAAAATGGCACAAAGCCAACATGAAACTTTAAGTGAAAGTTTAAGGTCCAGCCATGTACAAAACAGACCAGACTGTAGTTAGATGAAATAGAAGTTAAAGTTCCAGGCTAATAAATTACTATTGAAAACTACATGGTTGACATACACAAACTGTGATGGACCCAGGGGGTCCGCGATGGACGTCTACACTGCTCAAGTACTGCTAGACTACTGAACATGGCTGCACAGGATGGCCGATACCAAGCATGGCCATTCCTGCGTGACCCAATTAAAAAAAAGGAAAATATAATTATATGTTACTTGAAATGAATGATGGGCTTAAATGATTACTGCAAAACACTAGCTGTCACAAAAGCCTTGTACATGATGTAATAAAAATGTCTTATAATGAAGTGCTTAATTCAGAGTCACCTGACCTTTGTTGTCCTCGCTCTCCTGCAGCCGGTCACATTTAACCTCAGCTACATAGTTTTCTTTTACGTGAGTGCATGTGGCCCTGATTTATGGTGGATTGTCTCACATTCGCATGTGGCTGTATTTTATTTGCATGTCTTTCTTTGCTCTATGCCAGTATTACACAAAAACATTTAAATTGCAACTTGCTTTGAACTTGGAAAAATGTTTGTGTTTTGGACGAACATGTCCGCTGTTGTGCCGCCATAGTTGGCAAGGCTGAATTGGCCTAACTGCTCACTGGAAGTTATGTTTACTTACACACTAACAAAACACTAGACAGGGGTACAATTAAACTCAGATCACTAATACCTACATAAACACTGGAAATACATGGGCTGTATGTGGCACGTGATGCCAATGTAAAAAATGATGCTACGTTAATTACTATTTACCTTGTAAACATCAACAAAGTACATGGGCATGGAAATAAATATAATGCTCTTATTATTATTACTATAAACATAATGGGTAACTTAGTGCACACTATGCAAAATTGGGGCATACAATTCGCTACAACTGTCAAACATAAGAAAGCATTCTTATTTACTATAAATATATATGCGTACATATTTTACACAGCACTTACCATACTCCAATAGCAAACAAGCACTTCAAATGCTTTTAATAATAACCTTTCAATAAAAACAAATGGTACATCAAAACATAACATAAATATAAAATTAAACAAACAAACTCATGTGCTCACTGCAGCACACATGTGGTATCTGATGTCAACACTGATACGAATTTAAAATGGCCATAAATAAAAACATAAATGCACATTATGTATTACTTCACAGCCCTCGTCGAGGCTGCGATGCTGCGAATGGGCTGAATGTGTGTTTGGGGAATGTGGAACACGTCAATATGAATATGTTGAATGCTGCACGGTGCACGCTGGAAAATTCAGACCTCACAACACACGCACTACCCTCGTCCGATGCTACTAAGTGACTAGAGTTCCTCTCTGATGTGCAGGTGGTCCTCGGCTAACCGATGCACCAGAGTGGCACTACTTCCTCCTACAACCTTCAACATTCTGTTTGTGTCATGCTACCAAATGAAACTCATATTAAAATTACACCGAGAACTCAGTAACATAAACACTGGTAAATGAAATGAACATAACACTGGATGTATGTTGATATAAATAATAATATGGCAAACAATATACTATAAAACAGAAAAAACACAACAAGCAATAAAACCTTTAATAAACATAAGTGTGCAGGCTTAGATCCGGGGCTCAGAAGTCCAATTGTTACCAGGTCTATTTTCATATTCCTCGTGGAGTCTTGGCATGTCCATGGCAACCTCCGGCTGCACTGTACCTGCGTGCCCTCCCAATCCTCTGTGCTGCACCGATCCTGATCACTCGCCGGGGCCCTTTCACATGCGCTGCCCGTCGGTAGAGCGCACAACCCTGCTTGCTGTGGTGATGTTGAGGTCATGGCCGTTCAAACTGTCTTTAGAGGTGAGGGCACGTGGCACACGTCAATGCCATTCGACACTTGGCAATTGGCATTCTCACTGAAATGCTGTAATTAGCCACACACTTGGGCATGCCAATTGGTGCAGAGCGTTGATCAGCGTGTGTGAAGCTGAAGTATGCGGGTACCGATTCAGTGCTATATGGGTTTGTCACAGGGCCTCGAGTATGAATGTTAAAGTTTTATGTTTGTCAGGTAACCTCCTGGGGGAATCACCTCGGTTAACGTGTTACTCTTGAGGTCAAGATTGACGTGTGCCACCTAAAACCTATTGTCCGGGTGTAGTCTACACCGTCTGCTTATTATGTTGTTAATGTAAATGTTTATTGTATATTTTGCAGATGTTGCTTTATTTTGTTGTGTTTGTAAGGTAATGTGTTATTTTTTATTTTCATTTTCCACAGAGTGTTTAGTCCATCCCATTCCATCAGTGTTTGTGTAGCAGGAATATTTGTATTTTTTTTCATATGTCTATTTACTTTCTTTCATTATGTAAGGGTCAATGATGGAAGTCATGTAGTAAAGTAGTCCCATTTCGGCACAAGGGCAAACTGCAGCGAGCCCTCAGGTCGGGCGGGAGAGTGAGTCAGCATGAAGCATCAATTGAAGGTGGCGGGTGTGTGTTAAGCTCTGGCATTTTCCCGCACGCTGGTCCACCACCATCATTTTTCAACTGGACACGTAACTGCAATATACGTCATTAATCTGAACATTTTTCGCAACTATTCGACCAGGTAAGTCAACTTCACTCGCCGGTAGATTAGTATTGCACCGGGGAGCCTAAGTGTTTCAGGTAACAATTTAATTGCCAAAATAGGTTTTTCTGTTTCGTGCACGGCCTGTCTAAATAGCCGCAAGTGTAATTCATGTCAAGTGCCCTCATCGAAGGAATGTAGTTTACCATAATAAATATGTGTGTGTGAACTTTTACTACGTTATTTACTTACGTCGCAGTATGTGTGTCATGGAACGGGCCCTTACAATACACGCTAATTTTAGTCATATAAGTTCTATTTTCAGTGTATTCAGTCTTGTTACGATGTGTAGGGGCATAATGGAGGCCCCGACGGCCCATGTAAGGGAGTATTAGGATTCAGGCATTCCTATGTCAACAATGATTTATAGTTGGCCTAAAGGCTATTGCTTCACAAGCCCCATCCATCTGTAATAATTCTCAATGGGGCAGAGGTCGACAGTCATCAGTCACCATCATCGGCAGGAGATTTGGTCCAGGTGGACGGCCTGCAACCCCGAGATCGACGAAATCGACTATCACTTTGATGTCGCCTCGCCGACGTCTGGCACCACTGGGTACCTACCATCCAGACCTCACATTCACCACCCCTGAAAACCTATTCCCATCATTTCCACCATCCCACAGGTGACATTTATGGCTGGCCCAAGTGGGGCTGTACGCCAACCACAGATTTCCTACATCGGCGCATAAATGACGGTGTCAAGATTACAAATACACACACATACATATATATATATCGCAATTAGGCTACTGCCCGGTGGCGAGCTCTCTCACTTCTTCTTCACCCAACTAACTCCTTTTCCACTCCCTTCCTGAACTTACCAACCCCTCTCACAGATACCAATTCCTCCCTCAACACATTCCACTCCCTCACAGACCTCAAAGCATGGACTGCCTACCCCGCTCTGTTCTCCTCCACACCCTCTGAAACTTTTCACTGTTGTTTCCTCTTCCTCTAAACACCCCCTTACTTAGCTTGCTGTGTATCCCTCCCCATCCCCCCTCTTCGATCACCACCCTCAACAACCTGACTAACATTTAAAATCTCCTCCTGTCCTTTAATGAACCCCACCCCATTTCTTTAATCATCCCTGATGGCCTAGAGCTCCTTTCTTCCTCACAAACTTACCCCCTGCATTCTCCACATTACCCTTCACCCATCTTGCTGCCTTTCTCTGCACCTTCACCAGTTCTCGCACCTCCACCTCCACATGCGGGTTCCATACTGCTGCAGCATATTATAACATTGGCCGTACCATTGTGGCAAACGCCATCTCCTTCACCTCACAGCTGACTCCATTCAGCAACCTTCGCAGCATACCCAGACCCCTTCTTCCCTTTGCAACCACCTTCTCTACCTGTTTTTTCCACCTGAGGTCTCCCTGCAGTACAATTCCTAGATACTTATATTATGCTGCTTCTTCTATCTCTTGTCCCTCCCATCTGTACATGTCGCTGCTTACCATCTTCTTCCTTGTGAACATCACTGCCTTAGTTTTTCTTACATTTATCTTCATTTTATTTTTCCTGCCACACAACTGTATCTTATCAATGTCGGCCTGCAAATTTCCACTCTCCTCTCCCACCTCAGCATATACAACACAACTGTCTACAAACAATCTGATTTTCCCCCTATTCCCCAAACCCATGTCATTTACCATTACGGTAAATAACACAAGACCCAGCATGCTTCCCTATGGTACCCCTGATGTTACCTCCTCTTCCTCCGATATTGCCTCCCCCACTTTCACCCTCTGCCTTTGCCCCCTGAGGAAGTCCCCTATCCATTTGACTACCCTCCAGTCTGGTATCAGCGCCTCCACTTTCCTCATCAATGTCCCATGGGGCACCTTATCAAATGCCTTCTCAAAATCTGTGAAGCAGGAATCCACCTGCTTCTCCTCATCAACTACCTTCACCAGATCCTCTAATAACCCAGCCAGCTGAGTCCTCCATGAGTATCCCTCCTGAAAACATGATGGGACTCCTCCAACCAATTCCTATTGTTCACAACCCTCACCACATACTGCACCACCAGCCTCTCCATTGTTTTTCCTGTACATGATGTGAGACTCACCGGTCTGTAGTTGCCAGGCCTCCCCCTATCCTCTCCCTGCTTGTGTATAGTTAACACCATACCATCCTTCCAATCTTGCGGTAACTTACCCTCTCCTAAGGACTTTTTAAACAGCATCTCTAAATATTTCACCAACTCCCTGCCACCAAACTTTTGTGCTGTGTTTCCTATCCCATCTGGACCCCCTGCCTTACTGCTCTCCAAACCCCTAATTACCTTTTCTATCTCCCACTCCCTCATCCTAAACTTACTAAACACCTCCCGAACCCTGTTTGATCCCCTATTCCAACCCTCCTTTGCCTCAAACACTGACAAGTACTGTCCTTACAGCATCTCCTATTTTTCTTGGTCATTTGTCGCATGCCTACCATACCTTCCTGTTAGCAGAGGGATCCCTTCCTCTTCACCCCTTAACCTACAAAAAGATACCTAAATAATTTTCCCCATTCCTTAACTTTTCCTTCTTACACCATGTTTCCCAGAAATACATTCTTTGCCTGCTTGAATTTCCTTTCAAGCTCCCTACCCATTTGTTTCATCCTTCCTTTAGATCTTATCATCCCTTCATTTCTCCATTTGGCATGTCATTTTCTGCACTTCCTCTTCATTTTAAAAATTTCCTGTCCATAATATGGGGGATCTCCCCCAGTCTGTAACCTTTTAACTGCCACAAATGTCTCCATCTTAACCTCCATTAATCCTCTATACTCCCTCCACAACCCCTCTACATCCTCCTCCATAGACCTTTTTTTAAACCTATCTTACAGGAATATTTCTGCCCCCTTCTTGTCTCCTCTCCCAGCCATACTGCCACACCAACCTTTCTGCTATTTGCACTTCCCTCATTCTGCCAATTCCAATTTCCACAATCGGGATATGATAGTCGCTTATACCATTCAATACTATTGCACCAACTACAGCATTCCTAGATCTGACCAACACCACATCCAGCACTCACCCAACAACCTCCTCATTCTAGGTTTTTCTACTACCTGGACTAATCCTCTGTTGACTAACTGTTCTGCCATTCTCTGCATCATGCTATCCATTCCTTCTTTAACTTCTACCCATTTCTCCCCTGGGATAATCAAATCCCCTGCTACAACAACCCACTGCCTGTCCAATAGTCTATCGACCCTCTCCTTGATAATCTCAATTACCTGCCACCCCTGTCCTGGTGGTCTATACGCTGCCAGCAAAGTAATACTCCTATTTATACTACCACTCAATTTAATTCCCATTACCTCGACATCCTCACTAACCCATTCTACCGCCCCTTTTAGCCCTTTCCTTACACACACCATTATTCCTCCTCATCTCCCATCCCTGTCTCTTCTGAAGATGGTGAACTTATCCTGCCTACACTCAATGTCCAGTACTTCCTCAGTCAACCAAGTCTCCACAGCTACCACTATATCCGCCCCATATCTTTCAACATTTCCCCAGAAGCACTCCAGCATGTTGTACACACTCCTACAGTTCACCACCATTATCTTTATACTAGTACTCTGCTTTACCATTCTACATTGCTTACCTCCTATCTCCACGCCTGCGGCCTTATCAATGCTATCTTCTCCATTTCTCTCCCCTTCCGTTTCCTTGCTTCTAACTGATTGCTATTTCAACAACTGCTGCTCTGCCCTGACCCTCTCCATGCAGCCAGCTAATTCTCTACCTAACAGATCACCTGGAATCCTCTTTCCCTGTTCTGTCAGGCGAACCTGGTCCCTCCCTACACTTTCCCAGCCTACCCATTTCCTATTATCTATAAATGTAGCCCCCAAATCCCTACACACCCTCTCATATACCACACTCGCAGCCACAGCCTTCCTATAGGATACTCCTTTCCTAACCATTACGCCACTGACTACTGCCCTAGCTCCAGGGAATTTCTCCCGCAATTTTCTCAGCAATCCCCTGAGGGTCCGCTCTACCTCCTGCCCCACCTCTCTATGAGCCAAATCATTTCCCCCTACATGAATGAGAACAACCTTTGCCACCCTGCTACCTCTCATACCACTAACTCTTTCCTCCAAATCCCTGATATTCGCCCCCCCCCCCAAATGCTGCTTTAAATGTAATTTCCTTCCTGACATTCCTCAGCTCCACCCTCTTTACATTAGAGCTGCCTAGAAAAACTACCTCTGACTCCCTTCCTACAACCTGTTACTGCTTTGTGGCTCTTCCACCCACCTGCCTACCCTTGTCTCCAGCTTCCTTTAGCACCCTTGTTTCCCTCCATTTGGCCAGCCCTCCTCTCTCCCCTCTGGTCCTGAACTGTCCACTTTCTCCTGCTTGCTGGTCTTTGCTAATCGTACACTTGCAAGCCTCAGCATACTGCTTCCTACCTTCTACCACTGCCTGTTACCTGCTTTCTGTTTCCCGTTCCTCTATCCTTGATTCCTTCGTACCTACTACTATCACTTTATCCCTTGCTACTATTTTTTACTCCTCTAACCTTATTTGCTGTCTTATGTCTCCTACTGCCTTATCCCTTTCTACTGCCTCCAACTCCTCTATCCCCCTCCTTAATCTTACCACCGCTATCTCTGCATCCCTCCTCCTCTGTCTTTCCTCCTGCAGTTCCTTCTGCAGCCCTACTTGTATTCTGCCTAACTCTTCCTCTCTACTCAGCTTTTCCTCCTGTGGACTGGCTTTCATTTTCCTTAGCACTCCCTTTATATCTTCCAACTCCCCCTCTAACTTATCCACCCTCATTTATACTCTGCTCGTACGCATCTTATTCCTGACCTTTTCCTCCATCCTCTCAATCCTATGCATCCTTTCCCTCTCTTTCCTGCTCATCAAATCTACCATCTCCCATTTCCACCTCTCCTCCTTAGCCACTTCCATTGGCACTGGCACACCCTCTACAAAGCTTCCCCTCAGCATATCCCAAATCCAGTTACCACCTTCTCCACTTATTTGTATTTCCTTCTCTACCCTTAATTTGTTCCCTACCACCGCCACTAAACCCTTTCCCTCAGCACATTCCTCACACTTCCACTCATGTTCCTGTAGTGGTCCCAGTTCCTCCTCCCTGATCCCTATACAGCCAACATGTTACCAGTCGCCACACTGGTCGCACTGCACACAACTACTAACCTTCTCCAAACCTTACCACAACCCCTACACTTACACCTCCTTACCATTCCCCGCCCCCTTTTTTTTTAAAAATAATTTTACTATCTTAAAACCAAAACTACTCTCCCTTATAAAATACATCAAATATCTACATATACATACGCTTTCTTAATTGCCTAACTTACACAATACTTCCTTTACCCTCGTACAATACCAAAGGCCTCGTCCTCGTGCACACGATCGGTCACTACTCCCTTCTTAGAACTAATTACCACATATCTTAACTCTATACCTTAAACTACTACTCCACCTATATTTAAACCTATTGCTAGAACAAATCACACACCATAATAACCTTAAATACCGAATGACTTCACAAATGTCTGTCTGTGGTGGACATTTTGTGAAAGTTAAAATAGAAACAAACGAATTGATTCAGATGTTGCAACTAAAAGACTGGATTGATACAATTAATGGCAATAATAGAAATGGTAGAATGGAGTCCTCCATTAATCCAATCGTTTCGGCCATCCCTATTTGCTCCCTCGCACTAGAAAAAGCATACCAACGAACAAATTTACGATAATCGGCTTTGTTTAGGTGTCAACCTAACGCTCCATGATTCTGCGACTGTACTGTTCTATGTCGTGTAGTTCTTCTGTCGTGTTTTGAATACACCGTAAACAAGATTGATGAAATATCGCAATATATCAGTTATCTGTAATTTACCTTGTTATGTCGACCGGTAGCTTAAGCACTTCAGGAAAACTATTGTCGCTAATAGATGACATAGAACTTATATCCAAGTAAGTTTTTTTTTACTGATTACCTCGAAATAAATATAATATTTTGCGGCTAAAAACTGATACAAGTGTTTAAAATAAATTACATGCTATGTGTTAGGAAAACTAGAAATTTATTGTGTAAGGGGAATACCACTCAAACTAATACAAAAATACTTAGGCATCAAAAAGTGCACTTTAAATATGAATGAAGTACTTATTACTTAAACTGGGATCAAATAGAAAGAAGTGTACCTAAGGGAAGCATATTAGGACCTTTTATATTCCTTGTATACACTATCTACCAAAAAGTAATTGGGCACCTGTCCACAATGTTTGCTGTGGTTGTCACTCCGTTAGAATCTCGTAGGGCTAACTCTTGCGGCTATAACAGCAGCCACCCTGTCTGGCATACTCTCTATGAGAGTTTGCAGGACATCCACTGGGATTCGTCGGCATTCCTCTTGCAACCATTCCATGAGTTGAGCAATGGATTTTGGCCATGCCTGATGAGCCCTCACCCGACGATCCAATTTGTCCCAAAGATGTACTATAGTTTTGAGGTTGGGGCTCTGAGCGGGTCAGTCCAATCGGCGAACATTGTTGTCTGCGTACCACTGCATAGTAGTCCTTGAAACGGGGCACCTGGCATTGTCATCTGGAAGTAACACGGGTCTTTCCTATAAAAACGCTACAATGTTTGAAGCATTTCATTATCCAGAATGTTACAATAGGTCTGTGTTCATGCTATGACGGACAAACACCTGCTGTCCTACACTGAAGGCCGTGAAACACAAGTCAAGGGATGTACTGAATTACCTATCTTCATGGGTGCCCAATTACTTTTTCGTAAATAGTGTGTGTATGTGTTTATATATATATATATAAATAAATAAACATACACACACACGACCTACCACTTGCAGTAACAGAAGGAAAAATAGTACTCTTTGCTGATGATACCACAGTTTAGATTTGGGGAACAATGAAATAAATTTAAACGCATGTCTAAATGAAACCCTCACTTACTTGGATAACTGATTATCTACAAATATGCTGATGATAAACATGTCAAAAAGAAATATAATTGAATCTAAAAGACATACAACTAGGCACCACAAACTATCAGTACTCATAAATCATGAAAATGAACTGATAGAAACACAAACAGTCACAACTTTCCAAGGCCTAGATTTTAGACAGTAAATTAAAGTGGTCAGCCCATACAAATAAAGTCCTAAAAAAAACTATTATTATCCTGTTATTTTACATCCGTTATAGATTCTATGGACCAGGAGACACTAAGGACAATATATTTTGTTTACCTTCACCCAATAATGACTTATGGTTGCTGCGCCTTGCTGCGCAAACAAGGTGACACAATTCATTCATCCAAAAAAGCACCAAAGCTTCTTAAAATGCAACAGGAGACTATAAGGGGAAAATATAGTGGAGCAAAGTTTTAACGTAACCTACTTTTTTACAAAGTTACTCAAAACAACAATGTGTGGGTTGGCAGAACTTCATTATATTACACCCTTTACAAAATACACAAGTATAATAATTTGGCTTAAATACATTTTATCAAACCTTCAATATCTCTTTCATGACACAAAATTTAAGAATCTCCGAATATGTAATACTGCTAATAAAATACACAAAATCTCATATAAGAATTAATACTGTAGATATTTTAAATACTGTAAGCATAGGAAAAATAAAATTAGAGAACGTCCACTTAATTTTATACAATTCAAAAAATCCTTCTGTTTTCCAGCAAATGATGATAATAAAAATTCTAACATTTATGGTAG
Source organism: Dryococelus australis (assembly GCA_029891345.1). Classification (NCBI taxonomy): domain Eukaryota; kingdom Metazoa; phylum Arthropoda; class Insecta; order Phasmatodea; family Phasmatidae; genus Dryococelus; species Dryococelus australis. Next base: position 278,179,691 of record CM056994.1, on the reverse strand, counting down.
CAAATATTCTTTTCCATATTTTGAAATTTGACATAAGATAAATTAAGGCCGCCTCATCTGACAAAATCTTAAAACAGCCTTCTTTAAAAATGTTATCATTCTTTGACTTTATACTTTTCACAACATTACGTTAATTCTCTCAGGTGCGTGACCTTTACAAATGACATTCCAAATGACAACTTGCCTTAACATGATTTAATTAAAATCTGTCACCATTTTGGCCATTTCTTTGCTAAAACTTTACCCGATCTGATATTTTGGACATGTTTTCCATGCAGGTAGTTTATGAGGGGAAGCAGGTGGATGCCTGCTTCATAGATTTTGAGAAGGCATTCGATAAGGTGCCCCATGGAACATTGATGAGGAAAGTGGAGGCGTTGATACCAGACAGGAGGGTAGTGGAATGGATAAGGGACTTTCTCAAGGGGCGAAGGCAGAGGGTGAAAGTGGGGGAGGCAATATCGGAGGAAGAGGAGGTTACGTCAGGGGTACCACAGGGAAGCGTGCTGGGTCCTTTGTTATTTACCATAATGGTAAATAACATGGGTTTGGGGATTAGAGGAAAAATCAGATTGTTTGCAGATGATTGTGTTGTATATGCTGAGGTGGGAGAGGGGGCGGAAATTTGCAGGCGGACATTGATAAGATACAGTTGTGGGCCAGGAAAAATAAAATGAAGATAAATGTAAGAAAAACTAAGGTAGTGAGGTTCACAAGGAAGAAGATGATAAGCGGGGACATGTACAGATGGGAGGGACAAGAGATAGAAGAAGCAGCAGAATATAAGTATCTAGGGATTGTACTGCAGGGAGACCTCAGATGGAAAAAACAGGTAGAGAGGGTGGTAGCAAAGGGAAGAAGGGGTCTGGGTATGCTGGGAAGGGTGCTGAATGGAGTCAGCTGTGAGGTGAAGGAGAAGGCGTTTGGCACAATGGTACGGCCAATGTTAGAATATGCTGCAGCAGTATGGGACCCGCATGTGGAGGTGGAGGTTCGAGAACTGGAAAAGGTGCAGAGAAAGGCAGCAAGATGGGTGAAGGGTAGGTGGAGAAGTTAAGGGCAGGATGATGAGGAAGAAGGGAACTATAGGCCATCAGTGATGATGAAAGAAATGGGGTGGGGCTCATTGAAGGACAGGAGGAAAGTTGAACGGTTAGTCAGGATGTATAGGGTGGTGAATGAAGAGGGAGCATGGTGAGGGCTACACTGCAAGCTAAGTGAGGGGGTGTTTAGAGGAAGAGGAAACAACAGTGAGAAACTTCAGAGGGTGTGGAGGAGAACGGAGCGGGGTAGGCAGTCCATGCTTGTGAGGTCTGTGAGGGAGTGGAATGTGTTGAGGGAGGAATTGGTATCTGTGAGAGGGGTTGGTAAATTCAGGAAGGGAGTGGAAAAGGAGTTAGTTGGGTGAAGGAGAGTTGAGAGAGCTCGCCACCAGGCGGTAGCCTAATTGCGAGTGTATGTATGTATGTATGTAATTTACATTTAATTAAAAAAATCATGCTCACTTAATACAGCTTTATGTCATATTTTCTGAGTTCAAATATTTTCTTCTACCAAACTAGGAACCAATCAGGATACATCCTAACGACCATCCTGAAGGGCTTTTAGTTTACATATTACTAAGTATAAAGGTAGTTACTTATCTGGCTTGATCCCAGGAGTAGACTTGCCAAGAGACAGACTCCGGAAAGAAGATATTTTTAACGAATCATAAATCTGCCTATCAACACGGAGGGGAGGTTCTCATTAATAGTCATTTCCAGGAAATACACACATAGGTGGGGCTGTCTATTTTGTAATTGCAGCTAACGCAGCACTGCAGGCTATGGTGCTGCCCTCAATTGGGGCCTTGAAGAATTACAGCCAGTCATGCCAGTCAGCTGATCGGCAGACTGCTTGCCGGACACATGTGTGGGCTCCAGCGGCTGGTAACCTTGTATTTAAATTGTCCAAATTATTATAATTCTTGCAGACAGTTTGTAAATGTATTTCTGACGGAAAAAACATACCTTTCTTTGTTGCTAGCAGAAAACGACATGGCACAGGTGATATAGGGCGTATTTTCTTTGAGCCGACATGGGTGGACGAATTGCGCAGGCCGTTCAACCCTTGGTGCGGTGTGTTCATACAGCTCGTTGAACTGTCACTTGATTTCACTCTACTTTTTGAGTCCCGTGAGTCCAAAAAGTAACTGCTTCTGGGCTCTTAGTTACGCACAATACTCATGGCAGCCCTTGTAAAACGCTGGTATCCACTGTATACCATTGGTCGTAAAGCTGGTTGATAATCTGGGAGCACTGTGATTGATTCTAGTGCATCCTCAGTGGACAGGTGCTGGTAATGACGGTTGGCTAATCTGATTTTCTGGTCCACAAATGCTTCCAGATTCTCTTGCGGTTTCTGTTCCTCGTTGAACAGGGAGTGACAGCTGTTGCTTCAGCGTTGTGTATGTACTGGCGTATCAGGTGGTGGACTTAATCGCTAACTGTGTCCAGGTCATGTTATATTCTGTCACCGAACGCCACCAGTTCTTAGCATCTCCTACCAGTTGAGCCCCTATGGCATTCTGCCACTTGTAGACACTAACACCATATCTCTGCAAACGGCTTGTGCATTCTGCTAGAAGAAACTCCCTGGAATCTTCTGTTCCCTATCTGGAAAATGTTGGAAGTGTCTGGAAAGTGGGCTGGTGGGCTAACTGGCGGTTGGACTTGTTGCACTGGCGCTCTGACTCACTTTCTTGATAGTCTCGGCATTGGGATGGGTGGCATATGTGGTTGAGAAGTGTGCCACGCTACCTCTGCGGCATCTGTGTTAGGTCATAGATGTTGTTCACTTTCATGTGTGCATTATTATTGACAAGGACCGGCACACACTCTTCACAGCGGAAGACTGCTCCGATGCACACTTCAGATGGTACTTATTGTCACACAGATTGCATGTGACAATAACATGCCCTTCTCCACGGCACAGTCTAGCCTTGAACTTACTTGGTTGGCGTTCTGCTGAAAGCAGGAATCCACTGGGTGTAATCAGCTGTTCTGCTGCGGGCTGGCTGGTCTGGATGTTGGTACAGTCCTATCCAGATGTGTATTTATGGCATGTGAAAATATTGTGTCGCAGAGACGACCATTCTTCATCTGTCAGATAGGCAAAGTGTGCTTCTTGCTGGCACAGCTCACAGCGTACTGTGTCACTGCTGGGAACATCGCATGTAGGACGTGAGCAGCGCACTACCCTGTTGGTGGATGTCACTGTTGGAGCGAATAACACACTTCTTCTTTCTGACAGCGGCAGATGTTGGTTTAGATTATATTTCTTGTACGGGTCCAATGAGACAGGCTGTCCACATGATGCACACGTTTTTTCCACATCCCACATGTTGGTCGGAAATTCCATGTCGCTGACGTTCGCAGCCATGCGAAAACCCACATGCACCAAGGGTTTGTTTGGGCAGCCACCCAGTAGAGTTAGCGTTCGGCCCATACCATGCACACACGCACGCCAAGCATCAGGCATGCGGGGAAACTCAGCGATGCACAGTGACATCATGGGTATCTCCGCCCTCCGAACAAGAGGGGGTTCGATATGTGCACAAAATGGTGGCCCACTCAATGTTCCATGTGTTTTCCTGAACAATGGCGGACTTCCGGAACAAAAATTTTTCCATCACATGCTCGTTTTTTTAACAGTGTGCGATCTCGGGCCACACTATTTGCAGCACCATATAACGTGGCTTGGCAGCTTGCGAGGGGCGAGAGATGCCGGATTTGAGAAAAACCCAGATGTATGGATGGATATTACTGAATAGTTTGAAATTTCGGTAGGGTGCCAGCTCATCTATGTCTTGGGTGAGCATGTGTACTCTGGTTCTCGGGGCGGTAGTTGGTCAACAGCCACGTGACGTATCCCTCTCGCAGCTCATGTTTACGAATGATGTACAATAAAAGTCTCCAATGCATTTACATTACATAAATGAGCTTACACTCTGGAGTGCGCCAGGATCCGAGGTGAAATTAACATTAAAATAAGACGAGGAATGATGCAATTATGTGTATTGAATGAGTGAGATCACACATATAATCACTGATACAAAATTCCTTGAATACTGCAGGCATGGTGTACATGGCTAGTCGTTGGCCGACACTGCGAAAAACACTGGTTAGCGAGTGGAAATTACAAGTAGTAAAATCTCCCGGGCCGCGAGTCTATAGAGGTGGAAGTGCGAGCGCAAGGGAGAAAAGAATTAAATGTTCCTGTTAAAAATTCAAACTTACTATGGCAGTTACTTGACCAGGCAAGATGATGAAGGTTCCCTGTGACGCGAAAGCGTGCACCCTCTTTGGCTCGCCAAACTAGATATAGGAGTATGGCGCTGAGATGCCATTACCTAACAGAGATCTCCCGCTAACTCCGTGAAGGAAAACAAAATTTATACATATACACTTAATACATGTACAAAAACAGAAACAAGCACAGCAAAACACTGAGGAATTAAGGTATTAATTCTGACACGTTATTATTTATTTAATATGTTCTGTGTCTTTGTTGTTATGTGTGTCGGGGAAATTGTGATTACTGGAAAAAGCCTTAATGGACTTGCAAAAGAAATAAGAAATCATTACAAAATGCAAAATGATACAAGACACTGGACATCGACAAAACCCTTCAATTACACTTCATTAAATTAAAACATTAATTTTGTGAAAGCTGTAGGAATTCAAGTTTGGGCGCTTGGCATGGCGACTGCCGGAATTACCTAGATCAATCATGTTTTACATTACACAAAATTGAAACTACAAATACACCCTTTTAAAACTAAAAGAAACACAGCAATTACACTTAAAAATTCTGTAGTGAAATTAGAGTGTCACCAATTGTAGGTTCCTTTTACTGTGCAGGTCATGTGGCCGGGCACTCTTTAATTAATTACGCTTCACACAGGGAATGCAAACGAGCGGCAATAATTGCCCATTTTTACTTTAGGCTGTGCTTTTGGGGGATCACAACACTTGACCATAATAACCATGTAGGCACTTGTTCTCTCTTGGCGAGGCGGGTCATTAGGGTAACGGGTTGGATCATTGACCCGTTCTGCATGAACGATATCAGGACCAATGCACTTCATGCATGGCCGTGCGTGGCTGGTGCACGAGTGAGCAGCATTGGTCTGCCTCCCGAGCAGAGCAGTGAAGGTCACGTCAGAGTTCTTTCAAGAACTCTCCCTACCACTTACTGACATAATCGACAACATAATATGCCTCAACTTGTATGTCCGTTTTCTTTAGCTCCGAAATGAGCTAGGCTCGTGAAATATCTGCATTATGCCTAGGTTGAAACATTTTATCAGGAGAATGAGAACCGCTATCACTACTTAAATTGTATGTAAGCTTAATTCCAGGATCATCTTTATATGAAGCAGGACTGCACTGTGGTTTTGAAAAACATCTAACGGACATTTTTTTGGTAATTTTATAAGGCAATACGCTTGGGTCGTCTGTATCGGTTTCTTCCTCAAATGTGTTAATATTTTTTTCTGGTCTCGTGCGTTTTACTTGTAAAGGTCTACTGGTCTTGATAATGGGTTCATAACTTTTCCTTTTGGTTTGACTGCCTTCTTTCCCCTTCTTTCTTGTTCCTCTCTCTTTTTAATAGCTTTTTCACTGGTAAGTACTTCACCATATTTTTGCATTTTCAATCTAATCCTGCTCTTTGGAATTTCCTTTGAGTTACTTGCCAATGATTGCTGGAATTGAGAGATGGCATAATTCACCATTGACAGTTTTGAATTAGGCCTACTGGATGAAAGATTTTCTGTTGCTGAACAAACAAGTTGTTTTGATGAGCAAACAATTTGGGGCATTGAGCAAACAGGTTGGGGTGTCGAGCAGATGGACTACAGTGTCGAGCAAACGGACTGGGGTGTCGAGCAAACGGACTGGGATGTTGAGGAGGATGACTGTACTGTTGAAGGACCATATTCTGGGGAATACCCAGGCAACAGTGAGTCTTGTGATATAGGTGTAACTGCAGTGATACATGTAGAACTGTCCTCTGAACTACTGTGACACGTGTTCCATCTTTTGAATCGTATTTTGCTGAATAGAAGCACAGGATACTGTTATTTGTCTACATGAAAGTATCGAGTTGTTTCAAACCCACTACAAATAATCCTGGCAGGTAAGTGGTTCCTCCACAAATCACGAACCAATTTGGAGGATATTGAGCAGGTAAGTCTAGTTTTGTTGTTTTGAGACATAATTTTAAGTCAATAATACCCAAGTATTTTATCCCACGATGATTTTAGTAATTTAAAGATGCACTCATGCAGTGGTTGTGGACGGTGGATGAGATGACATGGAAGTTTAAAAAGATGAATTCGTGCTTCTCTTGCAGCAGTAAATACTTCAAATGAAACATAACTTCTATGTCCATCAAATATCGGAATAGCAGATTTATCGAGTTACATGCCTGACTTTGTTGACAAATGTAATGAATGATGATGTAAACCACTCCAAGAAATAGGAAGTCCCAATCCTAGCCATATGGAGACACAGAATAACATGTGCCTGGATAGTCATTATTACTTGTCCATCGAGGCTGGACAGTAGTGTTTCCTTTGAACAGTATAGTGGGGGGGGGGAATTTGTTTTCATCTGCTGCTACACATGCAAAAACAGTAACTTGATCCTTACCAGAACCACTAATCATTTGCTGTGCATTTGATCCCATTTTAGCAATCGCTCAAACTTTAGTTGGGTCAGATGGAAAATCTGTCTCATCACAGTTAAGTATCGGTGAGGATTTATTTTGCAACCCTTCCAGACTAACCAAATTGTCCAGCTTTTCGTAGAAATTCTACATAATAAATTGATCTTTTTCTGCAGCTTTATGACTGTGTTGAATTTGTTCAGATTTACGCCATGAAAGGTTTGGATGACGTTTCAAGAAGTTTAACAACCGGTTATTACGAGGATTCCAGGCTTTACCTTTGCTGTATGATACTTTGATACCATTATACTTAACATAATCTTCTGCTACGCCCCTTTGGGATGTAGCAAGGATTAGGAAATGGTACACAAGCCTATGGTCAACACAAGACACACAGTTCAGAAAAATTCCCATATATTGAGGTTTAATAGATACACAAAAAGGAATTTTTTTTAATAATCAATTCCAATATAATAGGCCTACTGCTTGATGCTGCTAGACTGGGGAAAGGCAGGAATATATACTGCAACATACGAAAAGTACTGTCTTAATCTGTCCCAACAAAATCACACCACAGATTATGCAACTCTAAAAACATCAACCATGATAGGCAAAGGAGCAAACCCGTAGCAAGCAAAGTCTATAACATACAACCTCCTAAAAATTTACATTAAAAAAGGATCACTATAATTCTCTCTAAAATTGGCAGGTAGTACAAAACTGACTTAAAGCTTTTACCAATGAATATTCCTATAGAAAAGATATTCAGCAGACCAGACGTGATCCATAGGAAAGAAAATCCACTTCTTACAAAACCTATAAGGATACCATTTTGTGATGTTTATAATATTGACAGCAAAGAATAACTTCACCGAATATCATAACAGATGCCAGAATATAAAAACCAACCCTACTATTAAAAAAGCCTATACACAAAACACAAGGAAAACATAAATATTTGTACACTACAACATCCCAACTACATAACTAATCTACTAATTAGTAGGGCAACATGCAAAACAATACTGTTATGAAATTATTTGACTTTCAATTTTCAAAATTGCCACGCCTAGCACCTTCAAAGCCTAACTGCCGATTCCAATGTCAACATCATCCCCTTGCCGTCGAGCCTGCACCACTCATAGAGGAAGACTGCACAATTATTCTGGCCTACAAGCACTTATTTATACACCCCAAAATATCAACGAGGGGGCAAGAAAGTAAAAGGATTTTATAGAATATGCCAGATGTTTTCGCAGTTCCGGCTCCTGTTGTGAGAGGTCAACTGACGGCTGCACGAATGCTGCGCGCCACCCACCAGTATTAGCTATGCACCTGGTGGAGGCTACATGTTTGTGGCGTCTGCTGGAAGCGGACAAGTCAACTTGAACAAAGTTTTGCAAGGTATTTTTCCACACTATCGTAGTGTTAATTCTTCACTAACATTAGGCCCACATTCTTAGTTTTTACTAATGTGTAAGCAGTGTTTCAGAAAATGAGGGCTGCTATTTTGACGTTTCTCGAGTGTAACTTTAACGTGAACTAAAAATCTTTTTCAGTCCGTAGTGTAAGGAAATCCCTTACAGACGTTTACAAATAGTAGTGGCAAATTTCTTGTTTATGTTCTTTAAGAGTTTATGTTTGGGTATTTCATTATAATTTTTTTATTTCCTACAATGTTAATCATTTCCGAATGTGTTAAGTATAATATTTACAATTATTTGTATATTTAATGATTTTTCAGTAAACCAGAATATGGTTTAATGGATTTCACATAATTATTTTATGATATTTGCTTAAGTACAGTAATTTATTTATGTTACCTCAAACATAAGTATATTTATATTGTCGAAGATTTTGAAAAAAAAAAAAAAATTACGCTTTAGTCTCTGGCAATACACATTCAGTAGTTTAGGTCAACCAGCTAAGAGAATGAGACTTTTATCCTAGCAGAGTGCCGCTTAATTTGAATGCGAAAATGCAGTTCATAATTTTTGCTGAGATAGAGCTTTTGCTAAGAAGTTTGTTGAAGCTTAAAAAGGGGAGTCATAAAAACATGGTACAAGATGGAATGCTGAATTGAGAGTTCCACATGGACGTCTATGAATTCCAAGGATTGATGACGGGGCGACGTCAGATTGATGTTGCAGAGGCGCTACAACTTCATCTGGAGCAGTTACTACAGAGTTTGATGGGATAACTTTGTAAACTGCGGAATTTCTGCCTGGCTGTCTGTCTGGGTTTGTCTTCTGCCATTTCCATCTTTTCTACGCAAGTAAGGTCTTTCGACTTGAATCAGCTTTAAAATGTCACATCCTGCTGCAGAGTGTTATAACATGTGAACTTACTATTGCCAATCTACTGTTCAGCAGTTCATTATTTTGTAATTTGGCACATTCTAACCATAGGACTTATGATAAAAAAGTAACAATCCTGTTCTACAACCGAGCTAATTATTTTATAAGTTAAATGAAATTAACAATATGAACAAAATGCTACTCACACCTTTATGCCCTCATTTTGCTGTGGAATCAAGTGGTATTGGTTTGGGGAAATAAAATTTAAATTCTATCAACAGTACACTGATAGCAGGACACACACTCATGTTAAGTAATTGTGTTGTGTTTTTAATTAGGGTAAATATGTTGACCTGCTAATGTATTTCATGTTGTTTTATCAAATTTTTTCTTAAAAAATTTCTGTTTGCCTCCTGCACGAACAACAGTATTTTGTCAATGCAACTTTCTCCAAGCATAGCCACAATTAAAATTAAAATTTTCTGGCTTATAATATAGGCATTCTTGCGACTGTGCTATTTTGCAGTACTAAAAGTACCCACACAGAAAATTATGGCACCGTAACGTGGTGGCTTGAGCAACATTTATCACATTTGTTCAGCCAAAACTTCATAGTACTTTCGTGACTGTGTGCGTGCAGGCAAGTAGCAATCAAATTCAATTTTAGCAACTTGACTTATATTGCAGTCACAATTAGGAGAACTTGTAAAGTATATCTACCGCGACAATGTTCAATACTCGCTCGACCCAATTCACTAGGCGTATTGTGTCGTTCATGCCAGTCCACATGACTGTTATAATTCTCCAGCTCTGGAAGGAACAGCCAGCAGAAACCAGCAGTTTTCGAAGAGATCCAGCCCAGAGGAAGAGGCCAGCAGAAACCAGAGTCTCCGAAGAAATCAAGTCCGGAGGAAGCAGCCCGAAGAGACCAGCAAGCCGTCGAAGAGATCCAGTCCTAGAAAAACAGCAAGCTGAGATCATCAAGACGCTGAAGAAGTCAGAACCGGGGGAAGCAGCCTGCAGTGACGACCACGCCACCATAGAGGCCTGGTCCCGAATAAGGGCGTCAGCTGAGACTGCCATGCCAAAGTGACCTAGCCAAGAGCTCATGTAGGGTCACCCAGCTGACGGAACATCAAACCAGCTGCCGGAGGAACCCCAGCATACAGCTAAGTGCCATCATCATCGCTCCAGGGATGCCTTTTTCTGAGCCGTTATGTCCCCGATGTCTCACTGCCATAATTAATCAGCAGTGGGTTTTAACACTATAGTAAATTCTGCCCTTAAGGACCTTAATTGGCTGGGTACAGTCTCTGATTATATGATTAATAAATTTCTGCTATTAACCCGCAAATTTACTGACATGTTTCTATATCGATAATGCATTGTATACCTCTATATTGTGTTCCCCCCCCCCCCCCCCCCTATTTTTCTCGTTCAAGGGGGACTGGAACAGACAGAGAGATCACCACCTGCATCGTAGCCACCATCATTCACAGATCTGTTCCTCCCTTGGTAAGAACAGTGACACCCCGTACCTCACCCCCACCACAGAGGATAGCCGGCGTCGTGGTAAGACAGAGTGTAATCAGTCACCAGATACTCCTCTCTCCGACGCAGCATTGCCCTTACAGCCGTAGAGAACAGGGAAACGAAGCAGGATTTGAGGTTCCAACCCTCGACACCAGAGGCACCTGTAGTCTGTGCCAGAGTGGTAACCATCCTGTATATCACCAGATGCAAGTAGTGTCAACCTTAAAAGATAAATGTAACACTAACATTATCCACCATTTTGTTTCTCAGTCATAGCAAGTATTCCTACTAACTTCTGTACCTGTTTACTCCAGTTCACCCTACGTTTTCATGATAAAATTTTACCCCGCAATTTCTCTCATATTCATAGCCCTCCCCACTATCGTATTTCTAACTTGTATTGGTAATATTGTCAATTTAGGTATTGTTTCAGTTACATATTTTTATCCATTAGAAATTAAACACATTTTCATGATAAAATATTATGATTATATCACAAATAGCCTGAAAATACGTTAAATCTAAAAATGCACACACACATTATTTTTCAATGCAAATGGGCTACACACTTGAAAATAATTTGTGGGGAAATTCCAAGCTTTGCTGATGCATGACTACTTCATGGTCACTGCAAAAAAAGAAAGCCGGCATGTGTGAATCATTATTTTTGGGATTTATCATTAATCATTAAAGAACAACTCCGAGAAATGTTACCAAAAAGGACGGGACGTAGTGCTTTTGTGTGGATTTCAGACCACTGAATCTGACCACATAAACCACACCGCCCCCGTAAATAAGCATCAAAGATGCCCTGCACACATTGGGAATGGGAAAGACCATATAGTCCATCTGTTGCTAGTGCAAGAATGCCTAGCCATCAACCAGCTAACATGCTCAAACTGAAAGTGCCACAGAGGCAATACCAGCATACAGTTTCTTAGCCACTTGGTCGATGAGTATGGCATTAGACTAACACCTGAACAGCTAGGTATCATCGACAGTTAAGAAGTGCCCTGCACACGTAAGCAGTTGGGCAAATTTTTCGGCCTCGTTAACTGGTTGCGGGAGAACATTTGTGACTTTATGATGGTTCCTCATCACCACAAATTCCTTCCCAAACCTAACACTAACAGGAAGAGGAAGGAAAGAAAGTACAATACCAAAAAACCCCCAATACCCTCAATCAACGTCACCAAATGTTAAGCAGAGTAAGTATTACACTGTCTAAACTGTCCAGAATGGATGGGTGTCTTAAGTACACATTAAAACACTTACTTTCCTAATGCACTTTAATTTTATCTGTAAATTATCCCTAGTAACATACATTTTCCTTCTTTTTAATCAATTTTATCCAGTCAACATCACTTGTAGCATACATCTATACAAGCATATTTATCACACATACTATTACATAAAACTCCACTAAAACATATCTCTCTTAGAAAATAACCATTATTTCCATTATGTTGATGACAGCCTTCAATCAATTGTCAATCAAACCTTTTCACATTAAAACCTATAAAACTAACAATACAATTTCTTTGACATCTTGAGAATATCTTTTCAAAAATTTTACAATCTGTCTTACATTTACAGTCTTTTCTGGCACATGTAAAACAAACTTATTAAGAGTTCACCGAATTTAAATTGTCTCAGGAGAGGAAATTCCAATCTCACGCTATTTTACCTCCGGTAGCATTACCTTCCAACACACACTCTTGGCAAATATTATCACTAACATCCACACATACAAGCGTGAGCCTGAGGGTATTGCCCCCACCAGTACACCAGAGGTGTAGGCATTGCTCAAACTTCACCAACCTTACATCCACATGCAAAGAGCCCGAGAGTATTACCCACACCAGTATACTGGAGGTGTAGGTATTGCTTTTGCATGACATACACCACCTCTATTTTCATGGGATTCCGTGGATCTGCTAACAGTAAAGTGACTGGAGTTAAAAAAATCTACAATTTGTATGGCCCAAGCCACTTTGGTGCTAATTTAAAGGAAAAGTAATCTACCTTGAAAGACAAAAAGTGAGATTCTACCAACACAAGATCACCAACACTTAAGGATACCTCATCCTTTGTCATATTACACTTCCTTTCTAGATTCTTATGGTATTGAAGAAAATTATGAGAGACCTTATCCCATATCTCCTCCAATTTTTTTGGAATTACGGACTCCCATGAAGGTCCATTTAAAGACAATTCATTTACCAAAGGATACAGAAATTTTCTCCTAAAAACAACTTAGGAGTATATTTTGTAGCATTACTCACGACATTGTTGAAACAAAACCTTATCCCACTTCCTGTGTGTACCAGTTTGAAAAACTATAAGAGCAATCTTTAGATTTATATATTTCCACTAGGTTTGCCTGAGGATATACTCTGAAGTAAATATCTGCTTTATTCCCCAACCAAACATTAACTTTTTCATTTACAAGGAAGAAAAATACGTGGCATTATCACAAACCAAATATACTGGAAACACAAACACAGAAAATAACCTTAAACTCAATATTTTTACATATTTCCGTGGTTTTCGTACACCTCGTGAGGAAAAAGGAAGCAAACTTGGTGAAACTATTAACTCCTACTAAGATAAAAATAAATCCAAAAACACGTTGGGGTAAAGGTCCTACAACGTCATCATGTAATCGCTCCCACTGGAAACTGGCAACCGTAGCAGAATATTTTCCTTAACCTTTTATGTTCCTTGCTTTGTCTTCTGACATTCTTTGCAAACCTTGACCCACTCCTCAATCTCACATCTCATTCCATGCCACACAAATAGTTCCTGTCTCCTGGCTAAGGTCTTGTTGTGCCCCATATAACCACCCATCATTGATTCATGATAATAAGAGAGCATCATCCTTAATTCAGCAGGAACAAACACAAGAAACTTCGCTCTTGTTTTGCTTACCCAACAAACCCTGGTACATGCAAAAATCTCCTTTTCCCAGAGATATCTCCTTTTTAATATCCTGACACTCAGAATCATTTTGTTGATAATCTAAAAGATCCTCAAAAAGTTTTGGAAAATGTTGTTGTAGATTTAAGGGATTTATTTCACTTATTTCCTCTAATTCCTCCTCTGTATCGACATTCTCTACCTTATATCTATTCTCAGGTATCAGTTCATCATTTTCGCCCTCACTTTCCCTCTGTTAAAAAGCTTCATCATTTTCTCCCTAAGCTTCTCGCTGTTCAAATTCTTCATCATTAAACATGTGAGATAAGCAATCCGCTACTACATTTTCTGTTCCCGTTAACGTTACGACCATCTGGCTAATCACCCTACCAGCTTGTTGGAATTTAATAACTAACTCAGAGCTTGTTTATAGGTAAAAAGGTTAAAAGTAGAGGTTTCTACATACTCTGCAAACTTTTCCATTCCAAACAAACATGCTAGACACTCCTTTTCATAGACAGAGTATTTTTATTCCGCCTTTATAAGCAAACGACTGACAAACGCAACTGGCACCAAATTCCCTTTTACCTTCTGGCTAAGCACAGCCCCAACAGCCACTGAACTAGCATCTACATGTAAGTTAAACTTTTCAGCAAAATTTGGCAAAGCCAAAACAGGAGGTGATAACAATTTCTCCTTCAGTAAATTAAAAGTTATTTGTTTTTCAGGACCCCAAATTAACTCTGCACCTTTTCTCTTAAAATAGTTTAATGGTTCTGCTTTAGCAGCATAATGAGGAATGAATCTAGCATAAAACCCTACAATTCCCAAATAACCTCTCACTCCTTAAAAATTTTTGGGAACAGGAAAGGATACAATAGGCTTCACTTTATCAGGATCAGTCATGAGTGTCCCCTTAGAAATTACAAACACCAGGTATCTAAGGGGCTACAGTGGTTGAGCAGTTAGCATGCTTGCCTCCAACCAAAGCGAACCGGGTTCAATCCCTGGCTGGGTCACCAGATTTTGCAAGTGGGAATCATGCCGGACAATGCCATTGGTTGGCTGGTTTTCTCTGGGATCTCCCGTTTCTCCCGCCCCTTCATTTTGGCGCCGCTCCATATTCACCTCAATCACCTGCATTGGCTTTCATGACTTTGCTGTTAAGAGCCATCCAAATCTCTTCGCTCATCAGGTATCTGAGATAATTCTCTGCCCAGGAAATTTCCTCAGGATTTATTGTAAGCCCAGCTCCCCGCAACGCCGTCAATACCTTCCCCATAAGTTCCATATGCTCTTTATAAGTATTACTGTAAATACAGACATCATCAATATACAAGAAAACAAAATCATAAACATACTTCCCTAAGATTTTAAACAAAATTCTAGACATCGCTTGAAGTCCACAATTTGTCCCCATCGGTTAACACTTCCTTTGATATAAACTTCAAGGTTTTAAAAAGGCAACGGGTTCTCTTGCATCTACATCCAACTCGCATTGCAAACAAAAAAGCTGAATTTAATCTAGAGTAGTGAAATAGTGAGCTTGACCTAAATGTTAAAAAACAGTATCTATTCGAGGGATAGGATAGGAGTCCAAATATATTTTCTTATGTCTCTTTCGATAATCACAAATCAACCTATACTTCCCTTGAGCCTTTTTCGGGAACAAAACACAGGACTAGCATACAAACTTTGGGAGTCTTCTACAACTCTTTGATTTTTTAACTCGACAATGGTTTTTTTATATTATTTTTACCTTAGAAGGAGCAACACGATATGGAAGCGAAACCACGGGCCCAGAATTCTTCAATCTCAACCTTACGATATACATACATACACTCACAATTAGGCTACCGCCTGGTGGCGAGCTCTCTCAACTCTCCTTCACCCAACCAACTCCTTTTCCACTCCCTTCCTGAATTTACCAACCCCTCTCACAGATACCAATTCCTCGATCAACACATTCCACTCCCTCACAGACCTCACAAGCATGGACTGCGTACCTCGTTCCGTTCTCCTCCACACCCTCTGAAGTGTTGTTTCCTCTGCCTCTAAACACCTCCTTACTTAACTTGCAGTGTAGCCCTCCTCATCCTCCCTCTTCATTCACCATCCTGTACATCCTGACTAACCATTCAAATTTCCTCCTGTCCTTCAATGAGCTCCACCCCATTTCTTTCATCATCACTGATGGCCTATAGTTCCCTTCTTCCTCACCATCTTGCCCTTGCCTTCTCCACCTACCCTTCACCCATCTTGCTGCCTTTCTCTGCACCTTTTCCAGTTCTCGCACCTCCACCTCCACATACGGGTCCCATACTGCTGCAGCATATTCTAACATTGGCCGTACCATTGTGCCATACGCCTTCTCCTTCACATGACAGCTGACTCCATTCAGCACCCTTCTCAGCATACCCAGGGCCCTTCTTCCCTTTGCAACCACCCTCTCTACCTGTTTTTTTTCACCTGAGGTCTCCCTGCAGTACCTTATCAGATATTGACTGCAATGAGCCATTTTATACATGATCACATCTTCTGAGAACTCTTTTTTTTTTATCTTCTCAATTCAAATTTAAAATTCAAATTATGCACCTACAATTTACCATGCACACACTATCTCCCTTCCAAAGGAATTTTTATCCCTGGAGCAAAAGCAAATCATAAACACCTCTTTGAGAAATCCAACAAAGCTTGCGTTTTTCCGAAAAAAACTAAGCCCGAAATCAGCTCATGAGAGAGATCCTATCTCAAATGAAATGGACCCTTCCAGGAGAAACCTTTGATTTTTATTTTCATAACAGCTACTCCTTTAGTAAGGATAGACCCCCCATCAGCTACCAGAAACTCTCTTTGTTCTCCTGTAGTTATTGCCAATAATTCCTAACTGATTTTCTCTCATTAACTTGTTGCAACTGTCAGTACTCATTATGGAAGTAGAAGCTCCGGAATAAAGTAAGGCGTTTACAGTACTTGTTCCCACCAATACGGATACAAAAAAACAGTCCATCCCATTTCTTATTCTTCACATAATTAACACAATTGATACTAGCGGGGTACGCAAGGAGGGACAATAATATTGAATATGCTCTTCCTCTTTACACCAAAAACAAACCCTTTTATTAACCGTCTCATTTTTCTTTAAATCAAGACAAACCCCCGAACATGGCCTTCCTAGTTAAATTTAAAACAAGTTGCTGTCCTACGAAATCCCATCTTTAAATTGGGACAAAATTGTTGAATATGGCCGTCCTTGTTACACTCAAAACAAATTAATTTCCTACGCACTCCCGTATTTACGCCACTTTCTCCTCTACCTAGTGCCGTCGTACTTTCTGGTTCTTGTTTCAACTCAAGTCATTGTCTCCTTATGTACCTTTTCAATTACGGAAACTACCTCTTTATGTTTATTACCTCGAAAACACGGTTAAGTATTATGCTTCATCTTACCACATATTTCACATTTTATTTTTGCCTGACTAACATCCCACAGGGTAACCTCCACTTTAGTCACTCATTCAGGGTATTTGGCTTCTTAGAAAAAACAAAAAAAATCTGCTTTATTGGGGAGGTAAATTATGGAACATAACTTCCGCCAAATAATCTTCCGCACAGGGGCTGCCTAATATTTCCATGAGTCACATTGTGTCTTTTACAAAATCTCGCCATAGACTCCTCTCTTTTCTGATGCCTGTCAAGGATCTTCAAATGCATTTGCATAATAGCTACACCAGACCCTACTCGGGATAGTAAAATCTTATTTAAAGATGTCAATTCCCAATTTTCCTCAATGATCATGCCCCAACTATCCTGTAATGCCTATGGTACTTGAAACAACAGTGCCGTATACACTATCCTCCTCTCACAAACATTTAACTTGATAATCTTCCCCACTTCTACACTATCTACCAAAAAATAATTGGGCACCTGTCCACAGTATTTGCTCGGTGGCTGTCACCCCGTTAGAATCTCGTAGGGCCACCTCTTGTTGCTGTAACAGCAGTGGCTGCTGTTGTTGTCTGACATGCTCTCTACGAGTGTTTGCAGGACATCCATGGTGATTTGTCACCATTCCTGTTGCAACCATTCCATGAGATGAGCAATGGATTTTGGCCATGCCTGACGAGCCCTCATCCGGCGATCCAATTCTTTCCAAAGATGTTCTATAGGGTTGAGGTCGGGGTTCTGGGCAGGCCAGTCCAATCGGCGAATATTGTTTACGGCATACCACTGCATTGTAGTCCTTAAAACATGGCACCTGGCATTGTCATCCTAGAAGTAACAAGGGTCCATTCTGTAAAAATTCCACAATGTTGAGAGCATTTCACTATCCAGGATGTTACAATAGGCCTCTGTGTTCATGGTACCACGGACAAACACCAGCGGTCCTAGCCCGAAGGTCGTGAAACACAAGTCAACTGACGTACTGAATTACCTATCTTCACGGGTGCCCAATTACTTTTTGGTAGATAGTGTATAAGAAAATCAATAACTGATGACTATCTGAGGATCTTTAACATGCAATCTATTTTGTAAGCCATTTGGAAAATAACGTATTTAAAAGATTGAGCTGGTTCAGCCATCTGGACTGGAGTAACTCTCCCTAAGGTCTCTCGCACCAAATTCCTACAAAGTTTCCGCAAGACATCAATGGTGTCTGTGTCTCCATACTCAAACCCAGCATTCCTCAGCATACCCTGCAGACTTTCTTTTACTTATCTTCTGCACCCAAGTTATCCTTACTCCTGTAGTCATGGCCACAAATATTAAATCCACAATAAAACACTTTAACTTCTAACCACAAAACACTTTCCACTCATCCCAATCTGCACCAGCAAATAACAAGGCAAACAGCAGAGTTGCACAGAAAATTGTGATGGATCCTCACCACCACAACTTCCTTCCCAAACCTCCGCCTAACCCTAATCCTAACAGGAAGATGAAGGAAAGAAAGTACAATACCAAAAAAAACCCAATACCCTCAATCAACACCACCAAATATTAAGCAGAGTAAGTATTGCAGTTCTAAATTGTCTAAAATAGATGGGTGTCTAACTACACATCAAAACACTCACTTTCTGTTATACACTTTAATTTGATCCACAAATTATCCCTAGTAGCATACATTTTCCTTCTCTTTAATCAATTTGACCCAGCCAACATCACTTGTAGCATACATCTATACAAGCATATTTCTCACACATACTGTTACATAAAACTCCACTAAAAACATATCTCTTAGAAAATAACCATTATTTACATTATGTTGATGACAGCCTTCTAAATTGTAGATCTAACATTTTCACATTAAAACCTATAAAACTAACAATACAATCTCTTTGGACATCTTGAGAATATATTTTAAAACATTTTACAATCTCTTATATTTACATTCTTTTCTGGCACACTTAAAACACATGTATTAAGAGTTTCCCGAATTGAAATGGTCTCAGGAGAGGAAATCCCAATTTCACCCTTTTTTACGTCCAGTAGCATTACCTTCCAACACACACTCTAGGCAAAAATTATCACCAACATCCACATATACAAGCTTGAGCCTGAGGGTATTGTCCCCACCAGTACACCAGAGGTGTAGGTATTGCTCAAACTTCACCAACTTTACATCCACATACAAAGAGCCTGAGGGTATTGCCCCTACCTGTACACCGGAGGTGTAGGTATTGCTCTTGCATGACATACACCACCTCAAACAGAATCAAACACTCACATAGGCTAAAGCCTGAGGGTATTGCCCTCATCAGTACACCAGTGGTGTAGGTATTGCTCTCGCCTATACTCTACACACTACACACACTCAGCATCCACACCTTCAGTTTTTCATCATCCAGTTCAAAACTTGTTTTGTGTACCTATCCCCTCCATGCGAGCCCCATTTCCGGAGACCACCCGGCGCTACACCAGCACACTCTTTTCCAACACATATTTTAAATTACAATTATTACAGCCAATTACACCTAACTAGAAAACATGAGCCCTTTTACACTCAGTGAAGCATCTCGCTTCACACCCAAGTACAGCGGAACAGGTGCGATGCCGGGAGTCAAGCGCCCAATACAGCTATAAACTGCAAAAACAAATTATAAAAAATGTATATTAAATTTTACCATTTAACTGTATTGATAGACCACACTCCATCACAACTTTGCCACAATCACCACACTGCAGACTGACATGCTCATGAAAAGCAAGAAGTACCAGTGGACCCAAAAACATGACAGGTGTTTCAAAAAACTCAAGGAGCAATTCAAACAATATACTACTCTGGCTCGTCACAGCCCAAGCAAACACCTATACTTGCAGACAGACACGAGTGAGAAGCGGTTAGGTGCAGTCCTACTTCAGAGAGGGGAGAACCAGGAAGGCCTGATAATTGAGTACAGTATGCCAAGTTTGGAGCCACAGAAAGCAGGTACGACATAAATGAGCGAGAATGTTTGGCCGTAGTGTAGCGTGTAAAAAGTACTGTGCATACCTAGAATACCAACCCTCCACACTGCTGACGGACAACTGCTGTTTACTCTGGCCGCACACCATGAAAGAGGCCAGGAGCAAATTGGCAGATGGGCATTGCTCTTGTAGGACTATGATTACGAAGTGCAACACCTACCTGGGGCAGAGAACCAGCTGGCAAATGAGCTGTTGCGCACACCTAGTAATATGGTAGTGAGGGATCGTGACAGATGGGGCGAGCTCCTACCTCCTGTCACAGCGACTATCAACCACCAGGTGAGGGCTGCGCCAGCTGCAATGCCGTAGAATCCCCTGCCAAATCAGAACTGCGGTTGGACGAACTCCAGGCACTCGTTTGCAGTGTATAACAACAATGTGCAAACACACAGAGTACGCAGCAGAGCTTGCACAAGGGGACAAAGAGTGGTGGCGCCTAGAGGACTCGCGTGTCGAGACACGACCACAGTGATCAGATGCACCATGGTGCCTCTGCACACCAAAAGACACAAGGAAGCAGCTGCTGCACCACTCACACAACAGCCAGTTTGCATGTCACCCTGGGGGAACACAGACCACCAGAAACGTGCAACAGGCTTTCCACTGGCCCTGAGTCAGGAGGGACATACAGCAATACATCAGGGAGTGTGTCACATGCAACCAGTACAAAAGCAGGAAGGCAGACAGGGTAGCACAACAACAGCAGCTGTGGACACCCAGTGAGTCTTTTGAGATGGTGTCTCTAGATCAGATGGGCCCTTACTCCCAAACACCCACTGGCAAACATTTCATCGTGGTGGTGAGCAACACTTTCTCGAGATGGACAAAAGCATACCCTGTCTCCAGCACACATGCGCACACTGTTGCACGTGTGCTGGAAACTAAATTTTATCTCCACTAGGGTTACCCTCGTAACCTGCTGATGGACAACGGCACCCAGTTTACTAGTCAATTCCGCGAGTTGTGCACCTGATGGGGCGTTGCATACCAAACAACGGCTGTCTACCACTCGCGGACCAACCTGATGGAAAGATGCAACCAAGACCTTAAGACCCAGTTGTACCTGCGGGTCGGTAAAAATCATACCAGCTGGGCAGAACATCTGCCGGTGGCCTCATCCGCAATCAGGAGGAGTGAACCTGGCCACTGGGCAGTCTCCAGCAGCCATTCTGCAAGGACAGGAGTTTCTACTACCCGGGGAATTCACCGGATGGTGCAACCCGAATGTGTGCACACCAGAAAATGGAGCATCAAGACTACAGTGCAGGGAAGAGGAGCTGCAGGTAGCTCATGAAAACCAGGAGGGCAACATTGTGAAATGGGTTACCATCAACAAGACGAACTTCACGTAGGTTGTTTCCCGGACAGATGGTGTATATCTGGGAACACCTGCCTATTGAGTCCAGCGAGGAACTACTGCGCAAGGTTCGCACCCAAGTGGAGTGGGCCACATTCAGTCTTAAAGCCACTCAGGTACACCACGTACCTCATCAAGCTCACCAGCAGGAGGAGGATTGCCGTCTACCGCAATGACCTCCGCCTGAAAGTGACAGGACTCAGCACTGTGACACCTGATCAAGGTGGCGAACAGGCACACCCATCAACACCAACACCAGCAGCCACACAAGGCGAACAAGGAACCAACAGTTCCGAAGATGAAGATGACACCCTTCGGCGACTCTTCTCTAATGTGATGCCCGGCATTACCATGCTCATATGGGACACGGAAGAGAGTGAGACCCGACGTGAAGAAGTGATTACACCAAGAAACAGCAATGACAGCACAACAAACAACACATCTGAAGACCTGTCTGTGTCAATCTGCTGTGTCATGACGCCCAGTGTCGTGATGCCACCTGCTGCAGATGTTGCCAAGAGCGAGCCATCGGAGGCACCTTTGGGCGGGATCTCCCTATGGAGCATTGCTCTGACTGGCAATGCCTGACAGGGCAACACAAGCAGAGGACTTCATGTCGGACACCCGGCAGCAAAGCGACTGGGGGAATGTACCAGGCTCCACAAACCTGATAATGGGGCACCCTCATCCCCCATCACCAACTCCCACAATATGCCGGCGTCCGCACAACAGCAGCAGCAGCAGTGGTAGTTAAACGGAGAGGGAGCAGGACTCACCCCCTCTCCACTGCTCCAAGCGGCCATGCCGCCAGCACAGCCTGGCATGTACAGTGCGTGGTGTGGACACCTCACGCATATGTGTCATGGCTCACCAGCAACACTGGGGCCACGATCCTGTGCTAACAGCAGCCAGAAAAACATCATCCACGTGCAGCCCTTATCAGCTAAGGCCGTGCCACAACATAAGCCACGACCGCCTATTGCACCTAATGGGGTGATCGGGGATTGCGGGGTCAACCTATTACCGAAGAGGGGGCAGTTTGACATGAACACAAGCGTTACGAATGCTCTTACGACTGTTGGCACCTTTGCAGTCAACTATTCCATTTAGTGTACACTGGGGTCAACATGAATAGCCCGTAGTATGATAGTGCAGGTCAACAAGAACTGCAATTTGCACCGTCTCACTGACTGGTACTACGTGGCTGAAGTGGTCGCCTTGCTTAATTTGTTCCCAAGAGGCAATTCTTGGAATAAATTAGGAAATGGTCTGCACGGTGTCCCCGTGAATGCCATTACCTTCGGGCACACTTGCAATTGGACAGAACGTCGAGTCTGTTTGTGCAGCGATGCCCGACTTCTCTCTCCAATGTACGTGACGTAGACTGGCCTGCTGGCCTACACAGTATTTACGTGGCCACAGGGGTCTTATATTAGCAGGGAATATGTTTCTTTAAGTGTTTTATCATATTTGTTTCACATAATTACTTAAAGCCAGTGAGTTTCTTTTGTAGTCAGTGCAAACAAGCGTGGCACTTAACACACTTTTGAAGGAATGGACTCGTCCAATGGCATAAATGCTGAAAAAAACATTTTACATTGAGTTAATCTTCGGAAACTGCAGTTTACTTTATGTTTCAAAGCGAAAGCTCATAGCACTCAACAACTTCCTGTATACAGGGATGTCGCCAAGGTGTTCAGAATTAAGAATCAACCATGTACGAAATCACCACTTGCATTTGTATAACAATTTTTATAATAATGTAAAACTTCAAAGTAATTTCTCAGAATGGCTTCTACCATTTCCCAACAAGGCCGACACCATTCTCACGGTCTGACCTCAGCAATCAATGTGACTGGCTGCCCGGGAGTTCACTCTGTGTGTGTGCTCCTTCGGCACACTCATCACTAGACTGTATTCATTTAGTGTATCAATAAATGTTAATTAACTGTAACCTTTCCATATATAGTGCCGAGGGGTCGACCGGCAGTTTTCCTGTGTTTCAGCACCAGTACTTAACACATAGTGCGTAAACCGTAATTTCATGATGTAAGCCTTCATTTGTAGCATCGGTCTCTGTCAGACCTTAGTGTCAGCTCCGCATTGATCTTTATGCAACATGTCTGTACTGTAACAGCAAAAGGTCAATAAAATGTCTTGAGATAGTAACTTGGAATTTTATTTTGTCTACTACATCTTACTGTAATTTGGGTACTGCATTCTAAAAGCCAAAATATGAATTCAGTGTACAGTGTTTGCACCCCTAGGAAGTCTATGGATCCTGCACCCACATGCAGAGCAACATTCACCCCAGCCTGTTGTATTAGGCAGGGTGCGATCCAGAGTCCCCAGCTGTACCTGCAGCACGTCAAAAGTTATTTTTTCTTTTACAGAGTTGTTTACCTTACTGAAGTATGTTTGTTTTTATACTTACAGTTATATTTGTATTGTCATATTAAATTTATTTCCTAAATTTGACACACGTGTCAGGTATAGGTTAGCTGAATGTCAACGTTAGGTACATGTAAAAATAGGACACACTTCTTGAATTTTCAACATGTTTTATAATTCTTATATAATATTACACATTGATTTATTCATGCAAAAATTGTATGTGTTTTAAAGTGAGTAGGCCTACACTTGTTTATTTTTTATATAACAAGTGCTTATAGAGAATTTTCAAACAGTTTAACTGGAAAACATGTTGCAAAGAAAACAAAATCCTGAAGTTCTCTCAACAACAAATGAAAAATGCACCAATTGCTGTTCAGAAAGGCTCACCAGTTTCTACGGCAGCAAAAGCATTTGGTGTTATTCATGTTATACTACTGTACAAAGTTATAAGGAAGAATCTAGACGGTACAGAAAAAATTTTGTCTCCTGAAGGGGCCAGTTATTGGTTCAGTGGGTTCTACAAATAGCCGAAGCATGTTTTCCGGTTACAAAGTCACAACTTAGTGTAGAACATCTAGTGAAGATCAACCATCCACTTTGTTTTGAAAACTGGCGACCAGGTGTGCCATTTGTGTTGTGCACCTGTGCACGTCATCTTCACCATCACACATGTATTCATCTTTTTTTTTGTCAAAAAACACACCTGCTTGAAAACATGATGCGCAACTTTACTGCTCTTGATGGTCTTAATGTTCCCAAATTTTTAGAGTTTTTGAAAGTGATTTTCAAACTCCATCAGAGGCACATCTGCTTGAAGTCATTTACCCTTTCACTTAAGGTCCGCTTAGTGAACAGACTGGTTTAGCCATGTCACAACATATTTCCTTTGATGCTATCATTCTAATGTTCTTAATTTCTTTATTCCCTCAAGGTTGTGCTGTCAGTTGCAACTAAGGATGTTTAATTGTTTACAAGAACCTGAGGAGGCTCCTTCTGTGTATGTGAGCAGTGTTAAGGGGACAGCCATCATATTGCATTGAAATCTACCTAAATCTGAAGTGTTTCAATCCTTATTAGAAGGCTTAGAACCTCAAGAGCATTCTCCTTTGGTGTTTTTTCTCTAAACCCAACACTTTTGCAGAGTTGGATAGGGCATGCATACGTTCCCAGAACATCAGATACGCTGACCAAAATTGCCAGCATATTTTTAGGCCACACAAATAATTTTGTGGTACTGGTAAAAGGAAATTGCTTCATGATTCTTCCACCAATGTTGTTACTGATGAAAAGCATCAGACACAGAAACCAAAAGATGAAAAATTCCCTTCACCCTCAGATTTTTCTGCATGTGACAACCAACTGTTTTGTAGTTATTGCAAAATGTCAGGCCCCATGATTGACCAGTGTTTCAAGCTAAAAAACAAGTTACGTGGGGCAAGTGAGCGATCTTCCTCGCAATCCTGGAAATTTTACCAATGCTCAATGTAATGATCACCTTTTTCAAAATGTGAACCGTAGCAGGCACTTTCAACAGCTGTTAGGTCCTGGCAACCAAGTGGAAAAGAAAAAGTTTGCAATATGTTATTTCCCTAATGTAGTGGGCATTCAAAAGGTTAAGACACCCCATGTCGAGGTAAATTTATGACCATTTCCTGTTAATGCTCTAGTTGATTCTGGATTTGCACTTACCATTATTTCTGCAAAACTTTTTGAGAAATTAAAACATTTAAGGGAGTTTAAGTCTGTTGTACCTTCTGACGTACAATGTTATACTGTGTCGAGGCAAGCTCTGCCAAAATCTGCTTGCGCCACTTTAAAGTTTAAAATTGATAATTTGTCTTGGACACACTAATGTCTAGTGTCCAAACAACTTGGTTTAGGTTTTTATTTTGTGCCCAGAATTCATGGCTGCTACTGGTCTAATCCTTGATATTCAAGATGAACATATTTTCTTTTAAGTTTTCTCCTGACACAAAAATACCATTGGTGTGCTCTCAACTAAAGTAAAAGTGTTTTTCCTGACTGTAGAGTAGAGTCCATTCAAATAGTAGATTCTTTTTAGCATATTGAAGAACAGCAGTGTTCTGCTATTGTGAAATTGTGCAAAAGTTTTCCCAAGGTCCTTACCACTGAGTTAGGACTCACAGAGTATCATATAAAACACCTTAACAAGAAAAATGTTAAATGTCATCCATATAGATTGGTGCCACCGTAGATTGAAATTTTAAGAAATCAACTTAAAGATTTGTTAGATAAAGGTGTTATTGAACAGTCTACTTCCCAATATGCTAGTCCAGCCTTTTTGGTACCAAAACCCAATGGGAAACATCTGATGGTTGTGGACTACCGAAAACTTAGTAAAAACATTGAAAATTGAATCAGTACCTCTTCTTGATCTCCATTTGGCATTTAATTGGTTTGGAAAAAACAAAATTCTTTACAACTGTGGATTTAAACACCTATCACCAAATCCCTTTGTCAAAAGATTCCAAACAATTACCAGTTTCTGTGTTCCTGGAACCTGTATCAATTCACTCGTGTGCCGTTTGGCTTGTCCACAAGTGCTCAAGTACTGACCAGGCTTTTAGATATGATTTTTCATGATGTAAAATTCAAGGTTGTCTATAACCATCTGATGATCTTGTCATTTATTCCTACAGTTTTGAAAAACATCTGGACCACATAAAAGAAGTCATTTCTCGTTTAGTAAAGGCAGGTCTTACTGTTAACCCTTCTAATGTTATATTCGCAGTTCAAGAAATTTCGTTTTTGGGATATAGGATTTCTTCCAGTGAAATTTCCGTTGAGCCAGAAAGGATAAAATCCATTTTTATTCGCCACGAGACGTTAGAGGTATAGCCAGATTTATTGGCATGATTCAGTTTTTTTGGTAAATTCATTGTCAACCTAGCTGAAAATGCATAACCTCTTAATAAACAGAGAAAGAAAATCTGTTGGTGTGAGGAGCAGCAAATGGTCTTCAACACATTAAAGAATTATATTATTCATCCTCCTGTATTACATCTGCCTGATTTTAGCCAGGAATTTATCCTTCAAACACACGCTTCAAGTCAAGCAATATTAGCTGTGTTGACTCAGGAGATTTATGGCTGTCGTCAGCCGATTGCATTTGCATCCTGCACTTTTACTCCCCAAGAGAAAAAAGTCTTCCACTATATATGAATTGGAATGATGGGCTGTAGTTTTGTCATAGACAAGTTTAGGCAATATCTTGAACGTGATAAATTTCTTCTTGAAACAGACAACCAGGCTTTATCATGGCAAATTTCTTCTCGAAACAATCAACCAGATTTTTTGTGATTTTTGACTCATCCACACCAGCTCGGAAATATTGGCCATTGGGTAGTTAGAATTTCTTCTTTAAAATTCAGAGTCCAACACATAAAAGGAATAAAAATGTAATGGCAAATGCACTATCTCGTATGTTTGATGGCACCAATGTGGAATATGAAGTACTTCCAAATTGTAATGTTTTATTTAGTTTTCCATTAGCTTTCAAAGATATTAAAGGACAGTAATTTGAAACAAATCATCACAAATTTAAAATCAGGTATTGAACACAAACCATACTTTCTTTCCAAAAGTCTCCTTTGTTACAGAGCTTGTGACAAACGGAAACGTATAGTATTGCCTGATCATCTAAAACCTATGATATTTGAGTATTTTCAGTCATCACCTCTTGGCATTCACCTGTGTACACACAAAACTATTCAGGCCATCCGTCAGCACTTCTTTTATAAAGGTATGGATGCTGAAATCTCTGAGCAAGTGAAATGTTGTAAAATTTGTGCTCTGAGCAAGCCAGCTCAAACCCAGCTATGACAGTGTGGTCAGATGCACTTGTCAGGGGCAGCCTTCTGTGAGGCAGCATGGTCCACAACCCAACCACTGTTGGACGTGTGCATACTTACAGTGGGGACACTTGACTAACGTGTGGTGCATGGTCACATGCCCAGAATGACTGACATTGTTGACATCCAAGTCTCTTCCTAAAACATCCTTAATATACTTCTCTATCTCCTCCCCCTACTTAGCTCCTCTTCCTCCTTCTCCTCTGAAGGCCCAGAACTCTCAGCTGCTCACAAGCTGAGTGAAAATTAGAATGGTTAATTTCTCAAGCTCAGATAGTACAGATGGAACTGCTGAAGATGAACAAAACTCGTTAACAAACATAACAAAAGTCCACATTATCTTTACAAAATAAAAAATATTACATGCCATGTTTTTTATTCTGTTGTGTATCTTTGTTGTTTTTTCTTTTAGCACATGGGTATTGTGGACATGGCTTCAAGTATGGTAGGCACATGAAAATTTTGTTGTGAAATTTTGAAACCTGTATATTGGTGTTTTCATTTTGGTATTCTCATTTAACTTGTGTTTTCATCTGTATATCATGTGAAAAGATTTGTTATCATTCATTCAAATTAGTTAATTAAGGAGTTTCATGAAACAGCAGTTTTAACAGACAAAAGTGCTAATTATTAATACAAACCTTTAGTGATGTAGATATGGTAAATTTGTGAAAGTTTACAAACAGTGGACATATTGAGTAGGCAAAAAAAAAAGTATTTGCTCACAATGTGTTTTTGAGGTTTCTCACAAGGTATGGTCTAATTGTGCGCTGAGTTAATTTCATTCATAAACAGAACACGAAACATTTCACAAAGAAAAAATGTATTTGAAAAACAAAATAAAAATAATATTCATAATTATGTTGATTTGCACTGTAAAAATGTATTTACACACCTTGCAACCAAAAGTCATATTTAATTCCGCAACGCCTGTAGCTTACTGTAATTCAGTTAATATCTTGTGTGCATTCCTTTAGCACTGATTACAGCCTCCAATCATTTTTGTGATGCCAGGTGATAGTGCTCCAAGCCTCAAGAAGTACCTGTTTTAAATGGCCCTTGTTCTGTATTGTGACCTTATGAACGTTTGTGTCCAGAATGTTGTGCCACAGGTTTTTAAGTTGATCAAG
The DNA here is from genome assembly GCA_029891345.1 of Dryococelus australis. Taxonomy (NCBI): domain Eukaryota; kingdom Metazoa; phylum Arthropoda; class Insecta; order Phasmatodea; family Phasmatidae; genus Dryococelus; species Dryococelus australis. The sequence goes on along the minus strand of CM056994.1, from coordinate 278,151,010 downwards.
ATCCAGTGACTGGGGTGAGATGAGCAATCGTCTAGGTGGGTTATAGAGTAGTCACTCCTTCGTTACATGTGCCATATGCTTGGGGTCGTTATCCTGCTGAAAGTAGAAACTCCCTTATAAGCTCCAATTTTGCAGCACACTCTTGCAGGTTAACTCTTAACATTTCCTTGTATGATCATGCTGTTAAGTTTCCTTAAATAATGTGCAAATTACCAACTCCACTATATGCCATACACCTTGTAACAGGTTACTGTCCTGTTTTCTCGTAGATCTCAGTAAACACCAACGGACTAGCTCAGCGTGAGTTGGAGACTTTTGATTACATAATAATGAAAGTTTGTTGATACAAAGAGTGCCAATAAATAAAAGATGTTAATGTCTGGAGATTTATTGTCTCGGCTAAACAAACAATTGACACTCGTAACTGACAAACAAAAAAAAGCCAAGATAGAATGGCAGCCTTTATAAAACAAAACTTCTCTCTTCAAGAGTTGCAAAGACAAGAGAGAATCTTTGCTTTTCTCTCCCGGCACCCTATTGACTCCTCGCACCGACGGAAAATAAATGTAATAGATATTTGAATTGAAATGTCCGAAATACAAAAGAAATTTAAAGTAATGGGTGCTCGTCGGTGCGAGTCACGTGATCACTTGTTGCAGGCTGTTCGACTGACAGCTGACAAGCGATTAGGCTGCGACGAACTGTTGTGATACCCGAGAAAGGTAGCGCTTCCTTATATATTGGTAGAAAGTTTCCTCATGGAAAATATATTGTTTTCGAGCAGTCGGTCACGTTAGCCAAAGGTGACCTCTGTTATTTTCCTTGTTTCACCATGTTGTACCTTGCAGTAACAATGTTTTTAGTTTAATAACCCAGTGAAAAGGAAAAGATGCGCTATCGCTATCGTCCTATGATGTCTGTTGAGGACTACGTCTGCTGTTGACGTCTGTTACTACTGATGAAATGAGGAAAGAAAAATAAATTTGGAAAAATGAAAATATATTAAATATAAACAAGTTGTCATTGCCACGACCTTTCACATATTACATGAATTAATATCCTTGACTGAAATATAGACAATTGAAATACTTCCCGAATATACTAATCATATATATCTAGCTGCAATGCCACAACCTCCAAACCATAATATTATCTCCACCATGCTTAACTGTGCTTAGGATAATATGTTGGTTCGGTACTGTTTTATTTCTCCTCAGTATAGTAAAAAAGCTGGCTGGTTTGAAAACGTCAAATTTTCTCTCATCTGAAAAAATGTTTTGTTTCCAAAAGTCTGCTGGTTTGTCTCTGTAAGTTAGTGTAAACTTGAGCCTTTTTCGCCTGTTAATTTCACTTATGAAGCGCTTCTTTAATGGTCGCTTGCCTCAAATACCTTCATCGTGGAGAACATTTCTTACCTTGTGTGATATCATACCCTTCTCTGAACATGTTGCAATGTCATTAGCAGTGTTCTTGGGATTTTTAGGTCGTCTTTGATGATGTGTCGTTATTCCTGTACAGTGAGGACGTGTGGATGACCTGTTTGGACTCCATTTGCAGTTGTACCTGTCCTTTCATGTCTTTTTATAATATATCACATTGTGGAAAATAATACATTTAACTGTCTACCTATTTCCCAATAACCTTTGTCGACACAATGCATGCCACTGCTTCTTCCCTTGCTCCCACAGGGACCACTTTTCGCTTTGGAGCCATTTGTTTCACATATGTCCAAATAACTTGCTGAACTGAAAGAACATTGTGTACATATATTGGGAGGAGTAGATAGTGCCATTTGGTCACAATTAACCTGCCTGTAATTATTTACATTGACAGAAGGCTCAATACTGTGGTTCTATACTATGTGTGCAAATACTTTTTTTGCAGTGTAAATGGACGTAATTATGAATATTCTTCTGCTGTTGGGCATTTTTAAATACATTTTTATTCTGTGTAATGTTGTTTCTTGTTCTCTTTATGAATTAATTTAATTTAGTAAACAATTAGATCATGTTTTGTGAGAAACCCCAAAAGAACTGATGTGCAAATACTTTTTTTTGCCTACTGTAGTATATAACAGAATATTCAACAAGTGTTTCTTAGCTTAGTCGTTAGCTTTTAATGCAGTATGTTTGCCTCTGGTACAATGCAACTTTTTAAAAATATTTCCAATTTTTCCAGAACATATAATGTAGCCAGGTATACACTCACACCCAGCTGTAACTTTCCTTAACATTGCTCCCTCAAAAGCACAGTCTGACATATCTAGCAGATATTACATGACAAAATGTTACATATTGACAGTATGTTATATAAGATTTTGTTTTTGGCATCAGTGAACAGACAAATTTATATTTGCATGCCTAGATAAAATAGCTTGCAAAAATATGTGCAAAATTAAATTTTTGGGAAATAATTTTGTTTGTTTATAAAAATATATGGTTGGCTTATTTTTGAGTACTGTATTTGAGGCGGTCTTATTTTTTAGTTTTTCTAATTTTGTAACAGTCCTATCTTCCTTTAAACGAAACCCTACATTCGAGTAATAAAGACCTATATTCTAGGGGAAATGTCCAATATTCAAGAAAAATTGTCCAATATTCAAGGGGAAATGTTTGATATTTGAGGGAAAATGTCTGATATACGAGGGAACATGTCCAATATCCGAGGGAACGTGTCCAGTATTCGAGGGAACATGTCCAATATCTAGGAAGAAAGTTTAATGTTCTATGGAGAAAATTTGTTATTCTAGGGAGAAAGTTTTTTATTCTGTGAAGAAAGTTTGTTATTCTATGGAGAAAGTTTGATATTCAACGGAGAAGGTTCGATATTTGAGGGCAAAAGTTAGATATATTCGAGGTAGAAAGTATAATATTTGGGGGAGAAAATCTGATATTTGAGGGAGGAAGTTCAATATTCAAAGTGAAAGAAAATTTATTAAAAATATTTTTTTGTATGAACAAGTCTTTTTCACATTTTCCTCACAATTTTGTACAAATCTGTGAAAATTTCACAATCTTGAAATTTTCCATTCCATAGCTATAGATAATATGTGATCTGAGGAATAAAATCTTGGTCTTCATTATTCTTATTATGCACCATGTATAGTATGACATGACCATCATCTTTTTGCAGACTCGTACAAACAAAAAATTCACTACATGCTGTTAACTAAACAATTTTGCTGCTTTTGTGTGTTTTCAATATGAATTATTGGAATAAGTGGTACACTTTTGTTTGTATTTATAGGGAACTGATAGAAAACACATTACCACAAAATAACAAGAAGTTGTCAAGCAGTGAACATGCTCTGTTAACAGAACTGTTGGTATCAAAAGACAAAGAACTTAAAGAAACACTGCAGTTGGCAGAAGAGCAAGCAAAGATCAACTTGAAAATGGAGGATTTGAAAGCAGAGGTTGATCGGCAAGATCAGTATATTCAGCAGCTGCAGCGACAACTAAAAGAAGCAGAGCAAATACTTGTAAGTACATATATTATATCACTGTATAGATCTGTGTGTGTACACATTGTAACGCTGCTACCTTGAGTGCAATACTTACTCCTGTATAATGCTTATCTACTTGAATACAATATGCTATATCACTCAAGGTACCGCTACTAAGGGGTTGATAAACTCAGAATTTAAGTAATGTAGGCAACACAGTTTTTATTATAAAACACTACAGAATTTATTGAGCTCAAAGTATACAACAATCTTGTTACTGGATTTACCATCAGATTAACACAAATACGAATCTCTATAAATTACTTACTATATTTACTTCTGCTAAATACTGATCCTTCTCAATAGCGTCCCTAGCCTTGCAGTCTTCCTTGGTCTCGCCCCTGGATAGCAGCCCTCTGCTGATCTGCGCCTCGACACCTCTGTCGGGCAGCAGCAACCTTAAGTGCAGCGCGATGGCTCGTCATCAGGGAGAGAGAGTGAGAGTGGGGGGGCGGCGCCCTGGCTGCCCCTTATATGTGTGCTGGGTTTTATAAACTACCTTGCCGCATGTTTACTGAGATTCTTAGTATGGTTGTAGCAGCTGATTCAGTACAATATGTATTTGTATGGTTGAGTGCATTAGTTCAACTATAAAATAAATCACAGTTTCTCATAGTGTTTTTTAGGGTTGTTATTTATGTAGTGTTTTAGCATTGTATTTGAGTATCACTCATATTTCATTTAAGTTTGAGAAATTGTTCAGTGGTGTAAAAATGAGCTTAGTTTATAATTGTTTTGTGGAGCTGATAGTTAAACAAAGACCAGCATGGTTTCCTAAGAAGTCACCCGACATTCAAAGTGTGGAATTGGTGGTGGGCACGAAGGTCTTCTTGTTCTTAGCTGCAGTGTTCACTTAAATTACAATGCTAGTAAAACTATCACACACATAGAAATATATACATATCTTATGCGCTGTCTTCTGTTTTGCCTTTCTTCTTGTGTTTCTGGTTTTCTTGAGCATTCACTATGTACTATGGTTCTCTTATTTTTAATCCTCAGGGACAACATGGATCTGCAAGTTCAGGAAGAACGCACTCCATATAGAAACTGACAAGTTTAGTTATCAATTTCTGGTACCAGAAATTACAGTTTCTCTCTATTCTCTCCATGCTCATTTCCTTTGGCGTCCACAGTACAAAATCACACAATTTTCTTTGTTTGATATGAAGTTGACCCTGAACTTGGTAAAAAATAGTCATGTTGCATTTCATTCGGGGCCCTTGATCAGAAGGATAGCAACAAAATTCTTTAATTTCCCTTGCAGCCTCGAAGGGAGTGATATTTCTTGCAGAGTAGGGACATTTCACTTCAAGTAAACCATCATTTCCAAATATGCCATCTCGAGATACAGCTAGAAAATAGTATTGGGAGTCAATAAAAAGTCCACATTTTTTAACCTTTATTCCCTCCTGCTTTTCATACTGACTTACAGCTACTGCTTTGTTAGCAAATTCATGTAGAGTTGTTGGAATCTGTATAGTTCGTCCATAGATACTTGCTTCAATGCAAGAATGGCATGAAGTCACATCTTTCATTTTGCAGACTCTTCCAAACAATGAAGCAGTTAGCCTTTTTCTTCATTCCCTAATCCACAAATCGCTGCTACTTTGGTTTTGAGTCTCGTCTTCCAGTTTGATTCTCTCCTCCACTGTCATTTTCATACTTTCCAAAGTAGACTCTTTTATCCATGACAGTTCAATACCAACAGCTGCAGGCTGATCAGCTGAAGAGCCATAATTATCACCATGAAGTTTTGGGATTTTAAGAATTTTTACTTTCTGTTGAGTTATGTGGTTACAACCAAGCGCAATGCACTACCGCAACTTATAACAACATCCTGTTACATGCAACACACACATAAGTGCAAACATGGTAGCCAACATAAACATTTGATCCACCACCTTAACAAACGTAATTACTCATTTCGGGCATGTTAAAGGGATCATATTGAGAGGAAAAGAGAGGAGAATGAATTTAACCCATCTTGCATGTCTTTTGTCAATCTAATGTTATTTATAGATATTTCTGTATACCAGGTATTTCCCTAAGGAAGCTTCATAAATTTCACTATTAATTTTAATAATATGATTTTTGAAGGGTGCTTTTTTTGAGTATCTAGTGTCATGTCCTTGACGTGTATTTATATCACTCCATGTATTTAATAGCATAAAATATATGTTCAAATATTCCCCCCTCAATATACTTTTTGAATATAAAGTAAAAAGGAATATAAAAAATAAAGAAAAATGCCTCAGTACAAAAAATTTATTTATAAAAAATTAATTACACGTAATCATGAAAAAATCTGTAAAAAATACATAACACACAATCATGGACTGAAAAACAATTCCACGCTGCAGTACATTCCGTACCTACAAAACATTTATTTATAAAAAATAAATTACACATAATCATGGAAAAATCAGTAAAAAAATACATAACACATAATCAGGGATTGAAAAACAATTCCACATGACCAAGAATATGTATGTTGTTATCAGTTGCGATAGTGCATTGCGCTTGGTTGTAACCGGAAGTTGTTTATCGCCCGGAAGTGGCGGCTTGGTGGGGTCCGGAAGTATATCCGGTGATACGGTCCCAGCACATACTGGCAATGTCTAGATATAGAGGTGTTGCAGCGGAGTTCCCATTCGCATGTAAAATGCCGACCTTTTTGTACATTATATTAATTTTTATGATTATTAACAGTATTGATTATGTGTTTTTTGCAGATTTCATCCTGAAATGAATCGGGGGTGAATTTGTTCTTCTGTTTATTACCCGAGGAAGGTTTATCATAGTATTACGTATGACAATAAAGATGATAGGTTTTGGACAGTTAAGATCATTGATATAGAAGAGATTAATACTGTGTTGTCTTTTTTGTGCTGTTTTGGTCTTCAAGGAATAACTGCTAAAGCTGGCAGTGGTTTGTTGGAATTGTGTTTCTTCAGAAGGTCTCATGTCGAGAAGAAGTCTGCACCAAAGGATTTTTAGTGAGATTGATCCAAATAGGGTAATCTGTTGGAAGACTTTTCCAGTTCATGAAGGCAAGGCAGACAATACTGCTGTAATTAGAGCTTTTGGTAATGCGTCTATGTATTCACGTAAGAAGATGGAGATGGAACTTGATGATCAGATTTGGTTGTATCTGAAATTAGTTGGTACTACTGGCGACATGCATGTTCTTGGTCACATGGCATTGTTTTTCAATCTGTGATTATGTGTTATGTATTTCTTACGGATTTTTCCATTATTATGTGTAACTTAACTTTCTGTTGAGTCATGTCCAGTCTCCTTCTGCAAGTTGCTTGTTGCTGTTCTCTTTTCTTCATAAACTTCTTTACTGTATCTCTTGGACTGCAGCCTGTAAGGCTTCTCATTGAATGCCCATGCCACTTGTGATGAAATTGGTAACTAAGACCAGCTCCGGTAGCTCTTCGCGAGTAGAGCCGTGCTGTGACCGGTTGAATTGTTTGCCACCATTGAACTTCGCAACAAGAGACATTGAAGTTTTTCCGCATAATTACTGGTAAGGTATTTAACCATGGCACCTTTTCCAGGTTATAAAGATGCTTTTTAAACAAGCAAATATTCCATCGTATATTTGACACTGCAAACACTTGTACACCAATACCAGCGGCGAAGACAAATAGGGGGGTCTATGGTTGTTATAATCTACCACCTTTTTTTTACCACACGGATTTAAACTATTAGAATTAAAATTATTAATATGCCTTTCATTTTGATAAAACCATAATTGCTCTAAACTGTGATACATGTTATATTGTGAAGTTGCCCTTACTTTTGTTCTAATAATTTAGGGTGTCCCCCCACAGGGAAAACAGGGAACATGTAAATAATTGCTACTTTGCAAAAGTTGTAAGGCCTAGTTGTGTGAATACAGGATGGTGTAATTATGAGTACTGTATACATTTTAAAATGTAAATTTTTACATTTGTGAACTAGCAATAATACATCTTTGCCAAATGTCATAGGGCCTATACATACAAAATAAAATATTTACATGCTTTTTAATGGGCACACTAGTAAAGTCAATTGTGGGTATCGCAAGAAATGTCGATGAGCTGAATAAAATGTTGGCACTATTGGATCTGTCTGTTGCAGTATAGTACAATCAAACTTCAATAATGGCATTTATTTTTTCTGTCAGCAGTGGAAACATATGGTATTTAGACGTTTCGGTTCATATGACAGGTCATGAAAAATGGTAAGATTCAGTCTGGAAAACAGGGAAAATTCAGGGAATTCCAAAACTGAATTTCAATGGACATCCTTTAGTTGGGTCGTCAGAATTCTCCATGATACACAAGGGCACTTATATTTTGTTAATTGGTTGGTAGTGAAAAGTGGTGAGAATTAGAGTAAGCCAGGAGTATTAAGCTAATAACATCTATAATGAACATTTAAATGGTTCTTGTTTACAACGTAAGTAATGTTTTTCTTTCCAATGTATTCAACCACAGAATTTAACTCTTTTGCTGCTGTAGAAGAGTTAACTCGTTAATTCCTATGTGTTGCAGTAAATAACATGTTCCTTGGGGCTTAGCAGAAGGCACAAAGGGCTAGATTTTCATATTCTGGTGCCAGTTTAGCATGTACTTTCTAGCTCACTTGTTGCTGTGTTCAGATTTGCGTAAGCACATGTAACTTTTGTTTTATTCCAAATGTGTGTTTTAATGTACTTTTTTTCTTTATGTTACCCTACCAGTAATTATGAGCAAAAACGTGAGTAGGAAAAGATTTTTATTAGATCAGGAGGCATTAAAAAGTTTGTTTTACTACGATTGACAGTGAACAAGAAACAGTAATATCCAGTGATTCTGATGAACACACGTTGGATAAAACTGTATCCTTTGATTAGCCATCAACATCGACTAGGGAAGTTCATAGCATTCAGAGATTTGTAGCAGAAGAAATATCTTCATTATAGAAAGAGGAGGAGGAAGAGACGAGAGATAATGAAGGAAATGTTGAGGGTATTTCCTTAAAAAATAACTGGTGATTTTTAGGGTCGTGTGGCAGTAGTGCACCAGTTTCAAAACCTTTACTTATTTTTTTTTTAGTAATTGCAGGACAGTATAACAGATGTTACAGGTTCACAACACTCACCTCTTTTGCAGCTGAAATACATAAATTGTGATGAAATGTTTTGCTTTCCAACAGTATGTCTACTTATGTCACAAATGAAAAAATTGAAACTAAGCGAGTACTGGTCCAAAGATGCTTTCTTACAAACTCCAAGTTTTGGTAATATCATGTCACATGATAGATTGTTACTTTTGCTTAGATTTTTACATTTCTCTGACAATAACATAGACTACCGAGGAGATAGGTTTTACAAAATTTGACGTATTGTAGATAGGATAAGAGAAGCATTTTGAAAAGCATTCTTACCATACAAAAACCTGTGCATTGATAAAAGAGTGCTTCTTTTCAAAGGGCATTTGTTTTTTAATCAGTACATACCATCCAAAAGAAGTAGATTTGAAATAAAGGCATTTGTTCTCTGTGATTGTAAAAGTGGATTCTTTCTTTATTTTACTGTCTGTACTGGACTAAACAGTGACATCAATGAGTCAGGTCTCGGAAAAACTGGTAACAAAGTTGCTACTCTTCAGAAACCATATTTGAAGAACAGGCATACAGTTTAGGTTGACAATAGGTATACCAGCCCAGAACTGTTTTTGTCACTCAATGATCAGAAGACAAATGCATGTGATATTGTGTGTAAAACATGAAAAAACTTGCCCACAATTGATAACCAACTTAAAAAGGGGAACCTCAATCAGAACAAGTGGCAACTTATTGGCACTGAAGTGATGCAATAAGAAATAAAAGTTCCTGATACACTAAAAATTGTGTCTATAGCAGAGCTACCATAGAACTACTGGTATACCAATTTTGATATGAATTGGTTAAGTAGTTTTGAGATATAATGCAAAAGCTTTATTTTTGCAGGGGCTGCTATCTTCCAAAATGGCATACTAACAAGGATACATGTTTCTGAATTTAATGCTGACTTTATGAACAGACAAAATTATAAATTTGTTTTAAATTGGTTTAACAATTCCTGGTATATGTAATAACGTCCAAAATAATTTTTTTTTTTGAAAATAAGCATTTGGCATGATTGAAAAGTATAAAAGTCGGGTTTGATTATTGTGTACTATAAGTGTATTGAGTTTGGTGGAATTCAGTGCTTGGGTGCAAAAGTTTTTAGAAGAAACCAACATGCACATGTACACACGGATAGGAAGGTGATGTCCTAAGTGTATTCTTCGTTCAGAAAGTAGGCCTAAAATATATGTGTTTTATTTAAATTAAGAAAATAAAAATTAAACAGGGCAATGGTACTATAATAAAATCAATGTAGAATCTGTAATTTACAATGAATTGTAATGTAAGTGTAATAAATATGGCCCAGTAGAGTAATCATCAAAAAATTTCTCCACAAAGTGTGCAAAAAGTGACTACAGATCTTTCTCACATTTGATAAAATAACGTATTCAGCACAGGGTATGAATCAGTAACTTCTAGTTGCTGTTGTACAGATAAACACCATTAAGGGCTCCACATACCTGACTCTTGAAATGCGTTGGTGTGTTTGAAATCTGTGTTATTTTTACGAAATCATTTAACTGGTCCCTATAATACAGATCCACAAAAAAAAAAACACTTCAGGCGAGGTACATATAATACTCTCAAAACATCATGTACATTATAAACGCTATTCCCGAGCTCTCCAAAATAGCTAAAAAAAGCTTTGTCACATTGCTGTATCTCATAATATACTGGTTGGAAACATGCAAAACTATTATAGGGACCTGCTTTGAACCTTGCTATAGACTTTCCACTGATAAAATGATAGGGTCACCACTTAACATAGGTACACGCAGCACGACGGAAACACTGCACGCCAGTTCAGCGCCTAGAAATTAGGAGCAAAGGGGCATCAGGCAAGCATGTCATTGTTGTCTTTATCACTTTCCTGCCTCAATTGTGCTAAAAAACCTCCAAGTAGGCGGTGTCCTTAATAAGCATGTACCAGCAAAAGGGTTAAATGTATATAAAAACTAAGAGCCACTTACATTCATTTCAAGTTATAAATGTTACCATTTACTGATAAATACCAAACCAAACCAAACCTTTGCTAGGTAGGTGTGAGACCTCTTCCTACTCCCACATTAATGTGTGCCATTGTTGATGTTTCAATAAATATCCTTCTTGTGTGAGGACCATGCAGATTACATTATTATTACTATTATTATTGTTATTATTATTAATATTATTATTATGAGAAACACCAAGGTAATTAAGGAAATTTCATGTGAATTTTATACTACATTCAAAGTAAAAATTCTGGTTAAAAGTTTTTTTTTCACCTCTGAGTTAACTATCACTTAAGGCCTTGTACTGTTGAACTTCGGACATTTAACTGCTATTTTGGTTTATCCCTTAAAATTACGTGGATGGTAGTTTTAAAAGAGTATATACTTTTGCAATGGAGAGCAATATTTTTTTTACAACCTGAGCTAGCAGTTGACAAATCATGAATATTCCATGCATTTTTTTTTGTTTGGCAGAAACCAGGGCCTTGGCAATAAGTATTACAAATCACTAGCAAAATGATTACTTTATATTAGTTTCTAAAAGTGCTTTCACATTATTAAATTTTTCCTCAAATTACCTTCAATTTTTATTGAATTCAATTCACTGAATGCTATATATGACATCATACGAACATCATAATCATGGCCATTTTTGCTTTCAATTTCTTGAAAGTCTCGTTTCCCATCAAGTTTTTTGTTTCGTACATTTTTTAAATTTTCTTGAGTCGAAATTTTATTCACTAATCACAGCTTTTCTGACAATATTGTTACAAGGATACCTGAGAGGCATATCTTAGTTCGTGAGGGATGGAGGTCTTAATAAAAATAAAATTACTAAATTTGATTTTTAATTTATTCATACCACCATTATTTTCAGCAATAAATTATTTGTCTCCACTATAACCTTTTTATTTCATTGTTGTTAGCACAATATGTAATGTCTATTTCAACTTTCATTAACGTGCATCTTTATGTAATTAATTCAACATTAACACACATACAGTATATCTGTTGCCATCATTTGTAATGTCTTTCACTCATGCATCCAGTCCAATAGTCCAGCCTACCAGCCACACTCTTCACTGCTCTGATGTTCGCACTTACAGAGTTTCCTCTCCATGTCCACTTCTCTTGCTGTGTGCTTTTCTTTTTGCTAGTCATCTATCCTTGAAACTCATCCATTCAACAATTTGCTCCACTCATCAACTGTCATCTAGGAGTCCTGTCATACTTTTATATCAGTCACCCTGGCCATCTGGAAGGTTCAACCCACCCTAAGGTCAGTAATCCAGAGCATTCTTCATATAAACGCAGAAATCCTATCTGCCGAAGGTCAGGAACGGCGAGCCACCAAAACGTTATTGTGGTGGAATGCCTTCATAACTCAAAACGTGGTTAGGATTATCACTTGCTTGTCATTCAAAGCATTCCCTTGACACTTGCTGCCCTGCAATCGTATCACTACTCTGTCATTCTCTTTTGCCCACTCACCTGGGGTGGGCCAAGGTTAATGGCGCAGACCAGCGACGTGTAACACTGCCCCCTCCTCAAATCTTTTCATCCAGAACAGACTCGGAAACATCTAGATCTTCATGGAGTGCCAGTCGGTCGATGTGGACAACCTTCGGCTTCGCCCAAGACCCTTGATGACAAATACGGATGACCACATTGTTGATCTTCTTCAGAATTCTGTAGGGGCCTTCCAAACGTTTCTGTAGCTTTAGACACTACCCTGTTCACCTCTGTGGGTTGTACAGCCACACGAGTCGTCCTTGAAATACTTTGCCCAACATTCTCTTGTCATAACGCATCTTCATCCTATCACTATTTATTCTGAGGTGCTGTTGAGCAAAATTATGAATGCCAGCAAGTCTGTTACGTAATTCGCTGGCATAGTCAGGGGTTTCAGTTTCCTCTTTTGTCTGTCGACCAAACAGCTGGACACTAGGGAGGCGAAGCTCTCTTCCAAACAGCATCCTTGATGGTGTTACCCTTGTGGATTCATGAACTGCTGAGCGGTAAGCAAGAAAAAAACACTGACACCTTTGAATCCCAATCCTTTTGTTTGTTTGCCACAAAGATAGACAGGTACTGCTCAGGAGTGCGGTTAAGCCTCTTGACCATTAAATTTCATCCGACTGAGGGTTTAAGGCTGTAGTCAGAGTCTTTTTTATCCCCAAAATCCTTGTTACCTTCTGGAACACCTCAGCTTCAAAGTTTCTTCCCTGATCAGAATGGAGTTCTAGTGGCACTCCAAACCTCAAGAAGACATACTCTATGAGTGCCTCAGCCACAGCGTGTGCTTCCTGGTTCGGGAGGGGAATTACCTCAGGCCACTTAGTACAGTAATCTTGGGCCACTAGGAGATACTGATTACCTCTCTCAGTGACAGGCAAGGGTCCTAGAATATCCATTGTCATCCTGTCGAATGGGGCTCCAACATTGTATTTCTGGTGATGAACTTGCCCGCTGGTACTTGGGTGCTTACTCGCAGTGCGGGTGTCGCACATTTGGCACCACTTCTCATCCTCCCAACAATGAAGCCAATAGAATATTAATCTAACTCTGTCAAGGGTCTTATTAACACCAAAGTGCCTACTGGCTGCCGTATTAATCACTTCCTTCAAGATTTCTGGAACCCTGCATTCTGGCAGGACCAACTGTAAACGTGAGTGGTTTCCATCATTACTTTCCCAATTTCTGTAAAGTACACCATTCTTACGTACAAGGGAATTCCGCTGTGCCCAGTATGCTTTGACTGCTGCTCTCAGGCTAAATATCCATTTTGGCAGACAGCCAGCTTCTTTCCACTTTAATAACGGCTGCAAAGTGGTATTGATCAGCTACTCTTTCCTAATACCCTCATCACGCCAGGTAGGTGCCCATCACAAGATAGAGAACCTTGAATTCTTGTCCTCCATACTTTCAATGATTCACCACTTTTTACTTCCTGATTTTTGCAATTACGACAAAATGGCTCACATGGCCTCTTAAAAAGTGCATCTGCATTGCTGTGAAGGCGTACAGATCTATGCTGTATTTCAAAGTTATATTCTTGAAGATTCTATATCCACCGGGCTATTTGACCTTCAGGGTTCTTAAATTTTAGAAGCCAGCGTAATGAAGCATGGTCGGTTCTTAGAATAAAATGTCATCATAAGTGTAGGGGTGAAAGTGTGAAATTGCCTTCACCATGGCCAGAAGCTCCTTGCGTGTAACACAGTAATTTCTCTTAGGTTTATGCAATACCTTACTGAAGTATTCTAGTGGTCTTTTCTTCTCATCTTGAACCTGAGATGGCACAGCTCCAATGCCTACATCACTAGCATCACTATCCAAAATGAATACACCCTAACTCTTCTGGAAACCCAGGACTGGAGGAGATGTCAGAATTTTCTTTTAGTTTACTAAAAGCATCTTCACACTCAGTGGTCCAATGAAATCTTTTCATTTCATTCAGTTCATGCAGTGGTGTGGCAGTCATGGCGGACCCAGGTACAAATTGACTGTAGTAGGCACATATCCCCAGAAAACTCCACACTTCAGTTTTGTCAGTTGGCGTCGGCCAGTTTATTATTACTTTGGTCTTCTTGGGGTCTGTTTCTATCCCATGGGCCGACACTACATGTCCCAAGAAATTAATTTTCTTTAGAATTGGGTGGCTCTTCTTGCCAGATTCCTTTCCCTTGGACACAAAATGGAGTCTTCTCTTGATCCTCTGGGGGCCACCTCACACTGCAATACCCACCCACTCTCCATGTCCAAAGTAGAAAACCTTTGTGAACCTGCTAGGCTGTTTAATGTGTCATCTATTCTTGGAAGCGGATAAGAGTCTTTCTTTGTCACATTATTAAGCTGTCGATAATTTACACAAAACCTCAGAGATTCATCTTTCTTCTTAACAAGTACAATGGGTGACAACCATGGGCTAACTGATGGTTCTATCACATCTAACTCCTTCATTTCCTTCAGAATACCCTCAACTGCCTCATGCGAAGCTGGTGGCAGTCGTCTCGGTGGCTGCTTTATGGGCCTAGCATCCCCTGCATCAATTTGGTGGAAGGTCACATTAGTCCTTCCAAGGTCATTCACTCTACATGAGAAGGCATCCCTATTTCTGTCCAGTAATTCAGATACAGCCTTCTCCTGTCGACAGTTAAGATTTTCTTTAGTTCGTACTAGCAGTTTATCCAATACTTCTGGTAGAGGACATTCTATTTGTTGTAATATAGAATCTTCTGAAACATTTGGAAGTACTGTGTGACCTGCTTGCAAACACCTTTCACGGCCCCCTCCTCAAGACGAATGGCACTATTGGACACATTTGTTATTATAACTATTATTAGGTCATACTCATTATTAACACATGTTCAGTCTAGCTGTTGCCATAATTTATAATGTCTTTCACTCACGCTCTACCGTCAACAACACTTCTTGCTAATTAACGGTAAACAGAAGCACTTTTACACAACCTGAACAGTAAATAACTTATACCACAAAGACAGAAATACCTTTTAACATGAAATAAACTACTGCCACTACAATCGCAAGTGTTGTAGAAAGCAAATTACCGCAATATTTGTTTACGTCGCACAGGGCCTAATTTTCATTACGAAACGAGTACAAAATACTCAAAACAATTTCACAAGAACTGCAACATGTAAACAAACCATCCAAATGACAATGGGATTAAAGAAACACTTAAATTGGGCCAATAGCAATGCAAAATAAACAGTTTTAACCTTGAGATTCACCCAACAAAACCATTTCAAAGTGCACACATACTTATTTTTATAGGCCTAAACCTATTTACTAAAGTTTGGGACTTCAAAACTGTTATTTGTACGCACTAATAATTACAAGTCGCATAAACACTTATTGAATATTTAAAACAGCCTTAGGTGACCAACGCTGATATCCAAGATTTGGCCAGGCAAGACAGATAGAGAAATAGAGATAGAGAGAGAGAGGTGGAGCGATATAGAGAGAGATAGAAAGATATATATATTATATATATATATATATATATATATATATATATATATATATATATATATATATATATATATATATAGATGGAGATAGAGAGATAGATGGAAATAGTGGAGAGAGAGAGATGGAGATGGAGAGATAGAGAGAGATATAGTGAGTGTGTGTGTGTGTGCGTGCGTGTATGCATGTGTCCCCCCCCCTCCCCACGCCGTGTATATAAAGCCAAAAGTTTAAAATTATTATTTTGTAATGACGTGACCAGATAATACTACACTCACATAAAGGACAAACACTAAAGAATAAACAAATAAATAAACACTTTACCTTATGTAGAGAACACTGGGGTGGTCGGAGATGGCACAGATACGCAAACGTGACAGTTTGTTAAGTCGCCTTACAAAAATAACTCCTCAACAGACGTAAGTAGAAGGTATCACCAAATTGTTAAACAGTTCAAAACTGCATGAAAAACATGCTCATGCTTCCAGAATGTTATATACTTGTGCAGATTAATTATTTAAACTTCTGCTACCTTGTTTTTGTTAAAAACAAATAGTCAGTTAATACAAAAAGACATGCTGGCAAACATGGCAAGTCATAACACAATTAACATTATGTCCCCATAATAAAAAAGGTATTTGAAGGATAGAAATATTACTCAGAGGTATTACAAAAAAGAACACGAGAATTCAACAAGTTGGTGGTCTCAATATATTTTAACACAAAATCAGAATCTTTCATAGCTGAAAAACAGTATGGTGCAGAATTTTTCAAAATTCTACAATGACACAGTGTGATACATTAATACAATTAAATTTACAGAAATACACTTAAGATACATTAATACAATTAAATTTACAGAAATACACTTAAGATACACTTGCCTTTTATTTGCTATCTGATTAAAGTATCAATACTATTCCCTTGTATCATTACAGACACACACGCATGCATGCACGCGCGCGCACACACACACACACACACACACACACACAACCCCCCTCCCTTATATAACCTTACATCAACAAAATAATTTTTTTTTGCAATTAATTCCATAGGTTGTTAGTCTTGTTTCCCTGTCTTGAGTAGGATCACCGGTCACTTTGCATCCTTTACCCTATACATATTGTAGCCTACTTTTCTTTAATTCTGTATCTACCTTCATTTAATAAAGCAAATTTACACATTCAACACCAAAACATTATCATTCTTACATTATTTATGTGCCAAAAAAATACTAACAAATAAAGTACATATTTTACCAATATACATACTAACTGCATTCAGTACAATTTTTTTTCTTTTACCTCCCGACCATTAGCACTTCATCTCCTTTCCCTTTCCTTTTTTTCTTATGACCTTTCTTATACAATACTTCCTTCTTTTCCTTTTCTCTACTGATTTACGTCTGCCCTTCTTTTTTCTTCTCTTTTCCCCCATAAATTGTCTGCTTTTGTGTGTCTCAACAAAATTCCTGAATGTTTGGACCTGTTGTTTATGTAACCCCCACACCCCAGTGAATTTTCCCTTCTTTTTTTCTCATCCCTTTCCTTTTCATCTTATGTGCGTATTCAAAGTTTGACCATCCCATTTCCTTACAATTTGTCGCACTTCTGGATGTCCTTTCTCACTTTGTGTATGAATTGTATGGATGTTCGTTCCTTATTATTTTCCAAAATTTTATGTATTACCCTTTCACCAACCATATTCTGTCTTGAATGCAAGATACCCTTATCACCTTGAAAAACATTAATTGCGCAATCAATTAAAGTATACCTCACAAGTTTGTTTGCATTCCTTTCTAATGCCCTGAATTTCTTTCCTTAAATTTTCTATATGCATTCCTTTTGCTGGGCTTTCTCTAATTTTTTCTATATTCCTTTTCAAATTTTCCTGTTTTTTTTTTTTTTTTATCTGAACCTGCCTTCCTAATATTTATACTCCTATGCAATTTAAATTTTGTTGTAGTTCTCTATAATTTTGCTAAAAACTGTCCAATTTTTTTCCAAAAATCAAACCTATTATTTTCTTCTACGCTACCCACTTGCAATTTCTTCTGTATGATGGCTTCTATTTTTTCTAGCAATAACCCAAACGTTTGCTCCTTGTTAAACATGTTGATTAGAAATTAAAACAATTTTTTCTATAAGTTAAAATGTGAGCTAATCAGATATACTAATATTAAATTTTACTTTTGTTTTTCACATCATTTTCACCTTATATAGGCTTAGGATACCATTTACCAATAATAGGTAACTTACTTGCCAATTTTTTCTTTCACATATGTAAACAAAAAAAAACTTGTGGTTCATGAAAAGTTCTCCCATGATGTCCCTCGGTATGGCAAACTGGGTACAGCATCTGCAAACATATTTAAGATATTATGTAGATAGTGATGAATGCCACATTGCTGCGCAACGCGTTTGTGCACACTATGGGCAACTTTGCCCATCAACGAGCAGGCAAAGGCTTGAGGCAAGTCACAAACTGTGACAAACTACTTTTCATGTGCCTACTGAATAGGTTCTAGATGTTGGACAGCTTCAGACATGTAAAAATAATTAATGCATTTAATTATGAATTGTAGTGCCCTCCCAGAATCTGGCATGTGAGTGTCACTCCTGTTAGACGAGATTGTTTTACCTGATGGACCACTATCCTCAGATTATCTGAGAAGGAAGTTTAAACCGATATCACAGGATCGTAGCACCTCTGCTGCCCTGTGACGTCACACCGGCCAGCCTCGGGCAGAGGTGCTAAATTTGTCCTCTCCTCATCGCAGGGAGTTAAGAAATGTGTGGTGCTCGTTACTACCCTGATAAACCAACCCCTGCAATGAAAGGCTACAACACCCCATAATAACATAGTCAAAAGGATAAATTAAGTAACCAAGGCTGAAGGCCAAGCGCTCCGAGACGATGAGCAAAACCGGACAAAACATGAAACAATACTTTCATTATGATGATACAAACAGAGTTTTTACAAAGCACGTGCTGAAATGAAGTTTATAAGAACACACACAATTAAATAAACACTTAAAACCCTGGACAGCCCATCACATCTGCCTCATGATGGGTTGCCGAGCCCAATAAAACAAAGACTACTAAACTGGAGAGCTGACTACATTACACTACTAGTCAAAAAGCAAGAATGAGGATGAGCTCAGCGAAATGGCAGGTCAGCTGGCCTGGCAGATGAGCACTGTGCAAACACAAAGGTGAAGGTAGGGGAAGATGGAGACAGAGACAAGAGAGAAGGAGGGTAAGCTCAAAAGAAGGGAAGGGATAATGGCCACCAAGTGGAGCTAATAGCCAGGAAATATATTGATTCGTCTGCACTTGCTGCACAACACACAAAAGATTTCTTAAAAATAAACAGAGATGTTTCAGTCTCATTAAAATACTCTATTTCAGTGTCATAACGACTGAGAACACTTGCTTCACTCGAGTCTGAAGCCAAATGTAATTATTATCAAATTTTGATCTTAGTTTTTCAATGTTCTTAAAATGGGCTTTAAATAATTGTATGTTTAAATAGTTCTGTTGTTATCTACTTTGTTTGCAAGCATTGAAAGTGTGTCCATATGCCCCTTCACCAGTTGCTAGCGCACCAGTTGTTTCCATGGCATTGTGGTTGTATGAAGAAAAAAAACACATGCAATAAAAGTAAACCACCACTCATGGTGTTGACCTTGTGACGACTGTGGTCGAAGGTTACAGCTTCAATATGTCAGTCAGTGAACATGATTTCAATATATATAGTTTGTGACATCATACAAAGCACTGTTAGACTTAGTGTAAACAATGAAATTATTGCATATTGACTTTCTAGACTGCAGTGGTAAAGTATCAATTGGAATTTCATGACATCCAGCACAGAGAACCAAAAGATGGTCAAGATAGCACACACACATTAAGTGACAAACCACTGATGCAGTAGCATTCAACAGTGTCCAGAGGACCACACATGCCCGTGTGATTGCATCATCTCGTATGGAGTCTTTTTACATTGATTGTGTCCCAGCCTTTATGTTGTAACATTGCCCCTCATGCACACCACATTCACATATTTCAACCACCCGATTGGCAAGCAAGCCCAACACACACTGTCCTTTTTCTATTACAAAATAGCTACCTTACAATTTTGAGCTTCCCAACACTACAAATCCAAAATTCACTAATACACTAGGTACCGAATTTTCATACCAAACAGCTATTTTTCCAAGGAAAGTAGGATAAAAAGCATTTTTATAATAAATATAACTTTAAAAGGTATGGAGTTGCAAGCTTGTTTCTATATTTCAGGAGAATACAAAGCAGGCTGCTGATTGTAACTATTAATGTTATTCAAAATAAATATTTAAGATATAAATTTATAGTGTTAACATTCAAGTCATTTATACTTAGGAGCAGCTTATTATAAAGTTATGTGATGTATAACTACTTTTTGCATACGACACATACCGCACATATGTCACTTGAAAAAATTTATGCTGCTTTCACCAAGTTGAACTTTATTAGATATTTTTTGTGTAATAATGTTTTCCTCTACATAGTACATTATATGAAAAAGTGTGCGTGTATGAATGTCTGCAAACCAAATTTCTGTGTGTAAAGTTTTTTTATAGCTCCAACTGATGAGTAAAAGAACCTTGCATCACATTTTTTGGCAGAATAAATACATAAATGTTTTTTTATTGCTTAAGTGTGCAAGGCTTAAAACCTGATGATACCACTGTGAATATCTTTTTGAATGCAGGTGAATACACAATTTTGGATCTTGTTATTATGTTAATTTCTAAACGTAGTTAATCAGGGCCTAAACTTTTAATATTAAGTTTTTTGTTTGTGCTAGAATTCTTTGAATGGAATTCATTGTTGTAGATTGAAAACAACTCATCTCTCCTCTTATTCAAGCCAGTACACAAACAAATGGGTTTAAGGATTTTAAAAAAGAGGCACACTATTCCCTAGTAACAATAGTTTCTTGTGCATAGTCAAGCTAAGTAATAAAAACAACATGAATTTTATGTTACTGAAAAAAAATCTTTGTTTTTGTTTTTTAGAACAAAATAATTTTAATAAATACTTGCCATTTAAGTGTAGTAAACACAGACTCTTTATTTTGCCCCTGTAGGTTCATTGTCTGTATCGAATATGCTTGTTGTCAGCCGAAGTATGCCTTCAAATATAGTGGGTAACTGCTGGGGTGGGAATCCGCTTTGTCAATTAGTGCTGCTTCCTTGAGGCGAATAGTAGGGCTGCATCCACACAGAAAATAGAAGTTGTCTCCATTGTTAAAATTCTCATAAGAGGTGATGTCATTTCATCATTCACATATGCAAATAATCCAAGAACGGAGCACTAACCCACAGTGCACATTGCAGTATTGCAATATCACATCTTTCAGAATAAAAATGCCAGATGTTTGTAATTTATAGAATAAACAATAATAATGTATTGTTGCCAAAAATACAGGGAAAGTCATTAAAATATTACAAAGAAATGTTTTACAGAAGACTGGGTGTGCATATGCTCCTGTGCTCTTCAATACCGGCCACTACTCTTTATACTACTAATATTGATGTGTAGAAAAGTTCTGGTTATTTGTTGTACAATTTTTACATTACATAAGCGTCTAAAAAAATAGTTTTTACTAATACAAAAATAAAGTTTTCAATATTTTTTTTTTTTTGCAATTTTCCTGTCTTTACAACTTCAAGTAAGGCTTTGGACCTTCCTTGTTAACAAAGTACTCTCATTAAGCTAATTTTATAGAGCTAAATTCACACTGAGATTGTGATTTACAGTTAAGAGAAATAACTGAGACAGTTAAACATATTTGCCTACCCACTTATTTTAGACTGTTAAAGTAAGGAATTGATGTTCTTAAGGCCTTGCACAGTATAGCTGGGAGATAGGAGGTATAGGCTATTCACTATAAATGGTGCATTTTTCAAAGCACTGCATAGGATCTACTCGTAAACACAATGCATATTCTTCCACCATACGTAAAATTAACATTGCAGTGGGCCTGAGCTCTTTATTCATGTGCCATTCAAGACATACTGTGAAATTATTAAAAAGTAAATCTTTTACAAAGTTGCTCATTCTTACACTTTGAAAAAACTTATTATAAGTTATTATTTAAGTATTCACAAATGTTTACCAAACACTTTTAATTATTAGTTAAGACATGAAACTACTTTCCCTTCACCCTTGCCAACTTTACTTGGTGCATGCCTGTCAGTGTTCCAGTTAAAATGCTTGCAGGCAAGGGCAGTAACATTTTTCAAAGGTTGATTTTAAAAGTGCTCACTTTACTGTGAACAACATTTAGAAACAGTATATACTGTAGTGATTTTGGTGTAAGTTGTCTGATTTATTTTCGATTGTATTGGTTGAAAAATTGTATCCATCGAAAATAATTATGCAAAGCTGCTCAAAGACTTATTTAATGAGCAATGTGCAGTGAATAACTTAATGGCCATTCATCACATATTTGTGGTTTATAAGTGTTTGTCTTCCTATTGAACAATTGGGGAGTATTTTCTTGTGTGATCTTGTCAAATTTTTTACAGGCAACAGCAATTTACCAGGCAAAGCAGAAACTGCAGTCGATAGCCAAAGCCAACAAGCGGCCTGTCCCTTCAGAAGAGCTTATAAAGTTTGCTCATCGCATCAGTGCATCCAATGCAGTTTGTGCACCTCTGACATGGCAACAAGGGGATCCACGGCGACCATACCCAACAGGTTTGTACAGCATCTTCATACTTCACCATTGTACTGTGACATTGCAGGTATTTGTCAGAGTTCATGCTAGTAGCTGTTTTCAGTTGTTGAATTGTTTGTTAACAGTGTTAATTACTGTAGTTTTGTTGGACTGATGTTGAGATGAGAACAGTAATAAAACTATAGATGCTGACTAGGCGGATCAAGAGTCTCTCATATGTCCCCAGTAATTGCCAAGAGGGAGCTTGGTACCCCTAATTACTGACAGGCAGAAACAACCAGTAATGAGAGAGACTGAGATTTTAGACTTCTCCTCAAATAAATTTCACAAGTCAGTGTCTATGTTAATGAGCTTATATTTTAACAGAGATTAATTTACTTAACAATGTAACACACAGATCTCCAGTTTGGGCATATGCAGTTGCAATATTGTGTAACCGACAAAATCAAAGAGCACTTATGACAGTCCATCAATCCATGATTTAGGGGATTCGGTGGATCCATAATTAAAAACTGCATGTTACTAGCTTATCCAGAAGTGCCTACGCTTTTGTCAGCAATTCAGCCTGCATGTAAGAAATGGTGATTGTGACTGCCAGATAGGTCACCACATTTAATATTTTTTCACAAGTTTGTGAAATGAGAATCTGTTTTGAATAGGTGGTGGTCTCTAGTAACAGTTTTTAAAGTGTTTATTTATTGTTCTTAGAAATTATTGCGATAGCACTGGTTGTAATGTCTGAACAACAGAATTCCCCATCCATTGAATTGTAAATTAATTACAAAATTCATTGTAAACAATTTTGATGCACTGGAGGTTTACAAGTTATTTAATTCCAAACAAATTATTTTTCTCTTTACCTATTCGGGTAACTGCTAAAATCAAACACTATTGTGAAGTATGGCTTGTGAAGCAACTAGTATATTTAATGGGTTTACTGGTGCTGGTGCATCAAAATGAATGATAGTATTTGTGTAAATTATGGGCATAGGAGTGCAAAACACTTCCTCATTGGAGTGTGTTACAAATGTAGAGAATTACCATTGGCCACCAATAAAGTAGAGGTCTAAATGTTTCTCCCCTGGGAAATTGATACTATTTTTAAAGTTTAAAGTACAAATTAACTGCCATTAGCTCTAACATAATGTTAAATCTGCTGTTAAACTAACAGCAATTTCCTGTATTATAAATCCTAATATGCTGTTAGCAGAAATGATGGCTGCTAGAAGACATATTTTACAAGCTATATTACTAAACAAAGATTACAAAAACTTGGGAGAACCTCAAAGAGTTGTGAACATATGTAGAATTGACTTCTGACATCTGCCAGAAAGCAAATTTCTGGAAAGATTCGAGATATCTAAAGGTGTGACTGCAAAATTTGCTTAAAAACATAAAAAATATTCAAATAAAATTCTTAAAAAAAATTTTTAATATGAAAATTTTAAAAATCCAAGAATTTTGGCATTTGAATTAATTGAATAGGGTGAAAGCACCACTGTCTGTTTGGAAACTGTCTATGTTATCCTTTGCATGGCTTTTCTTTGCATCATGTTTCATATTCTTGTAGCATTGTTTTCTTTCACAGCTGATGAGAGTTAGATTTACTATTAAACTTGTCAATCAATGTCAACTACTCCCTCAGTTTTTTTTGTGATAGTCACTTTCTTTACCCTAAATTATAATTTTTTTTTTGCAACTACTATAAAGACAGTAATATTTTACTTGTACTGTGTATAATTACTTACTTGTTCTTAACATGTTTCTGGTATTTATTTTCAATGTAGGTTATAATGGCACTTGCTAAACAGTAAACACTGCCACCTTGATAAAGATACACAACATATTTATGGTTGCCGAGCATATACAAAAGGTGCGTTCCTTTCTCTGTGATACATGAACAAAGCTGTTAACATGATGTTAGTTAACCAAGTATCTGCAATGCTTGGTGAAACAACTATGTCTCTAACATACATTATGATGTAACATTACGTTAGTCAATACACTGATAGTGACGTTTGAACAACATTCAGTGAAGCCGGGCATCAGTCAAATATTTTAAGAGTAGTATGTACCAACTGTGGACCCAATTTCTGCATTTATTCTCCAGGGAATGGACAGGCATGTTTTATGACAGACTCACTCTGTGGAGGAACAATATGCAGAGGGGCTCACCACACAAAAATACATACAATTATAATTTTTAACAATAATTGTTACATAAGCACGAGTGCCTAATATGGGCTACAACAAGTTGCAAGCTTCATCAATGTCCCATGGTGATTGAACCAGGCACACGTCAGAGCACTGCTGGCTGCCAGCCTCGTGGGGAGTTCCTGCGAGCGGCCAGTCTACAAAAGGTGTTGCGAGGGAGGCTGACGGGAGTTTGGCAGGACAGTGCCCAATCAGACACCTGTGTGCAGTCCTTATGCAAAGGACAAACCAGTTTCAGTATTCCTTAGTATGCCTCATACAGACAAGCATGCTCTTAGGCATGCTGAAATTAGAGAATAATAAAGAAGCCTCAAAAATCATAATTTTAAAACCATTAAATTGGCAGGTGATTAGGGTGTGCCTGGGCACACTCAGCACACCCTCGGTGTGTATTCTAAGTTCATTGAAATACATAAACATGTTATATAAGGTTGCACAAAGCAGATACCAAACAAGCCATAGCTATTCACATCAATAACCTACAGAACAAACCAGTTTCAGCACATGCAGCATCACACAACAAAGATTTTGATTCCTGCTACAGTACCAGAGTTGTGAGAGCCCTACCACCTTCAAGCAATAGTTCAGAACTCAGCCCAAAGCACATGGTGATTACACAAAATAAAAAAGCCTTGCTACATACAAAGTAAGTAAGGGCCTCTAGAACATAGAAGTGCAATAAACTGGCAGTGGAAAGAATAGCAAAAGTTTTTTTTAAAAGAATACACAGAGAGAATTACGTACATGTTTAATGGACAGAAAAAGTTGAAGTTCCCACAGGTTGAGCAACACACATCTGTCCGATTTGAGTTCTGGACAGAAACTACTAATATGGCTGGCAGAACTGGTTGCCCTAGCTGCAGTTGACAGTATGCAAATTTGTGCCAACATGGCCTGCCTACATGAAACACGAGAATTTATGCAGAATGGCATGGCATCTAAACACATGAAAAAAATCACTACAATTAAAATTACATTGCACACAGCAATACACAGAACATTTAAATTTACAGAATAATTAGTAAGTGAATAACAATTATCCAGTACACAACATGCTGTACAATGCCAGTCACCTGGCGTTGCTTTTCTTTCTCACCTATGTTCTATAGCATTACAAGTTCTATATCATGTTTCACCTCTTTTTGGATGGGTTCTGTCTGCACGTTTTGGTTTTAACTGGTCTCACATCACTAACTGTATCTTTCATTCATTATCCTGTATCCCAAGTGCAAAGCTACACTAATTGGTCAATTAGAGAATATTGATGCTGTTGTGCTCAATGTATGGGGACAGTGGTAAACACATGGGCTGCAATGTGTAATAAACAGTAATGAAATAACTATGTGTATATCAGGCTAATTGTCCTTGCAATGTTTTTTCACAAACACCAATAAATTTCTATAAATTTTACCTTTAATCAGAGATATATATAGAATTTCCTTGGAGGAAAAAAAAAAGGAAGGGGGGGGGGGGGGGATTATTGAAGATCATATAAATTTGAAAGTAAACTTCCATTTGTACATTTTAAATCTAAATAGATCATTGTAAATTTATATACACATCATCTTGAAGCATATTTTAAAATAATTCCTTTACTGAGATATTTCCTTGCTTAGCTTCTATATTTTTGTTGTTTTCATTTATAGAATTTATATAAACATCTGAACATTTTAGCAGGATGTAGCATTTCCCCCCCTCCTGCCTGTCTAATCACTTCCAGTTGCTCAACTAATTTAACTCTGTTTCTAGAGACTATTCTATTATCACTTAAGTTAAAGCAGCACAAGGGGAAAACGTACATGGAGGTTAGTAACTCGATAGTAAATGAGAACAAGCAACCCGGGAATTCTCTATAATACAATACACGTTTATTAATACAATTCTTTACATTAATTGAAACAATATAGAACATTTACAATTACTCTTAATTCCTATACTCAAATCTGTAGTCTCATACTGAATGAAGTTAATTAGACTATAATATTAACCTGTCTGTCCTTGCCAGAATGCTAAGAGATTACCATTAACGAAGTCCCGAGAGATAACCTTACGTCCTACTGCCAACCCGATTATGCTCACCCCAGAAGTTGTAGATGTAGTCGGCAATGAGTTCCTCAAGGCCTGGGCAAGTATGGTGCCTTCGTCGTGTCAGCCTCGCTGGGACCTTGGCGTCGTCGGCTCTGACTAGTAACACACGGTATATTTTCTGGTCATCTGGATGTGTTTGGGGAGAAGTGGTGTGCTGCGGCGTAGTATTTATACCCTGGGCCAAGTGGGTTAGTGCAGCCTATTTATTAAACCTTGTGTGTGGCCAAGCTCTGGCCGCTACACTACCCCCTTGGTTGGAGAAGCAGCCATCCCATCTGCTGCAGTGGAAGTAGAGTGTCGGAGGCATCCTGGAGAGAGGTCTGAGGCAGCAGGTAGGCCAAGGAGCTCATAATCAGTGTAGAAGGGTGTAGTAACGAAGGGTGGCATGTGCGAACAGAATGAAGGGCAGTGTCGAGAGCGCAAGACTAAATTTGAGACTCCGTTTTACAATTGGAACATTATTATTTAGAACATCTGGAAATAAAGATTATGAATCATACATATTTATGTTTTTATCATTTGCAAGGAAGGTAATAACAAGAATTTAATAATTATAAAATGTGGTATAAGATGTTGGATATTTTACCATGATTATTAATAAAAGTGAGGTTGTAATAAATATGATGGGTTTAGTCAACCAATAGATAGTAATACCTATGTACGTTGTGTAGCGGGACCACAGGAGAGAAGGAAGTATGTCCAGCACCATATTTAAGCTTAAAACCAGAAACATCCCCTGTGACTAGGCGTTGGACATGGGTAAGGGAGATTTTTTAAAAGCGCGCGCTTGTGGTACTGAATTCGCTCTACAATGTGCTAGGCGAGAAAATTTTGTTTGAAGAAAGTACAATTGAGCAAGTTGGTATAGCTGATGATTTAGTTGTCATAATGGTTTTCTGAGATAAGGTTTAATAAAAACAAAGGTACATATACTTATATTCTTACATATTTTTATATAAAATTAAGACAGTGTTAGAAAATTGGTTAAGACATGACTCATTTACTTAAAAAGTTATAAGTGTACACAGTTGGTAGCACTGAACAAGTGTGCCTTCTTTTGTCAGAGTTGGCACATTGGAAAAACACTTAGGTGGCAAGTTTACATCCACCGTGCAGTATGGTTATTATAGTTTTACACTTACGAGTTTCAGGCTTGCAACAGTGAATGACAAAATTTTCAAATATCCATGAGAAGTAATGGATTTACATAATATGTTAATAGTGTTGCGTTATAAGAACGGCAATGCTTGGTGAATGTGATGTATACTACGGCTAGTGCCATGTAATACAATTAATTTACATTTGATAAGGTTAACATTGTGTTTAACAAGTAAGTACTTCACTTTTTGTAAAACAAAATACCCTAGAGTAGAACAATAAAGGAACTATGAGCTCTTGACATTAATTTTATATATACAGCGTTTCCCCTAAGGAAATGTATGGTTAATTAGAATACTTCCATACTCGTATTTTCTTTGATTTGCCTAACACAATGGCCGTAAGGCATTTGTGCAATTAGAAGATAATATACAATAATTGGTCATTGTCAATTGAATGACGTCATATTCAGCATATAGTAACACAATTGGTAACTGTCTTTCGTAGTAAGTAACTTAGAAACACTCAAGACGAAATATGTCGTAATTTGTTTATATATATGTGTGCACTGCCGTGAAATTGGAATATTGATTAACATATAGAAATATAATTATTATCCATCTTAATATTAGTTTTTTTTTCTCTAAAATACACTAAAATGTTGGCCATATGTGCTGTGATCACAGAAAATAACAATATTCGTACTGTGGAGATATATACTATCTGTACCTCCATTACATATGACTTTAATATTTACACTCTTGTATAACAGTATTGTATCACAACGTAGACATGGTGTTACTTTGGTCTATATCTGTTTACCTATAATTATTCTGATGAGGTCCGAGCTACTGGTCCTTTCCTCAGGGCCTGAAAGCTGTGCCTTTACTTGTCTAAGATAAGTTCAATTGTTCTGAACGACAGGTGGCGTGATACCACAATTATTAAAACTTAATTTCTTTGACACTGAGACTTGCTACAGTTCACTTATTCAAGGCCGTAAGTAAAAGGCCAAATCTAATATAGAGTTCAACTCAATTTGTCGCCTGTGACTAGGACACCAGACAATTACAGTACTCAAAACGTTGTGTCAATCCGTCACAGAAGGATCTATAACTTAACAAGCTTAATGTACATTGTAATAACTGCGAACACAAGAACTGTTAATAAGATTAGGGTTATGTAATCAAAATGGGCCGGTTCTAGAATTGAAAACAATCTGGTTTGGCCCATGTTAAGATGTGTTCATTGTATGTCAACAGTTGGCAGCACTGGTTGCGCAGTATGATTAATTTGCCAGTTGGTGTCTAGTGGTGCGCTAATCTTATAAAAATGAATTTTTGCAGTTAATGATAACTGCTCCAGGTGAAAGGCCTGTTGATTTAACCAATGAATGGGGATTACTGTTTGCTGCAATGGAATGGTAGGTGCTCAAATGTCACAAAGATGGGTGGCTTCAACAGCAATTTGTTGCGGGGTAGTAATCTGGCAACCACACGGTATGTATAACTCTATACTACCGAGCTTGTGGTTTGTGACATTTGTATTCAAAGAAGTATTCACACATTGTAGGCACGTTCCCTCTCGGGGATTAGTGAGCACATATTGGTGGGGTATGATGTGATGAATGGTGAATGACGTGTCCAAGGTGCAATGGTATTTACAAGTAGAAAATAACTTAGTAGAGTTGGAAAGAAGAATAGCTTGTATAATGCACTGGTATTCATTGCTGGTAAGGGATTCCTGTGCGATGTGTACTACATCTGATGGCAATTCTGATGAGGGTGGAATGGCCTTGATTATATCCATACTTGGATCAATGGCAATAGTTTGAGTATGGAACTCGGATGGTGCGTGATTGATTTTTGAAATTATATGGTACTGGAATGATGTCAAAAATTTTCCACTTGGAATTGGCTCGTGAAATCAGGATTTGAATTTTAATTACCATCTGGGTGTTTGAAAACGAGCATTCAGTAAGTTCATGTGTGTAATATTTGATAATGTCCTTAGTACTTATACTTAACGTTAACTTACGTTTGTTCAATTCCAGACTAAGGTTTTCAAGGTCATGGCTAAGTTGATTTTTGTTAACAGCAGTTAATAGCAATTTGTTTAGCTGACAAGATTGAATGTAGCCTCTGACAAGGTCTTCAAGTACAATGTTGTTTATTAATTGAAGGAGACTGGTAGTTAAATTTAATTGGGCCTCAACATTATCTATTTTACTGATTGCAATGTGCTGTTTGTTTAAGGCTTGAGAAATGCCATTAATGGTAGCTGCTAATGAATTCACTTTACTTTCAACCTGGTGTTTGAGTTCTGTAATTACTTTAAATGTAACATTTACGGCAGTGTTAGTGGTCATGATATTGTTGGCAAGGGTAGTGATTTGGTTATCTAACTGCTCATCATTAGTAAGAAGTGCACGAAGGTGCTTATTGGTGAGCACATTGCAACACCAACTTGTTACATCCCTAATAAAGTGTATTCCGTGTTTACTACGGAATTTTGTATGGACATCGCCAAGGTATTCTCGGAGCACTCCTCGTTCTACTACCTGCATATATTCATAAATTTATTTTCAATTCGTGCATGAGTGTGAGTTCTGGTCATTATAAACAATATGCAAATATTCGTCAAGCGAAGCTGGTGTGTTAGGTAGGTAGGTGCAAGGGAATGGTGTAAATCAGTGGGATGCTATCTTCGTAAACAAATTCTACGTCGGCCAGCATCCAGGAAATGCCGGCGTGAGTCTGAAGTTGGCGGGCGCTGTAAATATCATTGGCAGGGCAAGGCAGACTGCGATAATGGTCTTGACCGTGCGCCGAGCACAGCAGGCTCCCCACTCCTTGGCTCGTGCTCGTCTGCTGATTGGCGTTGTCATAGTGATACTGCAGCATATGCACAGAGTGTACCTTGTGCTCGTGCACCGCTACCAACCGTCGCTGGGCTGTGATAGCAACTCGTTGCCTCTGGTGGTGTGACACAACGCTTGGGCTGGGGTTGGCGGCTGTGGATCCCTTCTCCATGTCTCTGTTTCTCTGTAGTCGCTCAGCGGTAGCCACGTGCTGGACTTGGAGTGAAGTCAGCACGTCCCAGTTGCATCGTGTACAGACGGCACAGGCGTCCCCTCATACGGCAGCAACACAGTAGTTCACGTACCCTTGCTTGGTTCAAGTCACTCACTCACACATGCTGTAACACATTTTAAATACATTTTAAACACTGATCGTTTTATACACTTTCAGCACACTGACGTATCAAAGAAGGGAAAATATTTAACGATGCAGGTTTTGTGTGACTGGTGCAGACAGTGTCAATCTTAGGAGTGCCTGTTTTGTTTACTTGAATAAGAATGGTAGAGTCTCCTAAAATGTCTGTCACTCTATAAGGTACCTGGTAATGATGTGTAAATGCTTTCTGTCTTCCACGGTTATGCACCCATACATAATTATTGATGCACAATGTGTTTTGTTTCTGCATCCCATCAAACTGATTTTTCTGGTGTCTTTGAGCCTGAAGTAAATAACTTTGGCATTATCGTGATCTTGCAGTAATTTTTGACACCAGTCATTAGCGCGCTCAGAGTATTTAACTGCTATTACCTGTGCTGGGTGTGCAGCTTCTACACCATGTAGGAGATAGAAGGGTGTATATTTTGTTGTTGTAATTACACTGGTATTGTAGTTGAAAACGATAAAATCAGCATATAAATCCCAATTCACTTGATCTGCATTGGCACATGCAGTTAAATGTTCTCCTACAATATGGTTTGTGACTTCAACTATACTGTTGCGTCTCTGGTTATAAGCAGTGGTGGTTACCTTTTTTATGCCTAATGTTTTCAGCAGCTGGCTGATTAATTCATTTTGAAAACTCTTGGCGTGATCTGCCAAAATCTGGTCGGGACATCCAAATTGTAAAATTACTTGTTTAATAAATTGGGCGCATTAGCGGTGTCTATGGAAGGTACGGCTTTCGCAACAACATATCTACGTAAGTATTCTGTCATCACCAGAATATACTTATTTCCACGTGCAGTGAAGGGGGGAGATCTTTTGCATCAAGTGCCCAAGTTTTCAATAGTGGGTGAGGTGGAATTGAAGTCATCTGACCCATGGGCTTAGTATTGGGTGCCTTAGTCTTCTGGCATACCGGACATGCGCGTACGTAGTTTTTGATAACTTCATTCATCTTGTCCCAGTGGTAGGCTTGTTAAATTTTTTGAAGCGTCTTAAATGCACCAAAGTGTCTGCCCCTAACGATTGCATCGTGGTGAGCCTGTATTATTTCGTTCACGTAAACTTGCGGCACTAATGTTAATTTATTTTGACCTTGTGTGTTTACTTTAAGGTAAATTTCTCAGTTTGCAGTTATTCCGTATCAGCGACTAAGTCTGCAGTATTTGGTATGGTATCTGCCTGTTGTGGGTTTAATAAAGCAAGTTTCAATTGTCGGATGTGAGGGTCGTGTTTGTATCCTCCTGCGAAGGGTTACGTATTAACAGCTGCAGGGCATAAGTGTAAAATGGAATCATCATCAAGTTTGATATATTCCTGGTCATGTTGTATGTTGGCAGGAAGTGTGGTGTTCCATTTTTGCTTACGATGATAATTTTGCAATTCAAAAGGGGGTCAATACAATGTGTGCCTTACCTTATTGGCGTTGTTTTCCATTATTACTTGGATATTTACTTGATGCAGGGTGGTTATTATTTTACAAATAGCGTACATGGGGAAAATTTCTTTGTCTGCTATTGCTTTTGCTACCTTAGCTTTGTCTTTTGACTGTAAGTCGTTTTGGAATGAATTTTTCATTTTCGCCCATTTGTTTGTTGTGTATTTGACTATGTTCTTTTATATTTCCTCGTGTTTGGTGGGTTCCTGTAACACACATTCTGCTAATGCTTTGTAAAGTGACGTACAGTTTAACATATTGTGTTTGACTTTGTATGTGGTGTTGTTGACTAATGTTTTATGTTTGTACGCCAGTATGGTTGGTGATGTGGCTTAATGCGTCTGGTAATGAATTTAATTTCCCCTTTACAATGTCTGGGTTGAAATTGTATTTGATGAGTGCGATGGCCATCTTCTGTATACGAATGTTGTGCTCTGCCATAGTTTGTAAGTACCTTAAGTACCTGAAGCTGACATGGTTGGTCTCAATTACGAAGTGACGTCTGTATAAATACTGTCTATAGTGGTTGCATAAGTAGCGAATAGTACCAAGCTCCCTTTTGGTCGCATTCCAGTGCGATTCATTAAGGGATAGCTTTTTAGAGGCAAAAGCAATTATACCTTATTGCTTGGTTTGTTGGTCTTCTTGTATGAGAGTACTGCCTACTGCATTGTTACTCGTGTCACAGGCTAGAATAATATTTTTGTGCTCGTCAAATTTCTGTAAGATGGGCGCTGCTACAATTGTTTAATTAAGTTGTACAAATGCCTTTTGATGCTGTTCCTCCCATTTGTAAGGAATGTTTTGTTTAGTGAGGTCAATTAGGGATTGAGCTATTTTTGCATATTACAATATATATCGTTGAAGGTATGAAGTCATGCCCAAAAAGTCTGTAGATGTTAAATGTTTGCTGGCGGTGCCATCTGTTCAATAGCGCATACCTTGTCTGTGTCGGTAGTGATACCTTCTGGTGTGATAATATATCCTAACACTGTAAGTGACTGTCCTGCAAATGTGCACTTTTGGTGTTCACTTTAACGTTAAACATGCGCAATATTTCAAAGACCTCTATATTGGCAATGTGTTCTTCAAATGTGTTTCCTAAAATAAATATATCGTCAATATAGGCTATACTGTTGTCCATCGGAGAGGCCCTAAGAGTGCATTAATGAACATTTGGAAATATTGTGGTGATGTTGATAACCCCATTGGCGTACGTTTGTACTGGAATAGTCTCACGCCATCTATGCTAAATGCTAATTTATAGATGTCCCTTTTCCTGACTGGGATGCTGTAGAATCCAGAAAATAAATCTAAGCTGGTGATATAGTGAGAATTTTGCAATTGCGTTAAAAATATCCTCAGTATGCGGTAAGGGATACTGAACTCTGGTTAAATGTTGGTTGAGCTTTCTAAAATCTGTTAAGAATCTCAATCTGCCATTCTTTTTAGAAACAACTAAGCTCGGCACGGAATAAGGTGAGTCAGCTTCTTCAATTACACCTGCCTTTTCCATTTTTGTAATTTGCGTCAATAATTCGTCACAAATTTTTGGGCTTATACAGTTAAGGCCTGGTGGCTTCAGGTTTGTCAGTGGTAAGTTCAAGTTTGATTTCAAAATTTTTTGCCTCTGTCAATTCTATAATGCTATTTGCAAACCTGTCCTTATATTTATTAGTGATGGCTGTTGTTTGTTTGCTGTCTAAACTTTTGTTTATTTTTGGTAATTTGTTTTATTCATTTTTGATTCTGTCTAATTGATTGATACAATGTTCTATAGAAACAGCGTTGTCATGTGTAGCTGTTATAACCAAGTGTATTGATACCTGCAATAATTTATTAGAATCGTTGGCATGTATAAAAAGAGTATATGTTTCAAAATTGGTATTACATCATACTTCTTAATAAAGTTGACTCCTAATATGATGTCTTGCTTTAAGTTGTCCACGATTAGGAAGTCCTGTGGATAAGTATTGCCTGAAATGCACAAGTTAATTGTTGTTTTAAATTTGGGTGTTGCCAATACTGAAGATGCTCCGACTAAGGTTATGTTTTCTGTTAATGGCAGGAGCTGTTGTATCAAAATCAAAGTGCTTGTCACGCTACTCCAGAAACACCAAATGTCGATTAATGCATAGTATTTCCTGCCTTTTATTTTGACAACAACTTGTGGTATTGATGAGCAGAGGCCGGCATACTGACAATCGAGTTTTGTGGTGTGGTGCGAATGTTGACTTACTCTAGATGCTCAGGAAGTTATAATACTTTGGCTCATCATCGCTGGCCTGTCGACTCATGTTATGATAATAACTGGTAGTGTCTAGGGCACTGTTTTGTGTGGCCTGCTCTAGATAAAAGGTTTTGTGCGCAGGCCCAAATTTGTTTTTAACGCTTCTAAAGCGGTTACCAATATTTGTAGCAAACTTGAAATTTTGCTGCGGGAACAATGTACAGTGACAGGCCTTATGACCTGTGTAAAAACACAATGTACAGGTATCTTGGGCAAGGCTACGTTTGCCAGTAACTTTCTCTGTCTGCTTGATGTTTCGCTGCAAATTGGCAATGTTGCATTTTTCTGCACGCGGCAGCGGTGGTGTGGCAATTTTGACCTCGATCGTGTGTTGGGTTGGCGAGTGGCGTTTGTTGTTTTTCTCCTGCTCGGGCAGCGACGCACTCACAATTTGCTGAGGCAAAGGTTATCGTGTTTTGACCGCATTCGCTGTCACTTTCAGCAGCGTTAAGTCGATTGTTGACATAGTGTGTCTTTCAAATATTTGTTTTATGTTTCACTCATGTTGTTGGGTTGGGGCCGGTCTGCTCGTGACAGTCTGGTCTCTTTGTGAATTGAACTTTGCAATCTCAGAATACAATCTATTTGGAACAACTTTATTAAAAATTGCCCTACATGCATCTCAAACCTTTTGATTCTTTTCGTCGGTGGAGGAGACGCGTTTTACCCCCTCATTTGGAAGTTTTTTGATGGCTGACTAGACCCTGATCTTGCGCTACCTTGGTTATGTCCTTGTGTATTGTAGTACTTGTGTGTTTCATTCTGCTGAGAAACATAATTATCACGTTGTTCATTTCTACCTTGGTAGGATTCTCTACAGAAACTGGGTCTGCTCCTCTGATACTGATGTCACTGATTTTGGTGTGAGCCCTTGGCATATTCTTTAATAATAATTATCTGTTGTCTGTTCCTCTGATATCCCTGCCAGTGTTGATCACCAAGAAAATAGCCATGGTTATGAGGTGCTTGAACCCATTGCGTTTGTTGGCGAAAACTAGCAGGAGCGTTTTGTGTTCTGTGATGTCAGTATTTGTACTAGGGATGGAAATTAAAAATAGCTGTGTTGTGTGAAGTGTTAGGTGTGGGCGTGGTCTGAGATATACGCTTGTACCAGCTTTGTACGTGTTGTGTTGGTGTGGGTCTGGAAAAGAATGGTAAAGTGCAGAGTTCTGTTGTGTGGGTGAGGTGTGTTCTATGTCTATTAATTTTGCACTCTCACTGGTTAACTGGGTCCTTAATTGTTCATGCAATTCCAATGCGCTTTTAGCAGCGCTTAGGTCAAGTGTCAGTGTTGTAACCAGTTTCTGTATTGTTTTTTATGCAGAGTTACCTTCTTTATTCATTTCCGCATGTTAGAATAAAATTACGTAGTGTAGACTTAAGAATTATCTGAATGTGTGTATTGTATGATGCGCACTTTGGTATCTTAGAATTATTTCTAACTATAAGGAAAGAAGGATTTTGAAAGAACTCCGAAAACACACCAAAACAAGTGGAGTGTTTCTAGCTTACAAGGAAACAGGTGTTCCAATGTGCAGGAATAAGCACTAAGCATGCATGGTTACAATAGCAGCAAGATTGAGTTGTAGTAATGTGCCTGCAGTAGGTGGTGTGACGTCGAAAAACGCTAGCTGGAAAGGCTGTTGTGATGTCGTGGACTGCTGACTAACATGTTGTGGCTGATTTACATGAACGTGTCCACATAGAAGAACAATACAATGTATTTTTCTGATACTGCTGGTATACTTCGCCTAAATACACGGAAATTACCTAAATTGCACCTACATGTGAAACTTACAATGTGCTGGTGGTAATCTGTTACTTGCAAAGGGACGGTGTGAAGCGTAAAATGACTACAATAACTCATAAATAAAGCCTGCTCGCATAAGTGTGAGGTGGAAAGTAAGGCGCCTCCACCAATGTAGCGTCTCTCTTCTGCCTGCCTAATCACTTCCAGTATCTCAACTAATTTAACTGTGTTTCTAGAGCCTATTCTATTATCACTTAAGTTAATGCAGCACAAGGGGAAAATGTACACGGAGGTTAGTAACGCAATAGTAAATGCGAACAAGCAACCCGGGAATTCTCTATAATACAATACACGTTTATTAATACAATTCTTTACATTAATTGAAACAATATAGAACATTTACAATTACTCTTAATCCCTATACTTAAATCTGTAGTCTCATACTGAATGAAGTTAAGTAGACTATAATAGTAACCTGCCTGTCCTTGTTAGAATGCTATGTGATTACCGTATGATTACCGGTAACGAAGTCCCAAGAGATAACCTTACGCCCTACTGCCAACCCAATTATGCTCACCCCAGAAGTTGTAGATGTAGTTGGCAATAAGCTCCTCAAGGCCTGGACAAGTATGGTGCCTTCATCGTCTCAGCCTCGCTGGGACCTTTGCATCGTTGGCTTCAACGAGTAATACACAGTATGTCTTCTGGTCGTCTGGACGCGTCTGGGGAGGGGTGGCATTGTGTGCGACCAAGCTCTGGCTGCTACAAGGAGCATATTTATGTGAAAGTAATTTACATGTTTGCATTATTTCAATTTAAGTAATTTCTGAAGAATTAAGATCTTTAATTTGCTATTATTATTGAATGAAACAATAACAGAAGTATAATTCATTAACAGATATGCTTTTGTTATATTACATAAAAACTGCTAAATATAGAAAAATGTAATATCCTCCCCCCCTCCCAAATTAAATATGCTCCTGCTGAAATATTCAGACGTTTATATAAATTCTACAAATGAAAATGAAAATATAGATCCTAAGCAAGGAAATATTTTATGTTAATGGTGTCGCGTATTGTTTCTGGTTGGAATTGAAATTAATATAATTGAATTGAATAAATGTATTTCCCATTCTAGCATGTCCAAACAAAATACAATAAGTTAATCTGAGTTACTAGATGTGACGTTGAAACTGTAAATAGTTACATTAATTGGCATAATTTGACATAACAATAAGCATACTAGTAGCACAAATATGATAAATGTAATAACAGTATACCTCTTAAAATTACTATTGAATCACCAAGGATGTCAGAGCATTTATATATGTGCTAGAAGTGTGAGGGGCAAAGAGGTGGAGCTGGAATGGTAGTTGCAGAGGAGCCAGTGTTGAAGTGTTACCATTATAGCAGCCACACTACAATATGCGGAGGCATTACATTGTTTGTATGTAACTGCTAGACCTTCAAAATCAGAACTTATTATGAGCACAGATGCACATTTCTTAATTTGCAGCAGCAGTCAGTCTGTGAACATTGCCAGTTTTAAACGTAACACAAAATATTTGCAACTAACAATTTTCTGAGTATACTAAAAATATTAATTTTCTAACCTAACATATTGTGTTTAGCAAAATAACTAAAGTACTCAAATGCTGTCACTTAACACACTAACAAGGTTACACAATAAAATATTATTGTCTCTATATCTCTCAGTAAAAGGCAGAAAGGTAAGAGGTGCATTTCTAGTAGAACATTTATACCTACACAGGTTTTCAGTGTTTTGACAAGAAAATATCTATGTATGTAATTTATACATCCTGCCTACCCTCATTCTCAGATTTTCATAACTACAATAACATTTTTACATAATGCAGTTAAACAACAATGATGCTTGAGCAATAGCAGTCTTAATCAGCACATGCTTAGCAAATAATGTGTACAGAGACATTTGAACGAGAGAAGGGGGAGGGGGGTGGATAGGGACTCTCTCTAATTGGTGTTCTACAAGCAGAGGTTCCCAACCTTTTGATCATTGAGTACCATTTGGCATTATTATCATCATTAGCAATACCATGAAAGAGGGGGGGGGTGGGGTGAGTTTCGAGGCTTCCTGGGCGAAGAAAAATAAGGCAGCATAAATCTCTGGATACATTGTCAAAGCTCTGAGTATAGGGAAGTAGATTTTGGTCTGTTTTAAATAAGCAAAATTTTTTTCACAAAAACTTTAAAAAAATTTTTTAGACACACTTGCATGTTAACACATAGCACCAATTGGAAACCCCTATTCTAGAGCATTTCCAATTAGGTAGTGAGTTTCACTACTTGTAGAATTAATTCCGTTCACTTTTGATGGGTACCTGTTACATATAGTGGATTTGACTGGTCTTGCTACATAACTGTAGGTGCCATGAATAATGCTGCACCCGAAGAGCCAGGCTACACTGTCTGGTTCCATGGTCAGTTACCAGGCTCCTATCATGCTAGGCTATTGTCACAGGTTAATCACAAAATAACTGTGCTCTTTTGATCAGTGTATGGAGACAGTCTCAAATGCTTTACCTGGAAAGTAGACTGTAACTAAATAGACACCATAAACATTTAGCCTGGTAAATATGCATAAGTAAATGTGTCATGGTAGGTTTACATTAATTAACTGTTTGCATGACAATAAAAATATAGTAACAAAGAAAGAAAATACCTTTTAATTAATGATGTTTTATATTTTTTAGAGTTTGAATTGAATATATTGCCTTAGCACTTCCATACAAAAAATAAATTAGTCTAAGGTAGTTTTCCAGTTGGCACTTTCCAGTAACAAAATTATCACGTGACACATTTTTGTTTGCAAAAGTAAGGATTAATTTTTTAAATTTCCATTTTGCATTGTGTTCACTATGAAGCTGACAAATAACTAAATACAAATTACCAGAATCGCAGCTATGTTAGTTTTGCAACTTCATATGTTAAGTATGCATAAAACCAGAGTTACTGCAATAAACAAACATATCACACTTGATGTACTTAGTACAGTAAATTACTGAAATTTTCTTGAAATGTGTATTAGTTTAATTGTCTAATTATTGGTTAGTAACAGTAAAATGTCTATTTTTATTTCATTTTGATTATGTTTCATGTTAAAACAGTGCTTTTAACATGGTTTTATGAATATATATTGTTTATGTTTAAGAACTCTGAGGTTTTTTGTTTTAATATAATTATTTCACATGTTTTGCAAGCTAAACAGCTGTCTGAAAAAAAAAAAAAAATCTAATTGGAACACAGCCATAGTTGCTGGATGTAAGACAATGAAACTAGATGTACATATTTACTCATGTATAGGGCGCCCTCGTGTATAGGGTGCACCATGATTTTCACAAGTTCCAGGGAATAAACTTTTAAAAATAAAATTGCACCAACAATTTGGGGTACCTTGTTAGTAAGTATGTAACAAATTATTCTGTTTTTACATTAATGTGTGGTGGTGATTGTGATATGTTTGGAAATTACTTTAATTAAATACTCTTGGTACTAAAAGTCAAAACATTGCGGCATGCTGTAGGATTACGATAAACTACTGTCGTTGAAAAGAAAACCACCAACTGTAGTGGGCAGCAGGTTTCTTTTTTTTTGCTTCTTTTATGCCAGTGGGCGGCCTTTATTTTTTCTTTTATCTTCTTTTATGGCTGCGTCTTTTTTTTGCTTCTTTTGCACAGTGACAAGCTGTATTTTTTTGTCACACCTCTCAAAACAAAAAAATTCTCCAGTAGAAAAAAAAGGGGGGGATGTATTGATCAGCAACATCTAGAGCAGGGGTTCTCAACCTGGGGTGGGGGAGGTCACACCCCCCTGGAGTGGCTTAGGAAAATTTGAGGGGAGGCATGGCGTGTTAAGGAGTGAAACATACATAAACTTAGTAAACATATAAATGTTTGAGAGAAAGGACAAATAATGAACGCCTTCATCTACACTTAGCTGCAGTATATGCACGGTAGTTCACCTCGCTACCGCTACATCTCTCTGTAATACTGTTAGAGTTGGAAGCAGACAGTTGTTTACCCGTACCCTACTCCTTTTTCAGTCGCCATTTTGATAGTTGTGAACGCTGTTTATCATAAACCTAGAACAATAGTGAACGTGAGTGTTGTGTTAAACAGAGTTAAAAATCGCAAAATCATTAGCAAAGAAAAGGCTATACACTGAAGACTCTATTATGTTCGGCTTTACATACATAGAAAAAAAGGTAGCCATTTACCTCAATGTGTTATCTGTAATGCAGTTTTGAGTAATGACGCAATGCGACAGGGACATTTGGAATGCCATTTGACAATGAACCACCCATGTTTGAAAGAGAAAACAGCAGAATTTTTTCATGTGAAAAAGAACTTGCTCAAACGAATGAAACTTGATTCAAGGGGAAATTTTCATGTGAAGAACGAAAAAGCTGTTGAAGCTTCTTATAAGATTGCTTTGTTGATAGCTAAAGACAAGAAACCATATATTATTGGTGAGTCACTTATAAAACCATGTTTGCTAACTGCTTGTAGTACTGTACTTGGTGAAGAGAGTCGCAACAAAATTGCAAAAATATCGTCAAATGACACAGTAAAACGTTGAATTGACAAAAATAACTCAAGATTTAAAAAATCAAATAATAGAAAAATTAAAGAAATCTCCATCCATTATTTTCTTTGCAATGTGATGAGACAACCTACATTTATGGAAGAAATATTGTTTTCACAAACTTTCCAAACAACAACAACAACAAAAGCTGTTGATGTATTTTCTGCTCTCGATAACTTTTTAGCAGTGAACAATCTTCCATGGGCGGAAAATGTTGTTGGAATATGCACTGATGGGGCACAAGCCATGACAAGGTGTCAATCTGGGTTTCAGGAACTAGCTAAGAAAAAAGAACCCTAACATAATTGGTTCTCATTGCATCATTCACAGAAAGGCTTCAGCTTGTAAGACTCTACCTGAATCACTTAACAACATTTTGTTTTTGGCAATCAAAATAGTAAACCTTGTAAAATCTAGTGCTCTGTAACACTAGACTTTTTGAGGCTTTGTTTCAAGAGCTGAACAGTGACCAACAAACTCTTTTGTACCATACTGAAGTTCGTTGGCTCTCCAAGGGTAACATGCTCACTAGGTTATACAATCTGAAATCAGAAGTAGAAATCTTTTTGCTAAGCTCAAAACAAGAAGATTTGCACAATCAGTATACAGATGATAAATATATTTTTCAGTTGGTATATTTATCAGATTTTTTGAGTCCATCAATGTTTTGAATTTGATATTGCAAGGGCATAAAAACATTCTGAAGAAATATGATACAGTGAAAGGCTACTTGGAAAAAATATTTCTGTGGCAACGCCGTCTTCAGAGTGCAGAGTGTAACTTTTTGTCCTTTCCACAGCTTAATGACTTGCTTGATGACACACAAAATTACCCATTACATTTGAAAAATGAAATGAAGGACTTGATTTCAGCACATTTGATATCTTTGACAGACGAAATAGGATGCTATTTTCCTGACATTTCTTTAGAAAGCTGGCAATTTCAGTTAGCATGAGATCCATTAAATATTAAAGTAGACATACTTCGTAATTTCCTTCAGGAGCAGGCACCTAAAATGTGATTCACAAGCAAAAGCAGAATTTGCAAACATGATTCTTGGAGATTTTTGGTTGAGTTATTTTCCTGTGTATCCACAAGTTGCTACAGAAGCTGCAAAGCTGTTGTTGCAGTTTTCAACAACATTTCTTTGTAAATCTGGGTTTTCTATACTTGCTTATATCAAATCAGAGTATTGAGCAAGGCTAGACGTCGAAAGTGATATGAGATGCGCATTATCACAATTAACACCAAATATACAAAAACTTGTGAAAGATGCTATGTTACAACAAAGAATTGTTGTATTTGTTCACTAATATGTTTAATAAAAACCTTATAAAACACATTTTAAGTTGATTTTTTTTAACCTAAATGACCAAGTTTTTTTTTGTAACCTCAAACAAGAGTCTGGGGGGAGGTGCATGCACTAAATGGTTGAGAACCGCTCATCTAGAGAAAGGAGGGGAATGGAAATGTGTAAACACGTGGAAGCTTTTCTGCTATGCGGCGAGACAGGATGCAAGCTTTTGCTTTGGGGGAACAGGGCTGTGACCTACATATAACCTTGACACAAGGACTGAACAGTCGCGTAGTTTCTGTGCGCGCAGATCAAGTTACTTCAATGATTAACTTTTTTTAAAGACACACAAAGTTAGTCACAGCTACTGGAAACAATATTTAGTATTGTATTTTATGAATTTTACTGCACTCAAAACTTGAAAAAGGGGTGCGGGAGGGGGACTTTTGTGAAAATGGTTAAAAATAATTTTAATACTTCCTAACAACACACAACATTATCTACAAAATCTTTTCTTTATAAACAACATGATAGAAAATATGGATCACAGCCACATTACTGATGAAGGAAAAAAAAAAAAAAAGAACTTCAGTTATCACTGTTACTCTCTGAGAATATATTTTGTGACTAACAGCTTAAAATGCGCAGTGTAAGAAGCACATGAACTACGAACATTCATCGTTACACGTTTATTGCCTGTGTATTGCGTAAGCACTGCGTGAAGCAGTTGGAACATGGAATTAGATAAGAAAAAAGGGGGAGGCATTAGCATTGATGGTTATGGGGGAGAGCTGAAGGGGCGGGCTGAAGTGATGGGCTGAAGGGGCAAACTGAAGAGGGTGCTGAGAGAGAGTGAGAGGGGGGGGAGAGAGAGAGAGGGAGAGAGAGAGAGAGAGAGAGATAGAGATAGATATAGATATATATATATAGATAGATAGATAGATAGATAGATAGATAGATAGGGGAGGGTGGGTGGGTGGGTGGATGGATGGATGGATGGATTTTGGCTACACTTCCCTCTAAAGATCTCCAGACACTTTCTGACTACTACTCCTCCCTTGGTTACGACAAACAACCTATTCCCCTTGACGCTGTCGGGATAGGGTCCCATCAAATCGGCTGCTATTTGTATTCATGGAGTATGTGGTTT
Source organism: Dryococelus australis (assembly GCA_029891345.1). Lineage (NCBI taxonomy): Eukaryota > Metazoa > Arthropoda > Insecta > Phasmatodea > Phasmatidae > Dryococelus > Dryococelus australis. The sequence goes on along the minus strand of CM056994.1, from coordinate 278,107,461 downwards.
CCGTGCTTTGGCTGTAGGTCGCCTGGCAGGATTGGCTTTGTGCTGACAGCTCGTAGTACATTCTATGACGTGCTTCCGGATGTCTCGGTTCATGGCATCCCAGATGTAGCTAGTGCTGATGTCAGCAAGGGTTTCCCTGGTTCCAAGGTGTCCTGCATGGGGATTGTACTGGAAATGCCCGCAGATGTCACCATGCAGTTCCTTCTGTATTCAGCTCTTCCACTTGGCTTCTGGCCGGATGTGCCAAGACCAAATGACGTCACATAGTTCAAACTATTGTGGCTATTTGCGTAGAAATTCCTTCACTTCAGGGTCTTTTTGGTGGTGGTGCTTAGTTTTTTATTGGCTGATTTGAAGCTGCAGGAGTTGGAGCTGTTCTTTGGTACTATATTCTAGAGGTTCAGGTGGTAGGCTGCAGTCCACGGCCTCATCTGGTTTGGTCTCTTCATGTAGGTTTGGTTGCCGGGACAGTGCATCTGGGAAGTCATCGTCCTTGCCCGGACAATGTTGAATTTAAAAGTCGAATTCAGAGAGGAGGAGGTCCCATCTTCCAAGCTTGGCTTTATTGTTGAGTAAATCCCTGTACCATTTGAATGCTTTGCTATCTGTCCTTAGGAGGAAATGGGTTCCTTCTAGGTAGTAGCAGAATTTCTGGATTGCCCAAATCACGCCAAGACATTCCTGCTCATTAATGTTGTATTTCTGTTCTGTTGCATTCAGCCTGGTGCCTGAGTAGGCTATAACGAGGGGTTTGCCATCCAGATCCTCCTGGTATAGCACAGCACCAAGGCCATCCTAGAACGCATCTGTCTGCAAAATAAGGGATCCCTCTCCTTGTGGTCAATGTAGGTAATGATTTTGTTGGAAGCTGGTTTTGAGGGCCTCAAATGCAGCACTGTGTTTCGGCATCCACCGCCATTGTGCTTATTTTTCCAACAATGGGTGGAGCGGTGCCATTAGGTTGGCGATGTTGAGCTCGAAGTCTTGGAGCCAGTTGCACAGCCCCAGAAAGCGTCAGAGCTGGTTCTTGGTGTGTGGTTCCATGGCCTCTTGTATAGCCTGGATTGATTTGTCTTTTGGGAAGTTGCCTTCGGGGGACACAATGCAGCCCAGGTACTCAATAGAAGTCTTCCCGAAGTGGTTCTTCGAGAGCTTGGCGGTGAGTCCGTGGAGTTCCAGTCGCTCTAGCACTCGTTGCAGATGCGTCAAGTGCTCCTCCCAAGACTTGGAATATACGATGACATTGTCTAAGTAGGCGAAACGGAACTGTCCGATGTAGCCAGTTAAAACTTTGGCGGACACGAGATGTTGTAAAGTGGCCGCCACATTCTTAAGTACAAAGGACATGACCCGGAAATGGAGGGTCCCTCTTTCTGGTGAAGTGAATGCAGTGTACTTGTGGCTGTCTGGATGGACAGCTATAGTTGATTTATGATAACCTCGGCCTTTTCTGAAGCCCTGCCAAATTTCTACTTTTGGTTACTGATTACGCATCCTTTCGCTACACGTAAATATAAACACTGCCATATGACCTACTTTTATAACTGTCAAATGCGTTGGTTGCTGTTTACAACTGTTCAAAGAATGCTGTCATATTTCTTACGAATGTTCACAATTTATGCCTATAACAACATTTAGTTCGGCTTCATAACTATTTGTTACACACGATATAGCACGTTACACATAATACACATTAATATTTTGCCACAACGGTGTTTGTTACAACTGTGGTGGAAACAACAGTAGTATTTAACTTGTTGTTATTAATATGTGTTTGGAATAAAAATCAAAATGAAGGGATAACCAGTCCAACGAAATGACACAGTAAATTCAAGCATGCAACTCGTGTCGCTTATTTATTGTACGTAACATTGACAAATGTAAAAGATAGTGGTGAACATGCAAACACATAGGCCTACCGTAACATTTATTCCGCTAGTATTTACATACATTGGTACTTACTGGTTTGTAGGCTTTTTTAATTATTTATTTACATTTATGTAGTATTCCCCGCTTCTAGTGTAAATGTTGATGTAGTGTTGAGACTGACCACAACCAAGCTTACCCCTCGGCGAGAAACACGTACAATATTACTAAATTTATAAATGGTGGTGTAAAATATTTTGAGTGCCCGGAGAAAATAAATGACTGTGGCAAAAGAAACTAACTTAAGTTCTCGCAGAGTCTAGAACCTTGGCGCCAGGCGCCTAAATACTAAGAATTGCCATAGGAGTAAAATGGTGCAAAGTCTCATACTTTCCTGAACTAAGTAGATAAATTAATTGCCACCTTAGCAACATAAATTAAATTCAAATAATTATTTATCAAGAATATTCACCAATTAAACAGAGCAGTCATCAGACTCTCTTAAAATTCACAACATTTCAAGTAGCATTTCTTTGCCGCAATGATATTAAAGAAATTGGTTATGCCTGTGAATTTAATCCAGAAAAATCTGCCTGGAAATATTCAGAGTAAGTATTCTAACAGAATTTTTTCATGCAACACATGTAATACACTTAGGCCAACATGCGACAAGAAACTAAATCGGAGGAAAATAGGAGGAAAACCCCTTTTTACTCAAATCGACACATTTTAAACACTGACATAACATTTTTCAGACAATTGGCAAGGAGTTCAAATACTTCAGAATATATCAAAACCCTCACATGTGAGAAACACAAGGACACATCAAAATATAGAAATCACTTTCAGAGAAAATTACACTACAACATAAGAAAACTCTACTACAGAAAAACTGATCTGAGTAGGGATAACTTTTAAATCTCTTTCAGTGTGTGAATTTTGATGTTGGGCTAGCAGTAAATCACTGCTAAAATAATAATTCATCTCTCAAATTGAAAAAGAAAACTATCTCATCCAAAAGCAATCAAGTAAATGAAAATTCTGTAATTTAATGAGATCAAGCTTCTTCTCTTCAATCAAAAAAATTACTTTTCGGCTAGTTCATCGAAAACTTGGGCTTCTTTGGCAAGTTAATCCGACACTCAAAACTTATTTCATTCACAATCACCCAAAGAGGGCATCCAAAATACATCCTCCATTATATAAGTGAAAATGTGTTACTTCCAGAACCCATCTCAGTTTCAGATTGGTAAGATTTATTTCAAAACTCACTCCTTAATATCCGCAACATTGCGGATGCAAATAGATGAACCCATCTGCCTTACTTCAGTCATACCGCAGCACGTCATCAAACCTCCGAGTCTCCCTGACGCCGTTGGCTCTGGTCCCTACATATATCACACCTCAAAAATCTTGACTTACCTCACCTTGAGCTGCAGAAGCAAATCCAGGTCACCTAACACAAACTGAATGTTTAGAAATATTATTGAAAAGGAACCAGGTGTGATGCCACGGTCCATCCTCGACGAAACTCTTGGGCCTCTAAATACGACGTCCTCACGGTTTCATTGTAGCTGGCAGAAGAAGGGCGAATTCAGGGCTTACACACCCATGCTAAGCATGAATGCAGAAGTCCCAAACCTCATTGTTATCAGCTCAACCGAGATTGGCAGATAATAATAAAGTTTTAATTGGCCTCCCTTCATACCAAAACAACATGCAGGGCATGTTCCTATATCTCATATTGATAATAATTGCACGTCAAAATCGATCATTAAAACTACAGCCATAATACTGCCCGGCTCATGAAATAATGTCACCCCATGTAAGCATTAAATATTACAACTTAACGTGAATACAATGAGGATGAGGTTAAATATGTTCGTTCAAATCATTTATGCACACGAGTGGACAAATTATCCTTTAAGTATGTCTTTCAATGTCCTTTGCCCATGGTCTATTATGCATTGCTTCTGCTGAAGCCATAGGTGGCCTAGTATCAGATCCTCCTGGATGTCGGGTGTCACGACAAACTCGGCTGGCGTCTTGAGTTAGTGAAGTTTAATGGTGAGCGTAATACGGCCGTCAATGGTGAGTGCACATTCTGGCTTCATCATTCTCACTATTTTGATTTGGGGGTACAGGTTAGCCCACTAGTCTGTACTGAGAATGTCTCAGACGAAATTACCGGAGGCAGTGGAATCAAGCAGCGCTATCACGTTTCTTCCCTTTACTTGAACTTGGATATGAGGGGCTTCAGGTATCTCTGTTTCCTCGTGGAGTTTGACGGTTTGTTCTTCTTGACGCCGGTGGTGGCGTTTCCCTTCAGTGATGCACTCTTCTGATTTGACTCACCTGAGGAGGGTCGCGGCGCCGCTCCCTCCTTCCGTTTGCTTATGCCGTGCCGCGGGCCACTGCAGGCAATCCTTGTTAAATTTGTAAGCGGGACAGTACCAACACTTGAGCAGACATGGAGTTGGCTGTGCGGACGGTAGTGACTTGTGGCGAGGTTCAGATGATTTCTCTGTTTCCACTGGTTTTGTAGACTTTGGCTAATCAGGAAAAGCCTGCACTTGGAAGTTTCACTTGGCTTCCCGTGCTTGTTTTGAGTACCTCCACTGTAAGAGACTTGGGGATGAGTAGGATATTTCATAGACGTGGCCGTAGCAGGCAGGTTATTTGCTGTACACAGTTTTCTCCGTCTCTGTTGGGAAAAATCCTTTGGTACATTTGCACCTTTCTGCAGGCAAATATTTCAACTTCCTCTCCTGGTGTTTGTGTGTGGCTGTAGAATTTGGTAATCAGGCATGTCAGTACTTCCTCACCCGTGAAGTATTGTGCAATACAGCTACTGAGCTGCTTTTATTCAGTGACAAATTTGCAGTATTCATTCCACCATTCGAGGGCTTTGCCCTTCATTCTGGCTCGAGTCCTGGTAACCAGTTGTTTCTCAAGTACCTTGTGTATTCGGAACTCGTGCTTGCATTCCGACATAAATGCGGGACCTCATGTGGTCTGCCTGCAAATTTCCACAGTTGTGGCTCCCCTGAGCAATGAGGCGTACTGCAGAGCTTAGCCAATCCGGGGTTTGACGGTTGGTATTCAGATTTGTGTTTGCAGACCTCACATTGGTATATTGTTCCTAGTGTAGTGATTCACTCGTCGGACTATCCGATGCAGGCATGATGGTACGTTTCACCACACAGGATGCACCTTAATGTGCATGGGGCATGTGACCCAGTTACAGAATGTGGTGTGTCTGGTTATGAAGTCCTCACATAAAAATTCAAGTCTGTCATTATAGCGGGGCTTATCTGTCCAGCTGAGGCAGGAATAATGATGGCTCCATTGTTGGCAATGGGTGCATTGTATCCGGTTGATGCTCGTACTGGGGCAGGTCTGTCTCGAACAGTGGCTGTGTTCGGTTGCAGTTGTAGTGGTGCAATTGAGCTCGTGCTTGCTCAGGTCGGCTGTGTTAACATTGTTGCTGTGGTTTGGGTGCCACGAGGTGTTTAGGGGACTCCCAAAGTTTATTCACTTCTTGAGAGGACCGGTCTGATTTGTCTATGCTGCCTAATCAGAACTATAATAGCAAAAGGCCCCACATTGGGCGCCAGAAAAACCCCTCTCTCTTATTTTAACTTGATGCATGACAGCCTGTCAACTAGCAGAATACCATACGTCAAGGGAGGGAGAGTTTTTGGTGGGCACTAAATCAGGCTTACCCCATTTGAGTTGGTTCTATGTTTAGCTTTAGTCCTTGTGTGGCACTGGGGTGTGCCCAGTATAAAGGAATGGCCGGGTAGCTTTGTGGCAGGGCACATAGTCAGGTTTGGACAACGTGATCTTTCGCTTCAGGCTTGATGCTTTAAGTGGTATACCTGGGTGATGAGTGTTGCTGGTACTAGGTCCGGCTGGAGGCAGAACACTTGTGCATGTATGTGCAGCAGGTACTTATGGATGCTGAATACGTGTTGTATGGATGCTGAATACGTGTTGGAGCCTTATCAGTGGGGACAGAGCAACTGGAGTGAGCTAAGTTATAGTTGGTTGGTCAGGCTGGCCAAGGTACTCCGCAAGTCACAAGTGTACCTCCTCGCTCAAACGCGTGGGGTTCTGGAACAGATTCTTTGGTATCTCGTGAATGATGGGGACGAGAAAATGGCGCAGAGCCTGGGCCTGTTCCATAAGTGCGAGCTGTCCGATGGTGGCGACTAGGACAGGGGTCAGCTTTTGTAAATGCCCGGAGGCAATTAACACCGGCTTGACTTTTTCTCTGAGTCCATTACGTCGGGAATAAGTCATCTGGAGTACACAACACACACTCACATTAGTAAGGCGAAATGCAGGGATGGTGTACTTTACATGTGTTGAGCCACATGAGAGTCTGCCGACTGAGCGGTCACCGTATTTCAATGTTTGGCGCCTAATCGCGGTGAACAATGAAAATCAGGCCTCGCCGTTTGCAGTCCCTACACGTAGGTGTACACTCTAGCCGAGTCCTCCCTATCCAGGGAACGACCTCTTTTGGCAATTAAAGTGCAGTGGAAGATGGCAAGCACTGAACTGACAAGCTGGACTGTAAGCAGAGTACCTGTGCGTGGGCTCTACCATTCTTCGCCTACTAGTATGAAGAAAAGCTGGCCATTGCTAGTGCTTGTGGGTTAGCAAGAAGTGTCTTGGCTCGAGTGAGTAACAATTCTCGAGATCACCTGCATTTCCGTCAAGGAGGAGGTCAACTGGGATAGGTACTATGTCTACAGGAATGTGGAACTCACGGATCAGTTCAGACTCAGTGTTTATTCGGTGTGATTGGAAGTTAACATGTTAACGTGCTTCAACGGGCGAAAATGGATGATTCACGTAGGTTTTTGTTAGGTTGACAGTTTAAAGAGATAAACATCAGCTCAGGTGGCACAGCGCTTCATCGGGTGGAAATGATTGAGTCAACCAGGTCTCTGCGACCGACTGACAGTTTAAAGAGATAAACATCAGCTCACACAGCACAGCGATAGATGTACGTGTTACCGCTGCTTGTTAAAAGAGCATCGCCTTACCACAGAAGTTACAGAAGCCTTTGAAAAAAAGTTGAAAAGCCACATGGATAAACTGAAAAATGGTTAATCGAACCATGAATAAACAGGGATGTACGGTATGTAGAGTGTGTCTATATGTATGTGTGTGTGTGTGTGTGTGTGTGTGTGTGTGTGTGTGTGTGTGTGTGTGTGTGTGTGTGTGTGTGTGTGTGTGTGTGTGTGTGTGTGTGTGTGTGTGTGTGTGTGTGTGTGTGTGTGTGTGTGTGTGTGTGTGTGTGTGTGTGTGTGTGTGTGTGTGTGTGTGTGTGTGTGTGTGTGTGTGTGTGTGTGTGTGTGTTAGGATTAATCCGCCGTGGTCTCTTGGATTGATGGTGAGCAGGGATGAAATTGGGTTTTGATTGTTCCGGTTGATTGCGGGGAACTGCTTTAGGAGTAGGGTGGGCGAAGCTTCAAAAATTCGAATTTGAATTGAATATTTTTAATATTTGGCTTCGTATTCAAAATAAAATTTTTTGCTTCGAACTTCGATACAAAAAAATGCTTTTGGCAACTTAAATGATTTATTGTTATTAGCCTAAAAAGCAAAAGAAGACAACGTGCTCTTAATAACATCAAAGTTTTTATCCCACGTTTGCCACACACATGCCTAATGAAACATGGAAACATAACATCAACTCAACAGAATGCCCACAAATTAGTCCAAACTGTATTTGGTGTAAAATAATTGTCAATATCTAATTTTACTCATTATATAGCAAAATGGAATAATCCGGTTAAAAACCTGTTTATATTACCGTATTTATCGGAAAGGAAGACAGGTTTTTTGACAGAAAAGGAATAGAAAAAATAAGGGGTCGCCTACAATTCGGGGACGTCTTCAGTTCAAAACCTAGGACCAGAAATACCATAAAAGTGTGACTCTGCTAGTTCAGTATTTAATTTTGTGTTACATGTACAATAATACTATGGGCTTATATTCATAATTTTTTACTCAGAAGCAGTTAATCCTCCAAAATCCAGTTAATCCTCATTGGCATGCCATGAGACAGAGAATTTTGACAAATGCTTTTCATGCTTAAATACCATGTGTCCGATGATTGGACATATTTTTGTAGTGCTGAGACTGTACCTGTCAACTTTGACAAGGGTCCTCTTATCTGATATCCCCCAGAGACACAAAGCACTTGAGTAGTAGTAGGGATGGGCGGGTTCTAATTCAGTAGGGGGGTTCTAATTCAGTAGGTGAAAGATATTTTGATGGGGACAGTCTAAAAATAGATTTTGCTGATAATGGCTAATCCGGTTATTTGGCTAATCCTAATCTGATTAATTTGCAAATGGCTGCAAAGAGGAAGCACTTTTCTGGGAAGCAAAATGGCCCAAGTCACGAATATAACACCCACAAAAGTTTTACAGTGTAAGATAGGTGCTGCTACCATACAGCCATGTTAGACACACCTATTTCATTATGATTAGCTTTTCTTTAAAAGTAAATAAAATATGTCATATTATTCATATAATAGCATTTCTTCTTGAAGGATTTGTAATAAATTCATGCAAAAATATTTTTAACCGAAATAATTTTTTCAGCACTTAACAGGGATAGTCTTGAATTCAGGTTTAAATATTTTTCCCTCAAAAATATTTTTTTAGGAAGGGGTAGTCTTCCTTTTGTGTATATGTGGTACTAAACTCTTCAGTATCTTTCCAAACTTGATTCGACTCCTCAGATTATAATCTGTATTATATATTTATTTTCCTCATGTCCAACAGAGTCTTGTATTAAACTGTGATTTTTACATAACTAACTGCTGTGAAAAGTGTGAAATTGAACCCACTGTGATTCAAATCTCACTTCTCAGTAATCTAAAAAAATGGGAAATTGTTAATAAAATACAAGTCTGGTTTCGTTGCGAGAAGTTTTGTATAAACTCAAGTTTAGTCGAGAAAAATTGATTGTTCCGCTTATTCACAGACAGAATTGCAAGTTCGTCACATAAGCAAAAAAATCTTTGTACTTCATATATTATGTAACGTTAAAACTATATATTTATTGCAAACATTAACTAAAACTGGTTGTAAACTTGCACTATTATGAAGTTACGGTGAACTGTGCACACTGAATTTGTCTTATATGCGAGCAACATCTATAAGTGGCAAGTATAGATTGCTGGTTAATTTGGGAAGCGAGTTTTGATACACGTAACCTAAACATTCACGTAAAAATAATAAAGTGCACAATGAATGTTTAATTCGACCCCAAAGGTTTAACTATTTTACTGATATCTAACGTGTTGTTTTTTAATGTGTGTTTGGTTAAAACTATTCGTAGCACGCCTACAAATTGTCTTTGTTTCTCATTCGGAGTGTGTTGGTTTTTGGTCACTCGTTGAGACGTTGACAAACTCCAACTGTAGCAAATTTCCTATGAGAAAAATATAATTAATTTGTGTAGTTACTTTTAATTTCATTATCTATAAAGTAATTAGCTTTGTTAGCATAAAGATTCGGTATGTTGCATTGATAACCTGCCTGATGTGACTTGGCTGTGACAGAATGTTATTTACTAAGTATAGCAACCCACAAACTTATTTACCTAACCTAAAATATTTTTTCCTGAATTCCCCCGGGGAAATTTAAGTTTGTCATCCGAATTTTTCCCGACGGCAAAATTCCATTCCCGCACACCACTTATACGTACACAAAGTAATAGAACCATATTATATTGAATCACACTGTTTAGATACACAATTTGAATAAAAGTACAAACTGGGGTGTAAAAACATGAGCACTGCAATTAATTATTCTGTTTTGTATGTTCCATACTTTGTTGAAATAATGTTTAGTTTCTTATTTGGTATTATTTTGCATTTAGGTCAATAAATATGCTGATGTAATGAAAAAGATTCCTTTTGTAATATGTGTGCTAAGCCTAGATTGATTTTCAGTGTATTAAGATTCATTTAGCCTGAAAGGCAATATGTGTGCTTACATGGTAAAAAAACTTTGACAAATTATTTTGCAAATTGGTGGAAAACATTTTTTTTATATGCCTTTTACCTAGCTTGTAAAAATGTATGTAGGTAGTTATTCATTAAAAAAAAAATTATAATTGGTGCAATGTGTACTTGTTAACAAAACACTTTGAATTTATATTCAATTCGATATTTGATTCGAAATCGTGAATATTTTAACAAATTTACTTCTATTTGCTTTGAAATGAACAGCTTTGCCCACCCCTACTTAGGAGGGATTTGAACCCTGATCATCCATCCGGAAGCCAACGTGATGGTGCAGAAGTTGGGAAGCTCTTCTGTTCTCGGGTGTCGAACCCGAAGTATCCTGCCAGATTTTAGTCTCACTAGGCTAGATCGACTGGAGGGGCTCTGTGTGCCAGTGTTCGTGGGTGGTGCTTGAATTAGGGTGGGCTGAATAGGGGATTCCTCGTCTGGCTTGCACCAACCTAACATATCTTTTAAAGGTGTTTTATGGTCCGGAGGTAACACTATATTATAATCAATCTGGTGGTTCTCGGATTCACTAGTATTCAGAGTACTGGATTGTGAGTCGGTAATTATCTGGTTCAACAAAGCTTGCTGTAGTATGGCACGCCTCTCACGTCGCCTCTGATGGCTTCCAATACCACCGTGTTTCTTGCACATTGATAAATAAACTATAGCAAAATACAAATAAAGAGAGGTTGTCAACAGGAGTTGCGTACAAGCAGTCCTGAGCAGGCAAAATTTACAATTACTCCCGCAGACCTGCTGTTCACAATGGACCCAAGTAACAGAACCTTGCGCCTTGGACTCTCAGGAATTAAGTCCAATGTCAGGCCCTGCATCCTGAGGCATTCAGCATACTGCACGGCCAGATAATGATGCGAACTAAGTTAGTATTAAATGCATACTTAATGGAAACACAACTATGAATTAATAAGCAACAATAATTAAAATGGTATAGGATCTAAATTAACAATGACTATAAGCGACACACAACAATTTAAGTTTGATACGTAATATTTTATTATGTTTCAAAATAAGAGTTAGCAGAGATGCTGCTAAATAATTACACACTATAAGTTCGGTAAGGAATAATATTAAATATTAAATCAACAGGCAAAGGCAAGCCTGGGAAAAGTTAAAAAAGAAATAATTAATTTCCTATGGAGATTCCTAATTAATTAACCAATGTAAGGGCTCTCTCCAGGGGGACGTAAATCGCGCAATGACCTGTTACCCTGGAGTCAAGGCAAGTTGACTGAGATAAGGGTGAGTGTGTACATTTGTGGGATTTACCAGATGTGGAGAGCTGTCCCTGGGTAGTCAGCTGAAGGATGCCTTGTCCAAGCAGGGGCTGAAGTGTTGGCGGCCTTCTGCAAGCTGCTGGCTGGAGGTGGTGGTTCGAGCCCTGGCTCGGGCTGCGGAAGTGAAGGAGGCTGAACCCTGGGTGGGCTGCAAAGGAGAGGAGAGTCTTCCGCAGACTGTAGGTGAGCTTGCGAACCTTGCGGCTGGCTAGTTCCGGCGTCTCTGCTGGACCATGGGGCTGGACTTCTATTTATACGAAAATCGCCCTGTGTCAGTGGTTCTTCCGGGGGCGGGGGTTAAGTGTAGCCTTCCAACACAGGCGCTGGTTTATCTGCTGCTGGAGCACTGCTCAAATTCTTATCTCCCCTGGTGGAGGCGATGACATTTTCTTGCACCACGGGCAAGCGGGCTGTGACGTCAGAAGGTGAAGGGGATGCTGCTATCTTGAGGGTTGACTGGGGAACTTCTTGGTCATGCAGGGTAGCATATTCTAATTTAAATCAATTATATCTTTGTCGTGGTTGCTCTGGTGTGTTCCTTCTTGGTTGAATGTGGAAGAATATAAATTAAAATGTGAAGTTCACTTACATAATTGACTCATTAAAGCCTGACGTAATTTCAATATTCAATTTCCAAGTCTCAGCAGCTAATGAATTTTAATCCACCCCATGCTTGGCGTGCTCAGATGGGGCGAAGTCGGCTGCAGTGTACGCATCTCAGTAGCGCAAAAATCTGGCATGCTGAATCTGCCACCCCCTGAAGTGACGAAGCTCCATCTGTCAAAATCTCAATTGCTTCGGGTGGCTGAGGTAGCTGCCGCACTTGTATAACGCTTGGTTGCTCCTGTAGGCCAACGCCTATTCTACACGCGCAGCCTGAGTAGGAGTGGAGTGCACCCTGTACTTGTGTCACGCGACATCTGGTATCTATCAGTGGCGGATTAACGGCCTCTTCCCTTTTCGTCTTCGCTCTGTCCCTCTCTCTCAGTTGCATAGCGGCGGGGTGCCTGTGTGGTGCCATCTACTTCATGGCATTGCTGGAGTCTTCTTGTCTCATCGCTTACCAAAGGGAGGAATAGTTTGGGAAGGAAAAGTACGAGAATAAGTCATCTGATATTGAATCTAGTGCCTTCCTAGTTCAAGAGCAGATTTAAAAAATTTTAATTCTAAATTTGTTTACAATTTGATTACCCCATAAAAACAGAGGTAGGAAATATGTACTGTCACTGAAAATTGTAAATATTGTATATTGGACTTAGCGTAACTTTTCCAGAATGGAAAACCCTAGAAAGTAATCAGAGCGTGTAGATATGTAGCATGAACCCCGTAAGTTGAAAGAATAAGGAAAGATAGAAGGAGCAATGAACGAGATGAGAACGAAAACTCATCTAGTGGTTGTTCACAGCCACCAGACAGGCTCACGAAAGCATATCTACTCGAGTGAGGCAGATACCCCCACTCCCTAACCCACGAGAAAATTTATTCTTGTCCCCTCCCGTCAGAGAGACTGTGTATGTACGCTCTCGAATGTAAACGAAGTAGGAAATTGCAATTGTAAATATTGAAAGAGGAACTCATGCAACCCTTCTGTATATAGTCTTTTAGGTCAAATTACTAACAAAATTAAATGTAACCTAGGAAGTAAGAGTATGAGGACACCTAACCTCAAATAAGTATGTAAATGTTTAGTCTGTAGAAAATTATATAATCCCACTACATTGTATGTTTGACTTTAAGCAAATTTTTCATGTTATTGTAGGTTAAAATAAAATCTTTTGTGAGAGAAGTAGACTCACATTTCGTGCAAGTATGTTCATCAATGTCGATAAGTGCTTAACCAAGTAATTACAGCTGAGCGCTGTCAATTACCGAGTCCCTGTACGTTCAACACGATTGAGGTACACTGTGTTACGTGTATATTGAGGTACACTGTGTTACGTGTATGGAAGCACAAGCCTACCGACTACACCGCCACTCTCGAGAGCAGAAGTTGTACAAAACCTCCTGCTATACTAAGGGAAAAATTACTTGTATCTTGAGTGACTTTATATGTACGTTAGAACAACTATAACACTAAGGAAAATATTGTGAAACATAGGTTAAGATTATTCCTGTGTCCTTGTGTAAGAGAGAGTCATATGTAATCGTAAGAGAAGTATGTCAATTTTAACGCAAAATATGTTTTGCATAACCTCAAAAGTATGTGGTACGTAAACGTAAAATTTATTTTACTAAAACGTCTTACTTAACATAAGAATGTTGTTGCAAGTGCAAAATATGTATGCCAAAGTACAGCACGATGCCTCAAGAATCATGTATACATTCTGAGTGTGTGTAATATGTATTCATTATGTGCACTATTTTATTAGCAACCCATAGATAGGGATGTATTTCTTGTGTGATTTTAGTGTGCATAGTTACACCCTTTTCAGGTAGACTCCCCTTTAGAATTTTTATTCTCTAGGACAGACCAGCAAAATTTTATAAGAAAATTTTTTGCTTTTATACTTGTTTCATGCATTGGGGTTTCACGTATGTGAAAGAAAGAAATTTTACTTTGGGTAACAAGAAAGAGAGATTTGTGTATTTCAACTGGAGTTTATGTGAGGTGATCTTCCTTTTCAATAATCATAACATAAATTTACAAGAGTGTTTCTTACGCTTGAGACACACTTAAAAATGACAAGTTTTGAAAGATTGTGAATTTCCTGGGTGATGGTTACAGCATGCTCTCAGTGAGTTTTCCGCCTCGTGCTTTTAATCATACTGCAGCAGGTTTACTAAACAATGCCGCCCAGATGCATTGCGAGGAATGACGAGGATGGTTTTCAAGGTTATGTTTACAGACCTGCTGATAGGCTTCGGTTACACAATCGCACTTCCTAACAGTGCTCACGGAAGTTATTGGTGTTACGTTAAACGTGTCGTACAAGATCTCAAAAGAAGAAAAATATTGATTATATATTATTTAGCAAATGCTGACTTTACGTAAGCATGTGCGGGAATTTCTGGGAATCTGTGGACATGAACTTTCCAGTCCGCTTTGGTGGTTTGAAGTTACGTTAATGTTTATCTCTGCAAACTATTTATTCTGTTAAACCAGGGACAGTTCAATTTTGTAAAACAATTTTTTTTCTTTACTGCTACTTTACGTGTGCCCATTACTAGGAGGTTAATTTATGTTAATTGGGTCACTTTTCTGTCTGGCCTCTGTTCCTCTCAATGTGTTTATTTAGAATTTGCAACCTTGCAAAAACACACAAAAACATTTTTAACATTACAGGGATACTCATAATTTTCTCTCTTGAGATTGACGTAGTACTTTTCTTGAAACACTTCCTACTCTACCATGGTAGGATTTTTGAATTATGATACTGACACCTAGCAACCCTACTAATCTAGCTTAATCACCATCGTAGGCGTATTCACCTTAGGGTTCTGCATCCTAATGCTATCACTGCCCTAAAATTAGCTAACTCCTGAGAATAACATGTGGTCAGGTGCGCTAGTCTGTTACTGGCAGCTGCCAGGTACTCACTCTGTCGACGTTGTAGATGATGTTGACGGCTGAGGTGGGTGTTGACATTTGGTGTGCCTGCGCCTCAGATGCCGTCTTCGTTTCTGCGAGTCTGCAGCAGGGGCGGCAGGCCAGTGAAATTATGTGGGCACCTGCCATGGCGTCTCTCTGTAGCGTCCAGACACGTGACAGGCACACCTGGCGCATAGAGGGGCCACTCGTGACGTAGATCTGGTGTCGGATGGCAGCACGGGGCCATCGTCCTGGGTTCGGACTCCTGCTGTTGTCATCCATCTGCTGAGCTCGTCTACTTCTTGGTTCATGGTCACTTTGCGAGTATCACGGGTCTCTACCTGACCGCGTGACCACGGCTTCTCAGAGTCGGGCTACCACTGCGCGCGGTGTGAATGGTATTCAAACTGCACTCGCGGTAGTGTCTCCCGGCGGTGGAGTCTTACTTCTGGGGGCCAAATCGCTAACGGATGACTGGCAACGTGCACTAACAACTTCCGCGGTTGCCGTGTCTTCGCCCTCTCTCTCATGGGGCAATTCAGTGTTACTCTCTCGCCCTCCAGCCGGTATCAATAATCTGAAGGGGCTGATCACCAAGTTGACCAGTGGGTCCATAGATAGTGACAAGGACTGGGTTGACTTTTCACCTTTAGCTCGTCCACTTATTCCATTCTTGCCGGGGAAAGGGAAGGAAGGGTAGGATAGCAGGGGTTGGTCCTATAGTCCCTAACCTATATATGCTTTGCCGACTCGAGGGGGAAGGCGTGGTCGGGACAGATCCTGGCGGGAGTGGATATCCTGCCACATCCAGTTCGTCATCCGACGAGGGCACTTCCTTAGCCGCAGAAAGGAAAGCCGGATAGACTCGCGCAACGCGTGCCGTCATGGTCTCAGGTAAGCTCTGGCTTTCAACCACCAGAGGAGGGGCAAGGAGGAGGACAAGAGGGCTATGTGGCCTAACCTCAGGTTCCATAACTGAAGTGGAAGGGGGAGTATCCCTTCGCGTTGTCATCCTATTGGTTCGGTTTTCAAGTCCAAGATGATCAATGGGATCGCACCATGGGGGTATGGGTCAGACACGTGGTGATGTCCGCCGAGACTTAAGCTGAACAAGAGTACGTACATCGCCTAATTGCAGAGCCGTCAGAGGGTCGTAATTAAAACTCCGGTACTATACCTGCG
Source organism: Dryococelus australis (assembly GCA_029891345.1). Lineage (NCBI taxonomy): Eukaryota > Metazoa > Arthropoda > Insecta > Phasmatodea > Phasmatidae > Dryococelus > Dryococelus australis. Next base: position 278,091,542 of record CM056994.1, on the reverse strand, counting down.
GGGGTGTAGGTGGTAGGATGGGGGAGGAGGGCTGTTGTTCCTACTAGAGTCCTGTGATGTTCTACTGTTGCGAGGGGGAGGGGGACGCTTCGTATGCCTTGGTGGGGTTCGGGGTTCGAGTTACGCTCGAGGTTCTCGCTCTCACTGGGTTTCTTTCTGGCCGTAGTAAGGTCTCAGTTGACCTTAGACACGTAGTGACACAATGTGGTTGTGGACATATGTGTAACTGCTGGAGGTTTAGGGGCCTATCATTTGTCGAGGGTTGGTTTTCCTCCGGATTCCTACCTCGGAAATTCTGTCCACGTGCCTCTGGGTTATGGAGTTGTGCATTTGGAGGGTGGGGGAATGAACTGTGCTGAGCCTGGGGTTGCCGCCTTGGGCAATGCCTATTGAAATGCCGCCCCGGGAATACCAGCAGTGTGGCACGGGGTTTGTGGGGGACGGCGGGGTAGTGTCTCACCCTGCAGGTGGTTGGGGGAAGGGAGCCAGGTTATTGACATGGGCGCGTACCAGCTGGTCCCTTCTGGGGAGGTGATGCTCATTCATCTCCATCTCCCGCGTTCTCTCTACCAGTCCTCCACAGTTTGTGGGCGTGAAGTAATAATTTAATTTCTTAAAGCCGCAAAAGGGTGCATCTTTACGCTGTACGAACAGTTCGACCTTTTCTACGTGCTTTTGCATGCGGGAGTGCAAATCAGTAATCAAATTACTTAAAATTTCGTCATATGTGAAGTGGGATGTTAGTTGCGCCGTAAACTGAAACCAGCTCTTGATGAACTCACCATATTTGTCCCACCATTGTCGGGCGGGACCTATGAGGTTGTGGTGTACTCTAGACATCCATTGTTTACTGGGAATGCCATGTTCCCTTAATTCCTGTTCACATTCCGTGATAAATTTTTTGGGGTTAGAATATGCTGTGATGCCCGAGCTCTGTTTTAGAACAGTTTTGTTCGGGCAGAGCAAAACTTTAGAAAGATATGTGGCTGAAGCTATATGTGAGTTGGTCATCAAAGTGAAGCTGGTTTGAAGTATATAGTCTGGGAGTGTAACTGCTCTATCAGAAACCACAAGATGTGAACTCGCCAGCAACGGAAATTCAGGTTTCCGGTCGACCAACTAACAGGCATTGTGTAGCAGCGATGTTGACACAAGAGTCTTCTTTCTTGAAGCTTTATGAAATTGCTTCCATACTCGTGGTCAACTGAATCATAAAAGTTAATAAAAGGGAATGAGTTAATTACTATTCCATCAAAAAATTGTAAAATTAACTGAACTCAAAATGGGGAGTACCATCTCACCTTCCTCATTATTTAAGTTCGCCTTTGTAATTTTCCAAAGTGCAGCTGAAACAAATCTCATACACAATATACATATTGGATAACATTAAACATCAACAATTCTTACAAATATATGTCACAGCTCTGTCTTGCGTACCAAGACTATTAAATAGTTCGATCATCATTTATTTGTAATTTTTATGGGGCAATTGAACAAAGAAATATCATTTTGTGGAATATATATGGTCATAACACGATGAATCTTGTGTTCATTGATTAAACTTAAAATGTCTCTCGTTTTCATTCATTAAGCTTACAATAGTTAAAAATGTTTTCATACTTGAGTTAATCTTCAAAAATCAATCAATTATTGCATTACAATCAAACAATTGAATAAACACATTGGGACATTTTATGTTTGTTGCTCTCTGGAATATTGGATTCCTAGTGTAATATTACTTGCTGTAGCATTAAATTTTCAAAATTCTGCACACTTTACTCTGCTTTTCACTAACTCTATTTTAATTTTGCCTCTGGGCATCAATATTTAATCACTTCAACGTATAATAGAATTCTTAAAGCAAGTAGTGGCTGTCATCCTCAATGTCTGCTGCGGGGCTGGAACTCTGCTCGAAACAGCACACATCTCCATAGCATCTGCTTGATCCTCGGGAAGTTGGGCAGGCTCTGTGGTCTCAGCTACCTTCCGACATGGGAGGCAGGCACGTGAACACCTGGTCAGTGTCTCACACAGGCACCATTTCAGGAACCAGATGAGTACCAGACATCCCATCATAACGAACCCCACCAAGTAGTGACTGTGGCGTTTGATGTGTTGACTCAGAACCTTTCTATGTTTTAAATCATGAATGTCCGACGTGAGATGATTCAACTCTACATCTTTTTCTGTATTTAGCTCTGACAGACTAATATTTAAGTCGGTTTTTATGGATGCAACGAACACTTGTTCACTATTTGTTAATAAGGACTGAACTGGAGAGAACTTGACGTCATTCACTTTGTATTTTATATACTTTACCGTGTTACTGTGTGGTAACAACTGAATTCTCTCATTAATTATCAGACAACTGCTTACCTGGGACATGACTCCCTGCACCGAGATCCACTCCTACACCACGCGTGCTTCACTCTTTTCATAAGGACACAGTTTAGTAACTTTAATCTTTCCCGATACTGAATAAATCCAACTATCATCATCTACTGATCTAATAAACACTGGTACGAATGAGTTACCGAGAACTTCTCTTTTACACATTTTATAATCGTAACCAGGTTGTGACAATATTACATTCACTAGACAATTCGGAACCTTTATGGAAAACGTTGGGACGTTAGCTGGACAAACTATATTATTCCCGCCTCTACATTGAACTCATGTCTCCTTCAGAGATTAACGCATAAAACTGCCTGTTCTCTGACAGCGCTATATAAGGTGCATGTGGCACTATCTGAACGTATCTCTCTAAATTTCTCTCAAACACGGGAAAAGGGTGAGCTCTATAAATTGTGAAATACCTATTCGCGGATTTCAAAGGAAACTCAATTATCCAACTGTATACTATCAATTGTAGCAAGTGCATGTACCATAGTTACTTCATAATAATTGTAAACCTGATCTAAATCAGTTCCTGCTATCAAAGTCTTGTCCGCGGGTAATTTAAGAGCAATATCTCAAATAATTTCTGACAAATTTCCTGTAGTCAATAACGAAGTGGGTAACCTACCAGTCGGTATGATATCCATTGCCACTTTTGTTTTTGTTACGTCTTGTTTATAAGACTGAAAAGTTAATTCTAATTCTCTCAGTAAACTACTGTATTTAAGTGCTTCGCCTAAATTGCTAATTGTTATTCTGTAATTTCTTTCAATCATTGAGGCTGTTAAAGTATTCCAAGCAGTCATGTGGTTCAAAGTTTTTATTACTTTTGCTAACTCTTTTGCTTAAAATGCCTACGTCCTTCGAGTTTTTCTCTACTTTGGCATTCATCTCTTTCACAAAAGTTAATTGTTTCTCTACTATATGAATCAATTTTTCTTGTCTCGTTCCCAGCTCACTAGTGACTTGGTGAATACGGACATAATCATCATTCGTAAGCGTACCAAATAAAAATTTCAGAATACTATCACCTGCATCTATCAAACCTCTCTTTTCACAAGATGATTTTCTGGGTAATATCAAAGTTAAGTCATTTACTTCCTCCTCTAATTCTGCAATTAGTCTATCAAGAACATCTATCTCTGAATGTGGTTTTTCAATCTCATGGTTTCCAGAAAACTTCATCTCTTTAATTATGTTCAGTTGGTTCCTAAATTCCTGATTAATACTCTCCAATTTTCTTATGGGTATGTCTAGCACTATTGTCCATCTGTCTCCTGTTAATACAATGTCCATTTCGTGGACCAGAATCACGCCAGAGCTTATGGTGTGATCTGCAGTGCAAACCAATATACCTCTTATTTAGTTTTTCGCGTTGAACTTGTAACCATCATTAAATTCTAGGTTACATTATACTCTGAGGCTACTTATTTCTGTTTCCTCCTCTTCCATTGAGGGGTTTCTTACATTTGAATGCAAATTATACCTGACACTAGGTTCACCTATTTTCTCACGAATTTTCCCTTTTAAATACTGCGACGGTTCCCAAACATCGTCAGTTTCTACATTATCGTAACACTCACTATCATCTAGAGTGCTGTCATCCCTAGGGCATTCAACACATATTTCCTCTACTTCACCTATTTCTGCTAACTCTTTTATGTCTGCTAAAATTGGGTGTGACTTTGAGTCTATATTTTCTTCAATATTTTCCTCACTTAATTCTTTATCACTTTCACTATTGCAAAATTTTTCAACTGATTTTACTTCATCAATAATCCGCTGCGATTTTTCCCTACACGTTGTGTCTCAGCGTAGACACAATCTCCTTGGCTCTATAGAATTTTTAGACAACTTTAATCTATCACTGTGCACAATAACTTTTCTCTTGTCTAATAATACTTCAAATGTGACTGAGCTCAGTTTTCTCAAAACTTTATGAGGTCCAGACCAAAACTTATGAAACATAGATACTCTGCCTTTCTTAACACTTGGCGTGTGTAGATACGCGTAATCACCCACCTCAATATCTGGTGATTTTGACTTCTTGTCATAATATTCTTTTTGTCTCTCAAAAGCTACTTTATTCCTTTCACTAGCTACTTCATGTGCTTCTTTTAGCTTATTACTCAAAATATCTACATATTCCGTGGCTGTTATACCTCCCTCTAACACATTAGGCTGACTACTTAATTCACCTAAAGGGGGTAGCCTAACTTCGTTCCCATGTAACCAATAATGTGGGCTATAACCCATCACTGATTGAGGAACCGTCCTATATGCATGCACTGCATATGGCAAATATTCTTCCCAATTACTACCGTATTCATCTACGTAATGAGATATTATGTCCGCTAGGGTTTGATGAAGTCTCTCAATACGTCTGTTACATTGTGGTCTGAAAGGGGTCGTCTGTAACTTTTTAATTTTTAACACTTTGCATGTCTCTAACATCAACCTAGACACAAAATTTCTACCTTGATCTGTCAGCAGGCTTTGAGAACAACCATGCCTTAAAATAATCTGCTGTGCAAAATACTTTGCTACTATTTCTGCAGTTTGATTGGGAATTGGTATTGCTTCACAGTACCTTGTGAAAAAAATCAATAAATGTCAACATATATTTATTCCCTTTTTCACTCATCAGTAAGGGACCTAAAATATCTAGAGATACCAACTGAAATGGTGAATTTACTTGCGGTAAAGAACCTAACGGTGCTTTCGTCGTTTTCATACTTTTTCTCCTAAGACAATCATCGCACCTCACAATATATTCATCTACATCTTTATTCAATGTTGGCCACCAGTACAGAGATTTGAGGAGGTTTTGAGTTTGCTTTACGCCTTGGTGAGCAGAAAATGGAGTGACGTGGTGATAACTAATTACTCTGGTCACGAGTGACTTTGGAACAACTACTAAAATTTTATCTTCGTCTCTTTTGCATAGGATGCCTTCCCTATCAATAAAGAAATTTCCCTTAACTGCCTTATTAATTATACTTAGAAATGTTTAGTCTTCCCTCTGATCTTTCTTAATTATTGCTCTAGTTAAAGCTTCTGAATTTATCGCATTTACCATTTGTGACAAACAATCTGCATTCGCGAGTTTCTTGCCTGGTTTATGGACTACTTCAAAATCAAACTCTACTAAACGAAGTGCCCATCGAATGAGTCTCGAATTAGGATCTTTCAAATTCAATAACCATCTCAATGCAGCATGATCAGTAATAATGGTAAATCTGCACCTGTACATATATGCTCTGAACTGTTTTGTGGTAGAAACTAAAGTGCACAATTCTTTTTCTATTGTATTGTAATTCCTTTCTGCTGAGTTTAATTGTCTACTGACATAGGCGATTGGTTTCTCATGTCCGTTCCTCATCTGAGACAGGACAGCGCCTATGGCATAATTACTAGCATCTGTACTTACGATTAATGGTTGTGAAAAATTTGGATATACAAGAATCGGATATGAAATTAATTTTTCTCTTAAAATTTTAAAAGCTTCCTCTTGTTCTGCTCCCCAAATGAATGGTTCATCTTTCTTAGTTAATTTTGTCAATGGTCTTACAATGTCTGCAATATTCAGTACAAATTTCGTATAATACTGAAATAAACCTACCACCGAACAAACTTCTGTCACATTTTTAGGTCTGGGGAGTTCTTTAATTGCTTGTAGCTTTTTCTGATTTAGTTCTATGCCTTTTGAACTTACAACATGCCCTAAGTATTCTACACTGTCTTGTACAAATGAACACTTGTTAGGCTGGATTCACAAATTAGCTTCCTCTAGTCGTTCCAAAACTTTACTCATGCGCTCGGCATGTTCTAGCACATTACTACTAAATATTATAATGTCATCACGGTATACTAAACACTGATCACCTAACAAACCTGTTAGAACATAATTCTCCATTAACCTCTCAAATGTAGCTGGGTCTTAAACACAGTCCAAACGGGAGTCTATTAAATTCATATTTCCCCATGAATGTAGCAAAACTCGTTTTCTCCCTATCACTCTCTTCTAACTCAATTTGGAAGTAGCCACTCACTAAGTCCAATGTTGAAAAATATTTCAACCTGTGCAAGGAATCTAACATCTCCGTGACATTCGAAATTGGATAAGGATCCCGCTTCGTAACTTTATTTAATTGACGGAAATCTATTCAAAATCTCATCTTAAAAGGACCGTCTTTATTTTTCTGTTTCACCATCACTACGCGAAACTAAGGTGATTTACTCTCTGAAATAATATTTTTTTTCAAGCATGTCACTTATTTGCTGTGCAATTACTGGTTTCAATGCATGCAGTACTCTATATGGATTCTGCTTTATTGGTCTGGCCTCTCCTGTATCTATCTTACGTTTCAATAAATTTGTGCACCCAAAATTCGAACTACTTTCCACTTGAAATATATACACAAACTTCATTAACACTGGGAACATTATATTAAAATCATTCTTACTCAAATGTTTCAGTTTATCTCTATCAATTTTCTCTACCTCTATAAGTTCATCTTTTGGTAGTTCTGGTTACATTTTACCCTTCTGCTTCACTGATTCACTATTATTTGCTATGTAAGTTTCAAAACTCTGACTACCTTGAGTCACTAAACAATTTGGCGCATTTAATCTTTTATTCTCTCCGTTCAATGATTTACACGTATTTTCCGTGCGAGTTTCACAACTCTGACTACCTTGAGTCTGTACATAATTCGGCTCATTTATTCTCATTATCTTGACACTTCAACTTTTTATCATCACATATCAAACTTTCATCACATATAAATTCATCACAACTATTACTACGACAATTCAAACTTTTACGACAGGACTCGGGGTTTTCATTTGGAATCGGAACTGCCTCTGCTCGGCATACACTATCTCGGCGGATTTTGGGGACACAGCGACACACACTGGTCACTCACTCTCATAAGTGCCTTCTTTTCAACTACACAGGTACCCTGACGGTCATTCACCCCGTCCTCCAGATTCTTCTCACTGAATCTATTACATGTCCCTATATAATTTCTAGCCGTACTGCTCCTACAATACACCTCGTTCTCTGGGAGGCTCTTACCGGTAAGAATTAAGTTGCATATTGCCCTTGCCACACGGATGTCCGGTACATTCGTCAATGTCGGTTCCATAAGAAGCAATTTCGAGACAGCATCCCAACCTGCCATGTGCAAAGCAACATCTATCACTGTCTCCGATTTTGGTGGCAGAATCGTGTGCTGTATGGTTTTCACTTCATTGTATTGGTTACCATTCACAGATTCGGAACCATGAGAGATGGCCAGGCTGTCAGCTTGTTTCTGCTGCTCTTTCTTAATTATACACGTTATGGAATTATATGTATCTAAATCAAACGTATTTTTGAGATTCAATGTCTGCTCTTTCAAGTCGATTCTGGCATCATAATAGCAGAGAAAATTGGTTCCAAGTATTCCCTTGAAAGGAGGCTCTCATGCGCATGCAAAGAACCAATATGGGTAACATTGACCATTTACCCACAACTCTACATACTGAGTACCTGCAATCTGGAGAGAGTCTCCAGTTATGCCTTTATGCTCCTAACTGAGATTCATTGATGATACTCCCGCTGATTCTAGGTCGAACGAGAGATATATCAACCCTGTGTCAATTAAGAACGAGTGAGACTGGCCCTCGACAAGAACTGATACTATGGTCTCTTTTCCCCCTACAACTGTAATTACTATCGTGTGGTGCCCAGGGCTGACACTCAGCTTCTCGCGTTTGGGTGATTATTACTTACATTCTCGCAAATTTCTCTATTGCCATGCCCTACGTTCCTAGGTACTTGGGCTCGTTGTGGGGTTCCCAAACTTTGACATTCTCTGATCATGTGCCCAAAACGTCCGCAGTTAAAACATCTAATATTACAGTTATTACATTGTTCTTGTCTGTAACTCATGTTCTTGGGAGAAACACCTGCTCCCGATAGACTCTCTCTACTGTTACTACTATCATTCAAACCATGGTAACGTGAGTTATAATCTCTTCCAAAACCTCTGTTGATGGAATTATTTTCGCTACTTTTCACATTACCCCATGCCACACTTGTTTGCTGGGAGACTGTGTTTTACACCTTTCTCCTCCTATGAGGATCATCAAATTTTGTTTTGTGTTCCTGATGCGCCTCTGTAACCTCTAATGCTATAGCCATGCGTTTATCTTCGTCCATGGTTTATGGTATTTTATATCTCAACTGCTGACCTATGTTGCCATGTAACCCGTCAGTGAAAGCTGCTAATAACCTCTTTTCAGCTTCCTGATTCAAAATTTCCTGCTTCTCAGGCTTATCTAAATGCTGAACTGTTTTCTTACATAATTTACGACATCTATCTGCAAATGTCTACACATCCTCATTATGTTTCTGCCTGACATTGTGCAGTATGTAATAATGAAATTGCAAAGGCTGATTGTCCTTGAATCTGTCGTTCAACTCATCTTTCAACATTTTAAATGTTATGTCCCCTCTTAATCTAGGACATGTCGCAACAAAACGCAACGCTAAACCTTTCAATTTAATCTTTGCTAATTTTACTTTGTCCTTATCTGAAAGATTTCCTAGCTTTCTATGCTTTCTAGAAAGTCGTGTACCGGTAACGAACCTTTTTCGCGAGTCCATTTTTCTACTAATGAAATAACTGCCAAATCTTTAACTTGAGCTGGTATTTGAGCTTGTGCTGGTATCACGTAGGCTAGTTGACGAAGTCTTTCATCCTCCATGTCAACAAGAAAAGTGCTACTACAACTTATTAAAATTTATTCATTCAATTTCAAAAGAGGAATCCAAATCTTACGATCGTGAGTCCATTTCTTCAGAGTATCGTAATGAGTACTAACACGTGTAGGTTTAGTTTCATGAATCATGTTCAGATTTTCTCTCTTAGGAACGGCAATATGTTCCGAACGTGAAAAACTATTAGACGCTTGCTTGCATTTTACGTTCGCATCTAGCGAAGTGGAAGGCTCTGTGTTTGCAACTAGGTCAAGCCTTTCTATTTCAAATTCTGGATAAACACAATCTTGAGGTATTAACCTCTTCACTATACAAATTTCTGTTTCCAACACTACCCGTCCAGAAGAACTTTCATACTCGTATACTTTATATGCGGGAGTCGGAAAAGATTGGTTTGGTTTTCCCTTGAAAGCTATTTCCAGTCCTGAACCTGTAGTTAATGCATTCAACTTAGCATGAAATGGCTCTACCTGAGACAAGTCAAAAGATGTGTGCTTTTGAAAAAATTTCTGGATCAATTTATATGAATATTCTTCTAAACCCTTCAATGCCTCAGTACTACTAGTTAAAACTATGTAGATTGTCGAAACTCTAAACTCAACTACCTTCCCTTCTTGCCTCTGAAAAAATAATAAGCGTCTTAGCATAACGCTTTAGTGCTTTTGCAAAATACAGCAAAGAAGTGGGGCTGAATCCAGATAATTTCTGCAATATTCAACTCTAACACAAGTGTGCGGTGTTATATCTTCCAAATGTGACAATCAACATTACCAGTTACTCTGTTATTCATAGGTCCGTGGACATACTCAACATTAAAACGATATGATTTCCTGTGGTAGACGTGTTCGTTATAATCCTGCAAATCTCCTCTTTCGCGAACTATCGTATTAGATTTGTCAACTGAAATGCGTACAATACTAAATGCTTCAGGACACGTTAAAAAGTCCCACTCAGCAACACTGCTCAGCTCAATTACAACTTCACAATTCGCATTCATAACACAACATGCGAATATAATAAAACAACTGAATTTCAATTGGTTGGAGGAAAACCTAACACTGTTTTCAATGACCTAACACCTATCACCTATCACCTACAACCTATAAACCTATAACCCTTTGAAGTGGGTTCAGTTACAGCCTTCTGGAGTAACTGTCCAAAACGCTGCCACCATTTTGTGATGCCTGAGCGGTCTAGGGCTGAGCACAAACACTCAATAAGAAATAATCTAAGTCAATTTAACACATTTAATTAAATCAATCACTGAAACGGTTACACTTTTAATTATACATCTACTTACTTGGTGATGTGGCGGAAGATGACGTGGGAATTGTTAATATAAAACAAAATACAATCTTGGTTGGAAGCAACTTTGTTCTATAGCCACGGTGATGGAGAGTGGATTCTCAGCGCAGCTCAGGCAAGTCATCCCAGGCGGTGATGTGCAGTCTCTGGCGTCCTCTGCTGAAGTCTCATCCTCAGGCCGTACGTGGCATAAAGCAACATGAGTGTAGTGAGAAGTCGCCCTCCACCAAGAAGTCGCACATGAGCAGTCTCTCACCAGTGAGAAGTCAGGGCGAGAAGAGTCGTCCACCAATGAGAGAGCAAGGTTAGGGCATCAACCAATGAACTGGAACTTTGCACACAGCCCCAAAGTGTGATATTGAAATCATGTGACGGGAAAATAGTGTGTGATACAGCGCGTGATTCCAGGAGTCATGGGACGAAAATGTCGTGAAAAACACTATGTATTTCCCATTAAAAGTGGTTAGCAATCGCAGTCATGCAGTGCTGAAATCACCGCAGGCAGTATTACAGCGGATTACAGCTTCCTGTTGCAGGCACCATAGAACCTGATAAGTTGCAAAAATACTTCAATAAAATGTTCTCTCTCTGAACTGGAAAACTAACGGAGTGCCCGCGGCACTACAATGCCTTTCCGTGAAACTCGGAGATGGAAAGTTCGCAGGGTAGCCCGGGAATCGGCAAGCTTAACCTGTGAGAGGAATTATGCGGCCTATATGTTTGCCTCCTGCGGCAAACGTCACATTGGTATACCTGTCCTGGGTTCCATACTGGCTTGTCTATCCAGCCAATACACCTGTGATGGAACAGGTTATTGCACAAGATGCAATGAACAGTGTACCTTCCCTGTCTGGTACACTCGGGCCACTGACAGATTCTAACTTCAGCTTGTCTGCATGACTCGCAGCAGTATTCTAAACCGTCTGTGTATCTTGGCGTGTCGTCCCAGCCTGTACACGAATAATGGAATTAATTCTTGCAATATCTACATGTAATGAGATTCAAGCATGCAGTGGGCAAGGCCTATTGCTTGTCCTGGCTGTGTTTGAATCAACTACTACACGGTGTGTCTCTGTCAGAGTTGCTTCGGTGTCCTACATCGTGGAATATTATACCTGGGTGCCATCGGGTGTTTACTATGACTCCCCGAAGTCATGAACACAAAAAATATTTATCTCCCCTGCGGGGAGCGGTGAAGCAGATGCGCGCTTCACATATAAAACATGAGAGGGGGAGGGCTGGCGAGGTCCCAGCTCTCAAGTCTGAGATACCTAGTGCTGTTTACGCTCCATGTTGGGTGCCACTTGACGCGTGCTCTCCTTCATGGATACGTGGTTAGGGTGCTCACTGCCCTTTCTGCCTTTGGAGGTAGAAGGGAGTCAAACGCCAGAGTAATTCGGAGGGTTAGGCTATATCCCTTCCGGTTGGCCTTACTCGCCTTACTCTCCATACCACAAGGGACGCCAATAGTCGGGACGCCAGCTGTCCCGAAAGGGGGGTGAATGAGCTCAATCGATTATGAGTTGTGTGTGATTGTGGGGGGTGAGTGATCTGGCTTGTACTGAAAGGTTAAAGCGCCGTGGCCTCGTGGGTTGGTGTGCGGGGATGAAATTGGCTGCGGATTGTTCCGGTTGGTTGCAGGGCCTTAGGAAGGATTCGAACCCGTGATCATCTATCCGGAAGCCAACGTGATGGTGCAGAAGTTGGGAAGCTCTTCTGTTCTCAGGTGTTGAACCCGAAGTATCCTGCCAGATTTTAGTCTCACTAGGCTAGATCAACTGGAGGGGCTCTGTGTACCAGTATTCGTGGGTGGTGCTTGAATTAGGGTGGGCTGAATAGGGGATTCCTCGTCTGGCTTGCACCAACCTAACATATCTTTTAAAGGTGTTTCGTGGTCCGGAGGTAACACTATATTATAATCAATCTGGTGGTTCTCGGATTCACTAGTATTCAAAGTACTGGATTGTGAGTCGGTAATTATCTGGTTCAACAAAGCATGTTGTAGTAAGGCACGCCTCTCACGGCTTCCAATACCACCCTGTTTCTTGTGCATTGATAAATTAATTATAGCAAAATAAAAATAAAGAGAGTTTGTCAACAGGGGTTGCGTACAGCAGTCCTGGGCAGGGCAAAATTTTCAATCACTCCTATGGACGTGCTATTCACAATGGCAACCCAAGTAACAGAACCTTGCACCTGTTATCGGCAGCGGGTGCACTGGAATCTCAGGAATTAAGTCCAATGTCAGGCCCTCCTCCAGAGAGATTCAGCACTCTGCATGACCAGATAATGATGTGAACTAAGTTAGTATTAAATGCGCACTAATGGAAACACAACACTGAATCAATAAGCAACAATAATTAAAATTGTATAGGATCTAAATTAACAATGACTATAAGCGACACACAACAATTTAAGTTTGATACGTAATATTTTATTATGTTTCAAAATAAGAGTTAGCAGAGATGCTGCTAAATAATTACACACTATAAGTTAGGTGAGGAATAATATTAAATATTAAATCAACAGGCAAAGGCAAGCCTGGGAAAAGTTGGGCTGCTGAAGTGAAGGAGGCTGAACCCTGGGCGGGCTGCAGAGGAGAGGAGAGTCTTACACAGACTGTTGGTGAGCTTGCGAACCTTGTGGCCGGCAAGCTCTGGCGTCTCTCTGCTGGACCACGGGGCTGGACTTCTATTTATACGAAAATCGCCCTGTGTCAGCGATTCTCCAGGGGTCGGGGGTAACGTAGCCTTCCAACACAGGGGCTGGTTTATCTGCTGCTGGAGCGCTGCTCAAATTCTTATCTCCACTGGTGGAGGCGATGACATTTTCTTGCACCCCAGACTGAGGCAGGCAGGCCGTGACATCAGAAGGGCACGGGGGTGCTGCTATCTTGAGGGTTGACTGGATCTTCTTGGCCAGGCAGGGTAGCGTAGTATAATTCAAATTAATTATATTATATCTTTGTCGTGGCTGCTCTGGCGCATTCCTTCTTGGTTGGATGTAGAAAAATATAAATTCAAATGTGATGTTCACTTACTTAATTGACTCATTAAAGACTGACGCAATTTCAATATTTAATTTCCAAGTCTCAGCGGCCAATGAATTTGAATTCGCCCCGCGCTTGGCGTGCTCAAATGGGGCGAAGTTGGCCGTAGAGTACCCATCTCAGTAGCGCAGTAAGGGGTCATATATATGTGTGTGTGTGTATATGTATATGTATATATATATATATATATATATATATATATATATATATATTATATATATATATATATATATAACATACATACACATACATACATACATATATATATATTATATATATATATATATATATATATATATATATATATATATATATATATATGCCGGCTAACAGCCAGCAGCGTTAAGAGCATGATGGTGCTCACCACTCATTTGACACGGTGGTACACACGTGCGTAGAGAGGCCATAACCTGGACTTCCCCGTATTGGGATATTTATTTCAAACTGTAAACCATGTGTTTCTATGTTATTTCAGGATTCAAGTGTTTTAAAGTGTTAAGATTGTATGGTCGTAAAGTTTTGCACAATGTTTGGTTACATTTCAAAATGCACACTACGCGAAGAATAAGGACGTCATTATTCTGGCGTAAATGCCTCTATAAAGAACAGCATTGAACACATAAAATTCACAATTTAAAAGTTTAGAATGATTATGTATGCAGATTATTTATCTGCCATTTCTTTTGTTATTAAAAGTTTTTTCATCGTGCATCGCACTTGCGCTTGTGTGAACCCCGTAGGGAGCAATGCGCGGACCGCGCAACCACTGCCTTTGGGCAGTCGTCCAGGAGAGCTGACGAGGTAAGACGCTGTCATGTTCACATTTCATATTTTTGCACTGAGTTAGATTTCCATACCTCACTTTAGTTTACCGGTTAACCTTTGCTTTGCGTACATTTTGCAAGACATCCCCAGCATAATGCTTCCACTAAATAAATTTTTTGCAGCCCTTGTGGCTTTTTGGAACTTAAATCGAGGGAAGGAGGAAAGATGTTGGAGAGACCACGCAACCCAGGCAACTTTTAAACAGGTGCCATCCGCCTACACCAAAGGCTTTTCAGTGTAATTTCTGCGTAATTGTTGTGAGCAGTATTAAGGGCTATTTTCCTATGTATATATTTCAGGGTATTTTTCATTTTTAATTGTGTTACGGCCACATAGTCAAGATATCGCCAAGTCCGTATCTGCGCCATCCATGCACTTTAAGGGTATGTTCTTGTAATATTATGTGTGCTTTAGTAAATTTCAGGGTTATATGTATTTTATTCAGGGTTCCATGTATTTTCATGTTTGTTGCTTTTGTATGTATGACCACCCGGTCTTTTCCACATGTTGATTTTCCGCCATCAGGCGTGCTACAGGTTCTTAAATGCTTAAATATTTAAGGTAATAATTTTCCCAATACCGCTACCACCTTGTCCGGAAATTATTTGCTGTTTGTACAGAAAACTGCTGCAATTCCACCTGCACCACATCGTCCGCTACACATTGTATCCAGCGGCATCCGCGACACATAAACATACTTTCACGCATATGCGTGTTTATTGTGCTCATTCATGTCGTGTCCCATATTGTATCATCCTTATTTGTCTAATTTGTATGGTGATATTATTTCTGTCCTAGCCGGCTATGTGTAGACACAGTCACCACTCTCACCACGTGCTGGGAGACGTGTCCCGATGAGTCTGCGTTAGCGATGCCAAATAATCAGACGTGTTAAATGCTCATCTTGTAATTCTCTGTGTCCTGTCTCCAGGAAAAATCTACAGTCCATCCTAGCGGCTGTAGACCTCTTTACTTGTGGGAGTTGTGCTTTCAAACATCCTGGAGAAGTCATCCACCTAGGAGTGCGTTAGAGTAATTGCAAGCTGGGGGTAAGAGCCCAACGGAATTCGCTAGACATGTCCGAGTTTGTAATCACTAATTCATTGTTCTGGCACGACTTTGTAATTGGGAAGCTATAAATGGTATATGACTCAGTGTAACCATGTGCGTTTACTTGTAGCATCAGAAGAGCAAATATCCCGCCTCTTTTTCAGTGATAAAATGTTTAGTATTGATCAGTGTTTTGTAAAGACTCTCGGGTGAGACGGACACACAGAACCCACAGCATCCCTGAGAACCCTGAGTCTCAAAGTGCAGTGTCTGGGAAGCACCGCTGGTGCCCACCTACCGTAAGTAACTTGTGTCATTGTTTGTCTCGTGTCTCACCTGACGAGATCAATGTGTGTGTGTGTGTGTGTGTGTGTGTGTGTGTGTGTGTGTGCGTGCGTGCGTGTGTGTAGACACACACACACACATGTACACACACACACTCACACTCACACACACACACTCACACACACACACACACACAAATTGATTAGGCCTAATGTTAAACATAAAACATTTTACATTACAAAATACAAGTATTTCAATGTGAACAAACTTATGAAATGAATAACTTCTATAAGTATTTACATAAATACCCCGGGCTATAAAATTAACAGCGTCCTATTCACTACATTTTCTTCCATTTATATAGTGATGACACACCTGTCTACTGTTTGCTATTACAAATTAATTTTTCTATTTTTTTTGTGGGCAAACTGTTTTATAATATCATCAAAATCAATTTGTCTGGCTAATTCTGATTCTAATGCAAGTGTAGTAAGACCACACAATCTTTCGTGTGCCATTGTGAATTGATTAAAGTTATTTTATCCTTTTCAAAGAGCTAAATACTCTTTTAGCTCCAGCAACTGGCACAGGTAAAGTACAAAAAAGTCATAGCTATGCACACATTAGGATTGAGTGAATTAAGTTTTTAACATTTTTAACTTATTTATTAATTCAATTTGGTTTCAGTGTCTTGTTCCCCAGGTTAACTCGATGAATTTATCTAAGATGTGCAAGTTCATCTTTGGAGTCCACAGATAGGTCTTCTGGAAACATACTAAGCAAACCCAAGCAAGCTTCAGCGATAAGAATTTCTTCTATCTCTAGATACTGCCACAAAACTTGAAATATTTCATTTAGTTTTCTTGCTGTTTTGAATCTTTCTGAGAGTTCCAATAAAACTGAGTTAATTATTCTGTAGAATACATTCACTCTTGTAGCATTGCAGCTAGATATATATAATTGGTATATTTGGGAAGTATTTCAATTGTCTATATTTCAGTCAAGTATAGTAATTCATATAATATTTGAAAGGTTGTGGCAATGACAACTTGTTTCTATTTCATATATTTTTGTTTTTCCAAATTTGTGATTTTTCTTTCCTCATTTCATCAGTAGTAACAGACACAACATGGTAAAACGAGGAAAATAACAGAGGTCACCTTTGGCTGATGTGACTGACTGCTTGAAAACAATATGTTTTCAATGAGGAAACTTTCTACCAATATATAAGGAAGCGCGACCTTTCTCGGGTATCACAACAGTTCGTCGCAGCACAATCGTTTGTCAGCTGTCAATCGGAGAGCCTGCAAGGTGTGATCACGTGACTCGCACCGACCAGCGCCCGCAGACTTTAACCTTCTTTTTTATTTCGGAGTCAATAGGGCAACTTCAACATCAAGTGTTGCATTTCTGGTTTGAAATATTTTGTTGAATTTATGGATTGATGCCAAAATTTTTAACTAAATTGATGACATTAATATGCATTTGAATGATTCAAGATATCTTCTGATTCCCATTACTTGAGTTTGGACTCTGCGCTCAAATTGAGTTAGTTACCTTTAGAAATAGCACGTTTTACCCCAGGAAGAATTTTGGCAAATGACATAACAGCACCAACTGTTTCTGACTACCTTTTGCCTTCTTGGAGAATTTTCCATCGTTGGGGGATTTAGCAAAAAAATATATATAAATGCAGCAATGTGCCAAAAAATCTCTCTTTGCTCTTTACTGTGGGGTTATATCAGGGTCCTCCTAATAACTTTGGATGACCCAGACCTACACCTTATGCTTCTGCTGTCCACTGCAGGAGATAATTTAGTTTAAAAGATAATTTTTTTTGTTAAGGTGCCTGCACACTTAGGCAAAGCACCATGCAGAGAAGGGAACAGCACAGCTCCACCACACTACCGCCTCTTGCCCTCTGTCATAACATTCTTGTTGTATTGCCACTATACCCTTTGGTATCTTTGTGCTATAGACCAGTGTTGTGCAATTATGAGCAGCTCATCAATGGGCATGGTAGCTTTGGATGGCAAGGGGCAAGGAGAGAGAAAAAAAGAAGTTTCTGGTTTCATGATATAAACAAAGTAAGGGGATATGTTTGGTGAATTCCATTATATTTTTCTTAACCTCAGAATGACATAAATTTTTCCATTACTAGCTCTTCAAAATTAGTAACTGGTTACTAACATTAAAAAATAATGCTTACACTGGTTTGGACTGTCCCTGCTCTGGTTCCCAGTCCATCTTCTGTCATTGTCATGCAGGTGGGCCAGCAGAATCTGAAATGAGGGCAAGAATTGCCGAAGGTACCTCTGATCTTTTCCTAGCTTTGCTTACCCCAGCACTTTTGTGCGATGTGAAGCAACTTTTGCCGCCTGCTTGTCATCCAGACTTCTCATGTGCCTATGCATGCTGCACTTTACCTAAGTGTGCAGGCACATTTAGTTGTTAAATTTGAAGGGTTTGTTAAATGCATTAAAAGTTCATTAAAATGTTCATTATACATGTTTGCCATTTCCTGTGGTTTTAAGAAATGAAAAATAAATGTAGAGGACATAATAAGAAGGCAGAAATACTTTATACAAGCTAGAATGGTGCCAGTGTATCTGTGTCAATTATTTGTCTGCCATACACAAGTGGGCAGTGCCCTGGGTCAGCATCTGCAAGCAGTTGGAACTGGAGCAGCACAATGTCCCACTGCACAGCGTGCTTGGAGTAAGTGACTGCTTGTTGCTGCAAGCTGTATGTGTAACAGGTGTGTTTGTGTGCTAAAGCAGTGCTTCTAAACTGTAGCCCATGGACACTGGTGGACTGTGGCTAGGTCTGTGAAATTTTCTCAATGTGCCATCAATTTTCATTGATTTGAAGTTGTGTTCAGTGGTCTAGCCTGTTATTTTGTGTTTCAAAATGTAATAATAAGATATAGTAGTTTTCATTCATTTATGTTTAATTTTTAAAATGAGTTGTTAAATTATTTTCTGTTTACGTTATTTTTATATATCAATATAAAAAGGGCCGAGGTAGTTGGTCCGTGTTAGTTTGACAGTCTACACATAGTGGTCTGTGATGATTGAGAATCATAAAGAGCACGTAACCATGGGTGGGCTACCTATAATTTATACCTGGCCTAACAAAGTGGTATGCAAAAAATTATAGAAAAAATGTACAGAAATAGCTGGTGAAAACATTTTAAATATTAATAATAATCTGGTATGCCAGGAAAGATAGTTTCATGGTTTTGTATGTTGTTTGCAGACATAGAAATGAGACTTGGGTTCCTGGGAAGGTTAAGTGACATGCCAGTCAACGGCCACCTGCTGCAGCAGCAGAGCAGCTTAGGAGACTTGCACAGGACGGGACATCCTCCAGGTACTAGATTTGCAAGTGCTTTAGCAACTAGATCGCCACCTGGGAGAAAAACATATTGTTCAATTATTTTAAAATAAAATTTCACACAGTAATTTTTTGTCTGTAATTTTTTATATTTGAACATTTTGGTAGTTAAATCAGTTGGTTTAACAACACCAGTGTGTATTAAAGTATTAGTGTGCTGAAAAAAAAAAAATTGTAGTATTTTAGTATGTCACTAATGCTGCTCAGCTAAAAATAACTTCCTAGAAGCTGTACTTCGTTGCAACAATGTTTCGTAAATTTGTATTCCACATTTGCTAAATATCGTTTTAACTTCCCATTGCTCACCTCCCACCATGGCGAACCAGGTTAGATTCCCGGCAGGGTCACTCCTGTTTATCCGCATGTGGGAATCATGTCGGAAAATGCTGCTGATTGGTGGATTTTCTCTACAATCTCCCATTTCCCCCACTCTTGCATTACTGCACTACTCCATACTCGCATTACTTCTCGCTCATTGCTCTCACAACCTCTTTACTCCACTTCCCATTCTATGGTACTATTTTATTTTTTGTGTGTAAATGTGTGTGTGTGCGCACATGTATGCATGCAAGAGGTACCGGGATCAATACCCAGCACCTCCACCAATGTTATGAATAGATGATTTATAAGCTATTGCAATTATAGGCTGTTCATGGTAAAGTGAGCACTTTTGAAATCAACCTTTGAAAAATGACACTGCCCTACCTGCATATATCATATATTTTAACAGGTACGCTGACTGGTATGCTCCCAATTAAGTAGGTAACAATGGAGAGAAAATAGTTCTGTGTTTTAACATTGAATCAAATGTTTTAGGTAAACATTTCTGAATAGTGAAATAATTTATTTTGCTTTCTATTATTTTTAATGCATGGGAGTGTAAGAAATGGCAAATATTAAGATCGTTAAGTTTCTCATCATTTCACATTTTCACTTGGCCTATGCATGAATAAAGTGATGAGGCCCACAGCAATGTTCATTTTACATATGATGGAAGAATACACAAAGTGCATATAAGTAGATCTTAAGCAGGGCTTTAAAAGAGCTCAGTTTACTGTGAACAACCTTTACCAACCATACTAAAATATTAGTTGGGACGAGTCAGAGCACTCAAGAAATACAAGAGGATTTGAATAAAGAGAAATGTTAGTAAAGAAAAGTATAATTACTTATTGGGCAACTGTTACAACCAATATTATCCACTGTGTGGGGATTCTGTAGTTTATGTTATTACTACCTACCTGTCTGATAATGAGGCTAATTTGGACATGCAGATACGGCAGTCTGTACATTAGTCTTTGTGGCAGCTTCTTTGTCCATGTTGCTTGGCTGGCGTTATGTAGAAAAAGACACTGTTCAAGATGTTGCATTGGTTTATATTATCTCAGAGACTTGTGCAATCGTTCCCTGGTTCCCAGTTCAGCAGAGGGGATTCTTGCTCTTTCAACCAGCAGGCTGACACGGTGAGAAAACCTGGAATAGTCAGGCAATTTTATCTTGGGAAAGTCAGGGAAATTAATTTCTACAGAAACACAAACTTCAGTGCTTTTCATATAAAAGGTGGAAGGGACATTTACATGTGCACCCATAGTGTAAAGCTGTGAAATCAAAGCTGTAGAAAGATGGAAGTTACTTGTTAACTTGACAAGGATGGGGGTTTGAAATGGATGAGAAATGAAACAGGGCAAAATGAGATAAAGGGTTGTAGTCACTTGAACAAGCACCCTGAGTTTTATCGTGTGCAGCCAAAGTGTCAGCTGAGAACACAAAGGGGATCAGTCCAGCAAAGTATCTCATGAGTATTGCACTTTTAAATGTTTCTCTGCCAACAAAGTGTGAGCAAAGAAACATTTGTGTGCTAAGTATTTTGATTTTTGTGAGATTATTAATATATTGCATATTACCATTTACATCACCACCCCTGATGTAAGTACTTGTGAGCTGGCAAAGTAGCAAATATGTTATGCATTTACAATTATTTGAGACATAATAAACAAATATATTTCTTGGATGTCACTGACCTTGGGACAGCAGGAGTAATACATATAATGTATAGGGAAATAGATACTTGTTAGTTTTCATTCACACGTAATTTTCGTGGCCTGTTCGTTAACATCATATCATATTGGAATGTAATGTTTTCAAATTTTATAAGCACAATCCATGTGGTATGTATGTTGTTATAAATATATTACAAGATTACACAGGCGTACACTTGATGTAGGACTTTTAGTGGCGATGCCAGTAATGACTTGGTATTGCGAGTGCATACCAGTGGTCTATGCAGTTGCAAACACCAGTCTGAGTACTGGTGTTGTATGAGCTCAAAGCAGGGAAGCCTTTAAAAAACAGAGCATTATCACACTTCAGTTTCACCTGACTTTATTTTTATGTTATAATGTAATAGTATACTGTGTGTTTTGATAAGGTGTACAGAGTTTTTGTGCATTATTGTTTTCATGATAATATCCAGTCTGTATTGTATTTTGGAGAGTGCATTGGTGCTCGAGATAAATTGAGCGCTCATTATAAAAACCAGAAAGCTCATTGGAATGGACGAGAATTCAGTTTAAACAGTGGCACAACTTTTGGCCAACTTTTATTCAAGTTGAGCAAAAATTAACGTGCAGGAATTGATAAAATTCTTATGAGAAGAAATATAAAGTGGCTGTTGCTTATGCACCTGCAGTCGTTACGTATAATGGTATATAATTTTGTTCTGTTCTAGTAAGTTTAGGCAGGAGCCAGGGAAACAGGAAAAATGTAACATTTCGTAACTTTGTGTAGTCTTTTCCCCTGCCATTTATAAATCTTTTACAAAAGCATTTAAAAGGGACCAGGAAGGTTGAAATCAGTACATGGTCAAGGAGAGAGGGGAAGAGTGCAGTGTCGCTATTGGACAATGGCTCTGCAGGCAGGTCAAGGAGTGATGGCATTATGCACAGTAATTGTATAGACTATGCAACATTGACAGCAAGATTGTGTTTGCATACTGTATACCACAAAAGAAAAGTTTGTGGCATCTTACCAAATATTAGGAAGCTGAAGTACATTAAGCAATCCGAATACATGTTAAAAGTCTTTATTGCCTTTTATGCTCTGTGTCCATGATGTTCGATTTTCCAAAGTAAGGTAACTCGGCTGGCATGGCGCACAGTAGCATAAAATGCAGATGTGAAGGGCACAAAACACTTGTCCACTAACACAATAGCGTTTCACACCAAGTTCTGCATTTATTAAGAGGGTGCAGGGCATAATTTAATGCTAAACTTGTTAGCTGAAGTTTACATTTCTTTGGAAGGTAGTTTTTAAAAACAAAGAAACAACAGTCCTGGTTGATGGTTTTTGCCAACATGGCGAGCAAATATTTTACTAAAGCAATGTATAATTATCATGGGAAACATTTATTTATGTTCATACATAAAATATTTTAACTATGCAGTGAATTAAGTTTGTACATTTTAATTTGCACAACGCGGCCATTAGTTTGGCATGCTGTTGAAGCTGTAACTTACAAAAAGTCTTTCCCAATACTGCCCAGTACATCTAGAACAGACCCATTTTTCGGAGGGGGCAATTAAAAGTGCAGGACAAATATTTTTCTCAGTAGGGGATTGCTATACAAATTAGAGACTTGCTAATAGGATCTGAAGGTTTCTCCCCTGGGAAATTTTTGACTTTCAAGGTTAAAATATAGTAGTAATTAAGTTATTTTGTGACAAAATCATGTGTGTTCTTCAAGCATCGTTAATTTTTTAGCATAATTTTATTTTTTACAGATTTATTTTATGCAAGGCTAGCGAGGTATTGCACTATTATTATACTGAGGAAACTATCCAAAAATTTGGATTGTTTAGGGAGGTAATTGCTTTGATTCTCTCTCCTCCTCCCATTCTCTTGCCATTTTTATCTTTCTTGTGTATGCCCCTGAGCTAGACATTACTCTAATTTTACTTTTTAGTTAAGTATCTGGTATTGACTAGTTATAAAAGCACACAAAACTTGTCTATTAGTTTCATATTATAAGCAATAATAAGTAAAATAATTTTTGTTCAAATTTATTTTAATTAGCTTAAATTCAAGTGGGAAAAGTCAGGGAGTTTTATTTCCAGTAATTTGTAGCTAACCTGATCCCAGAATTTTCTGTCAGTTGGCCTGATAGCCGTGCTCCTCCCACTAGCTGGGACCAATAGCCTATCACAGCTGTGCGCTGTTGCCTAGTACGCAGTGTTACAGTGGTCACAGAGAGTTGAGTGAAACGTTTCTCAGTTACTCAAAAAATTGTGAATGATTTCATTAGAATTTGCTTCATTTTTGCAAGAGGCTCATTTTGCTGAACAAGTAAGGGAAAATTCCAAATCTATATCTTTAGTCATTCATGTGTTACACCGTTACAGAATGTGCATGAATTCTCTACTATTTTCGGAATAAAGAATATTGTTCATGTACTATATTTTGTAGGTGCATCTATATGTTTCTGTCTTGCTATATAAGCAGATGATGACAAAACCTTGACTTGTGCTTAGTCAACAGACGGGCTTGGAACTATCCTCACTGATTTGCTTGCAAGTAAAGTTTTTGTTGAAATTATGGTGCTAAGTTAACCTTGTGCTAGTATATGCAGTTTAGGGGAAGTGGATAACAGACAACATTAATTTTTACCAACAAAAAATAATCTTGCGAAAGTATAAATTTTAAACAAACTAACAGTTTGACAATAAGCGCATGTAATGCTACAGGGTGTCCACCCACAAGGAAATGTCGGGGAATTTTCACTTGGATCAGGAAAAATATAAATAATTACTACCCTGCAAAAATTGTACAGTCGTGTTAATACAGCATAATATAATTGAGCATATATGTTTTAAGATTTCAATTTTTTAAGTTTGTGAACTGGCAATATTTCATCTTTTCCAAGTGACATTGGGACTATACATACAAACTGAAGTATTTATGTGTTTGTAACGTGCACTTACATAAAGTCAATAGTGTGTATCGCAAGAAATATTGATGGACTGAATAAAATGGCTTGGTATCTTATAGTGTAATTTTTTAAATTAGACTTTACTGAGATCGTATTATTCTGTCAGCGGTGAAAAATATGTTATTAATGGTTTTAGTATTCCTTAAATTACTTCAGGGAAAATAGAAGGATTCTGCCTGGAAAACAGGGAAATGTCAGGGAATTTCAAAATGCAATTTTAGTGGACACCCTAATGCTAGCATTACAACTTTTTGGACAGGGAAGCGGAGTTTGTTTTGCCATTACAAACTATAACACAAAGATTATTTCTTCAATGCTACACACAACTGTAAGTTGATAAAAATTATCACATGTACGTTTGATAGAAGTTATTAATATGTCAATTTAAGTGTCAGAATGTGTTCACTACGAACGTAAAATTTAGCAGTTTATCTACCTAAGCAGTTTCCTAATAGATATTAAACTTCCAACTATATATAATGTATGTGTTTTATATTATGTTACTAGTATATTCAAACATTCCTCTTTATGTAAAGAATTGTAATTTATATTATTACAGTAGAAATTTCATGGCACAGAGATTATAACGGGATGGGCTCTTGATAGATGTAGCAACAAGGCTTAGTACTGCTCGCATAGATAGGCTTGACACTGAGCGGCCAAGAGGTTCTATGCCTAGTATAAGCAGAAGGGGAAAGTAGTCTGGTGCAATTGTGATATGATTCGTGTTTTGTATGAATGCCATTTCGAAAACAGATGTAGAGTATTAATTTAGCTCAATGGCTTATTGCTAAAGCAATTTATATAACCAAGTTGCAGTTATTTTCCAGCTTGCTAGTTTAGTGTGTGGCACACACTAGCTCATACCTGGTCATTTATTGTGGTAAATGTGTGAAAGAAGCAGTCTGCAGTAGTAGTGTCTTCAACAGCTACCAAAAATGTGTTATCTAAGATTGCAGTATATTTAACTGGTTTTGATTTCAGTGTGAATTTATGAGGCATTAGTGTTCATGGTTGTGTGGATGTCTGTCCATCCATCAGTGTCCGTCCATCTCCCCCCAACCGTGTCTGTCCATCCGTCCATCTCCCCCCATCCGTGTCTGTCCGTTTGTCCATCTCCCCCATCCACGTCTGTTCATCCGTCCATCTTCCCCCATCCGTGTCTGTCCGTCCGTCCATCTCCCCCATCCGTGTCTGTCCGTCTATCTTCATCCAGCTGTGTTCCTCCGTCCAGCCATCTTCATCCATCTGTGTTCCTCTGTCCAGCCATCCCTCTTCCTCTGTCCGTCCATTCGTCTTCCTCTGTTCTCTCTCTCTCCTGCCCTCTCCCCCTCTTCTCCCTCCAGGCTGCGCCAAGTGTGCATGCCTAGTATCTTAGGCAGCACACAACTATTGATGCCTATAAACAGAAGCTTTGGCTCAAGAACTTCTCTCACCCTTGTTAAATGCATTGACCATGCACAAGTGTGTATGGCTATGCTTGACAATACTGCTCGCATTGCAACAGTGTTAGCCATCTGCATTCTTACAAGATCAGAATTCACTAGCGTAGTGATTTCGTTATTCTTGGCAGCTATCAACCGTCATTAAATTCCAAAAATGAAAGGAAAAACTAGAAAAAATATGGCAAAAAATTTAAGAGGTTGTTATCAAAAACTATTACAAATATGTTAAATAATGATGAAATATATTCTATTCGTCCAATTGTACCCCACTGTACAAAAAATAGCTATGAAAACTGATTAAAATATGCAGTTTATAGAATAAGCATCATCATAAAACTTTGTGTGTGTGTGGAATGAAGAGAAGAGAGAGATGCTAAAACAACCCAGGTTATCCCTCCATACACACACATTTGTTTCAACACAATTGGCCAAGAGAGGGAGGGTGCGAGGATGCCATACTGGTTGCTAGGCAACCATCAATCACCCACCGACCACGTATGGGGTGGAAGCGAGGTCACCTGAGGACAGCCGCAGATTATCCATTTGAGCCAGATGTCTACATGTATGTTCATTCGCTTGTTGCTTCCCAGTTTCCAGTCAAACTTTATGGATGTCATGTGCAGGGGATTGTGCATACAAGACTTTCATTTTATTTGGCAGACATCTACTAATTTTACAGTAAAAACTTGTGATTTTTGAGACATAAATAAATACAGTCATAGAGATTTGTTTCTTTGTAACCTTCAGTAATTAATAATTCAAAAGTGTCCTTGGATTTTTCCTTTACCATTTGGGGCTTGCCACAAACTACAGGTGCTCAGTGCTTACCCATTGTGTAGTGGTAAAGGGGTGTCGTGTATGCCTTTCCAGGATAAAAGTTTATTCATAAGACATGATTTTACTAAAATTAATTAACATTTATATAATGACTCCTTTGATTTTCCTGCAAGAAGCCACCAAAAATGGATCCTGCTTAGTAGCACTTACATGTTGCCTGAAAAACATTTGTTTAGTGACAAGGGGAGGTCAAGTACACACACCTGGAATATTGGAATGTAATTTTATCCAGAAGACTTCTACCTATTGAATTTTAAGTAATGTTTCAGTCAAAAATCATATTGGTTTTATGCCAGAGACAATTAAATATTGAACTCTGTGCTGCTCATAGTGTTTAGCATTTTTGGAGGCAAGGGGAGTTTGTATATGCTGCTGTGGTGTAATATTATTCAGAAGATGTTTTCACATAGTAAATTTAATTAATATTCCATTTAGAGAACATGCTAGTTTTATGTTGGATATGATTATACACAAACTTTATGCAATAATTCACTTTAAACATAATTTCTTAACTTTTTAGTGTTTAACATTGGACAGTAGTGGTTTTGTAACAGTAGTCTCAGAAACTGTGGACAGTTGCAAAATCAGGAGTCTGCTGCATCTACCTGCATAAATTAACAAAGTTTGTAGTATTTATGTGCAGTGTTGAGTATGCTGAACTACGTACTTTTCTCTTTCAGGATACTGCATGTTAAATTTACATTTTGCAATTTATTTTCCATAATGTAAAAAATATATAGACTTAAGCTATGAATCTTATATAAATCTGCATTACATAATTTTGAAAAATTGATTTTTCTTTTGTTAACATTATAATGGTCCTGTGTGAAAAGGTATCAAAATTCTGAATGTCTAAAAACTGGAGTTGTAAATTGATTAGTATAGATTTTAATGTCTGTATTTTAATTAGGTGTGCCTCTCAAAATGGGTCTTTTCCATACTGATAAGTGTTAACAGCTGATAAAAATTTAGCAAGTGTATGTAAATTTCAGAGCCACCAGTGCCACAACAGAACCAATTTGCATGGCACCCATCTGGTGAGATACACATGAGTGTGGGTCAGGGCTCAGTTACCATGGACACAAGGAATCACAAGGAGAACGAGGATGTGGAAGTTATGTCAACCGACTCCAGCAGTAGTTCATCAAGTGATTCCCAATAAAAATGTTGTGCAAGCATGTAGCTTTATGATCATTCAAAAGAATGTACTTTGCCATTTCTTTTTTGTACATTTCTATTGTTCGTAAAATTATTACTTTTATTACAGTGAAGAGCCTAGATTTTGGTACGTGATTGTGAAGTGCAGTTTTGTCAGTATTATATGCATTAAAGAAAATCTTTTACTCTCTGTCTGTTCCAAATAACTTTATATTTAAAAGATTGTGCACTATACATCTAACAAATTATTTATATTGAAATGATTTTGAAAGTAGATAAACTTTTGCACATTTGTCAACCGTGAACACATAATCTGTCAAAACTGTTCCCAGTATTTTATTTATTACTTAACATATTCACTGCTGGTGATACTTACCAGCATTTTTTTACGTTTATTACCCTCACTAGTGTCCAGTAATCATATGAGAGTTTAGTAGAGTGGATTTTCTATCTACTGTTCTTCAGGGAACTGTCAAAAAATTATACATCCAGCATTTCAGTAGGTGAGAAAATGATGACACACACAACATTAAAATACAACTTCTAACCTGATTAAATTTCATGTTGAATATAATGAAAACTGCATATTATCTGTGAATAAAATGAGTGAAGAGATTTAGGCTGCTCTTAACAGCGAGGACTTGATAGCCGATGAGGGTGATTGAAGTGAGTATGGAGTGGCGCTGGAATGAAGGCGCTGGGAAAACAGGAAATCCCAAGAAAAGCTGCTGACCAACAGCATCGTCCAGCACGATTCCCACTGGCGAAAATCTGGTGATCTGGCCGGGGATTGAACTCAGTTCGCCTTGGTGGGAGGCAAGCATGCTAATCGTTCAGCCACTTTGGCCCCTATCTGTGAATAAAGTTTATTAACAGAATGAAATGGGAATTTAAAAAAAAACAATTCACATCATCGTGCCATAAAGTCCCATTACCATTACTAATTGTTACCACAAAAACACAAAACAAAAAAGAGTTCGTGCTGTTATCCCAAAACGTTCCACATAACCAAAAGTTTGTCTATAAATACATCACTTCAAAGTGGGCACCTTTTGTCAATGCATGTGTAATTGTATACTCCAAGAGAGTTATTGCTGCTTATAAATAAAACAATTTCATTCCAGTGACTACCAATAAATTAAAAAAGAAACTGGGATTTTAATGTTATTAAATACCTTTAAAATCTTAATTTAATTACATCCCACAGTTGTGCCAAACCACCACAGAGTAGAAAACTGTGGAATTTTAGGAAGCAGACATCATCAAGATGGCATCATGACCTCCATCACGAGCATGTATTTCGTGCAACATTCATGGGTAGGGCCCCACTTGCACGGTAAATAAACTGAGCCGATTTCATAATTAACATGTTGCCATATCGCCAAAAAAAATTTTTCATTTCATAATATATATTTCACAGCAAAACATTGTAATGATGCAATATATTTATTATAAGAATTAAAATT
The DNA here is from genome assembly GCA_029891345.1 of Dryococelus australis. NCBI lineage: Eukaryota > Metazoa > Arthropoda > Insecta > Phasmatodea > Phasmatidae > Dryococelus > Dryococelus australis. Next base: position 278,062,576 of record CM056994.1, on the reverse strand, counting down.
TATAATTATTAAAATGGGACTTTTGGTTAAATTCCTTTTCTTTTGCAAATGAGTGTATTTTTTTTTAGGCCATGTGGAATGAGAATATTTTATTAGTATGGGAAGTGTTGGACATGTTCGAGTGTTTACCTGTAGTGTGTTTGCTTTTTCTGAAGTTGCTGTTGAGGATGTGTCAGTATTTAGAGATAAAAGTTTTTTTTTTTTCCCACTGGTGTATACAGTTTATGTTTTAGAAGTTTGATAGGGTTGTGTTGCAATGCATTACGATACGGCATGTGGAAGGCTTGATGGCGCCTTGGTGCAAGGAGTGGGGGTGTAGGCACGTGGCAATGTGAACCAGGAGCGCCAGCTGCCTGTTAATATTTTACCACTAACTGGAGGAGACACACTGGCAGCACGCGTGACCTCAGCTTCTATTGTTTGTTAAGTTAAAGTCCTTTTCGGCATAAAAACTCCAATGTACTAAATTATTTCCGCAAGGAAAGAAATTATATCCCTCCTGACTTCGTAAAGTTTTTCGCAATGAGGTTTTTTTTGTAATGTGAATAATTACTGAAGTGCTGTTCTGTTGTATCATTCAACTAACTGTTTCATGGCTCTGTATCACTTGAGGATTGTGAAAGTGTTACTTGTTATTGAAATAAAAAAAATTAAAAAAGTGGAACTAATACGAGACGTGAATACATTTAAACTACAATATGGTGCCTTTGACGTCTCGTGTGTCTTATCACTTCAGCTAAACTGAGCTGTGATGTTCTAGCTTACACTTGTGATAACTTCAATGTTGCAACATGCTCTCATTAAGTTTTTATTAGAACATAAATGTGTTGTTTTTGTTACGATTTCACTCAAACTAAATAAATAACAAATTCCTTAATTTAATCAGTACACATTTAAGTAGAAAAAATAGAAAAAATATTTAATGATAGGACAACCTTATGAGATCATACATATCATGTAACACATTATCACTAGAGGTGGTGGAAAATAGCATTAATTTTCTCTCCGTTTAGCATTTTCAATGTGTGTTCCTATCATTTATTTGCATTTATTGTTATATTTACATAACAAACAAGATTTTACCAGCAATATATGTAGGTGGTAGAAAATGGCATTCCTTTTGTTTATGTATTAAAAACACATACTCAAGAGAATTCATAATAACTTGTATTAAACAAAAGACATCTACACAATAGAGCATTGGCATTTCCACGTTATTAACCAGGAAATTTATGTACTTACTTTGCAAAATATTCTCGTACAGCTGAATGGTCAAGCTTATGTAAACAAATATTTGCCTTCAGCATCATTGACACGTTGTCCTTTTCATTATTCAATTTTTTCTGATACTGAAACATTCCTTGCATAGTTTCCTGCCTCCTCTTTTCTGCTGTTACTTGAAAGGTTTGTAGCATTTCCTTGTATGTGTTTTTAAGACATGTCTTTTTAACTCAATTTACCCTGATTAAGGAGCCAGTGTCGCTAACATAAAAATAATGGTTCTTATATTTGTTTCCGCATGCAATTGCAGACACACTTTTCGTACGACCCATAATGGGAGGAAATGGAGTGACACACGTGATTCACAATGGAAATAATCCCATCTGCCACCATTCTTCCACTTTCTCCCTTACACAAAAGGTGGTGCGCACTGGAAACCCAGTCACCTTCAGCTCTCCACCACTTAGTAGGAGGTAGCACAAGTCACGTGGTTATTGAACCTTCAAAAAACACTTATTGTTCTCTACCTTTCTGTTTTTCATTTCCAGGGTATTTGTTTGTATTAACAGTTGGAGACAGAATGCACAGTGCACTGCTGACAGGAACCGGGAGTTTTGTTAAATTCAGTTAGCTTGACTGTGGATCCCTTTCAGGTATCTGCATGTCAGAAGACATACATATTAGACGGCTACCTGTTTCCCAGTCACACATTTGCACTAAGACAGTGCTTGTGGGGGAGAAATAGCGACTCCACAACCACTAGAAACACCTTTACACTGGGAGGCATGACAGACTCGGGTTGCTTCTTACCATTCGCACTAAGTCAGTGCAGTGTGACCGTAGCCTGAAGTTATGCAGTTCATCCTAGTGCGAATGCACAACCAGTAGAGGCTTGGTGGTGCCCACGGCTCCACGTACCTGATCAGCCCGCATACTGTGGGGGGTCAGTGGAGACTCTTATTGAGCTTGTGCCGTGTATCCGCATACATCCTACGTGTCATCCTGTTGTCAAAGGACTCCTGACTGGTACTAAAGTGCGCCTAGGCTGGTATAACCTCATCATCTGGTCTAGCGAAGTTCACCTGTGGAACCTCTGCTCCGGCATAGACTGAATTCGCTGCGCCTAGGCAAAGTCTACCTGACTACAGCATCCAGATGCAGGAGTGAGTATGATGTAACTAACACCCATCGCCTCTTGTTAACTATTTAAACCAAACTACCCCGCTTTTGTTCTAGCGGACAAAATCCTTGACCAATTTGTTACGTCAATCTAATCGAGCACGCGTCAAGAGATTTTTCTGGCGTCCAACATGGGGCGTCAGACGGCTATACACAGTAAACGGCATGAACTAGACCAACCATATTCCAAGAACTAAGTGTCAAAAAGATCAGTCAAGCGGACTTCGGGAGTCCTTGAAACACCCCGTGGCACCCTTAACCATTACCATGTCAGATGCTGAGGTCAATGCAGTTACCGGCGAGAACTCTAACAACGAACCCGATCCAATGTACAGTGCAGCCATTCCGACTGCTCAAGCTATGGTACACTAAGGGTAGAATACACCTACTGCATGAAACTCTTCTATTATGCCTGCATTGACTGGTCTGAAGAGACCCGAGTTACAGACGGGTTAGAGTACCACTGTGCAGCTTGCCATCAACAGCCAATGAGTTTCTGTAATGAAGTTATGTGCCCTGGGCAATGCATAAACAGCACCAGGTGCATGACGTACAGTGAACGCTATCACCACGTATGCATAGGGTGGCTCGTCGAATGCGTCTCTATGCCCGGGATGGTCTACCAGTGTGAGAGATGTTGAAGAAAACGCATCTCACTCCCGCAGATCCAAGCCTTCCCAGGTATATATCCAACCTGGAACGGCACCTGGCTATCCAGCTACCGGTAGAGAACAATATTCAAATAACCGACTTTGCAGGTAGCTCACACAAAGACCCAGTCGCATTCACGCAGGAATGCAAAAAAAGAATTCAAAGAAATGGACCTGCCACCGAAACAACGGGTTGACCGGGCCCAACTGCATTTGAAGGGTCTGGCCCTCACATGGTGGGGAAGATACGGAGAATTTTTAACGGACTGGAAGCATTCAGTAACCAGATACCGGCGGAATTCATGGGCGAGGAGGTGTTGGCTAGGCTAACGACACAGTTTTATAGCGAGACCCAGGTACTCGACAAAGAAGCAGAAATCTTCATACGAAGAAAAGAACAAATGTTTCGACGTGTGTTCCCCGGAGTCGACGAAGCTAACGCAGTTCGCTCAATCAGTCAAATGTTACTGCCAAATCTCCGGAATGTACTCTTGACAGCAAGACCCACCTTGGATGAATTAGTCAATCGAGGTCGAGAAGCTGAGCAAAACTTTGTAGTACAGGCGAGCCTAGAAAAATCAGTATCCACCAAGGCCCCTGAGGTATGAACACCACCTGTTGCGCCTCCTAAAGGTGTACCAACCACAACCTCTCGCATGACATTCGTACCCAAATGCTGGTTCTGTCCGGAGTACCATTGGAACAAGGACTGCCCTCGGAAACCAGAAGGAGCTGCCATTCCACCAAACCGCGTTGGCAACACACCGTCAAATAACCCAACACGACCAGCTGAAAAACTAAGTTCCGGAACCAAGCCGTGAAATGCCGACATCGGGGTAAGAAACGGGTCACCACCCCCGGTTTACAAGGGCCCATCCTCCAGAGATTAAGTGAGGAAGCAGCGGTTCCCGTAGCCCCACATTAGAGGTGGAGGTGAACAACGATAGGGTACTAGCCTTACTTGACTCTGCCGCTACCGGAAATTTTATCAGAAGAAATTGTTAACATCAAACAAGCTGTATTACTGTAAACTGGGATCAAGACCTAGACGACACCCCGCCAATGCCCATCGACCCAATGAGCATTAATCACGAACTCAAAGAACCAGCTGTCAAAAAGTTTCTTCGGCAAGAGAATAGATTATCTGGGACACGTCATATCGCCAGAGCAATTGAAGAAGTGGAAGAACCTATAAACAAGCAACAGCTCAGGCGGTACCTGGGTCTATGTAAATGGCTAGGAGACTTTGTTCCAAACATTGTGGAATATATGACACCACTACACCCACTTCTCGAGAAAGACACCAGTTGGCGATGGGGCCCTGAACAACAACGACCGTTTTCCAACTTGAAGAACAGCTACAAGAATATTCACCAACGTCATTGGCCACAAGGAGACAAACCCTTAATACTGCAAACGGACGCGTGTCAAAACGGCCTGGGTACAGTATTATACCAGCAAGACGTAGGAGGATAATCCCATGTGATAGTGTATGCATCAACCTGCTTAAATGAAACTGAGCAGCACTACCACATTAATGAGCAGGAGTGTTGAGCCGTGAAGAAATATTGGTATTATCTCGAAGAGCAACACTTCATTCTGTGAACAGACTCTAAAGCCCTCCAATGGCTACACGAGTCCCGGAATTCAAAGGCCAAGCTTGGCCGGTGGGACATGTTCATTACTGAGTTTGACTTCGAGGTTTAACATTGCCCAGGTAAGATGAACGACCTGCCAGACACCCTGTCTCGTTCCCCGACATTGGAAGAGAAAGCTGAGGAGGAAAAATTCCCCCCGCTTCCTCAGCCTTCAGATCGAAAGAAGTCCGGAAGAACAAATCTGACTTCTTCAGCTGCAAATAACCCATCAACAAATAACCTTAAGCCAACAGGAGGATCCCGACATCTTGACGCCTACTACGGGAACAGCCCAAATAGTATCTTCTATGGGATGACGTCATATGGACAAGTAGCGGGCAGCCCAATATGCAGTGGAAGATATGGGTTCCACCGCAACTACAAGCTGATGTATGCCGGTACCATCATGACCATCCCTAAGCTGGTCACCCGGGTACTAGGGAAACCCTATTGAATGTTAAAACCAGTTACAATTGGGATGGAATAAGCCATGATGTCCAGCAGTACGTTAGCAACTGTGTCACATGCTGCCGTAGCGAAGAATACCCGGTTCCCTCTCCCACCACAAAACCACGGAGACCCAAGACGGCCTTAACCCACATCGCCGCTGATTTGATGGGCCAATATCCATGTAGCATGAAGGGAAACCGCTACCTACTCGTAATAACATCAATTTTAAAGATGGGTAGAGGCATTTCCTCTACCCAGCCAAGAAACCACCCCAATCATGCAGAAAATGGCAGCAGAGATTTTTGCACGATGGCCTATTCCGAAAGCCGTATTGACAAGGGTGCCCAGTTTACCAGCCATCAATGACAAACTGCCTGTCAAGAGTGGGGGGTAGAAACCTGGACTACCCCTCCCTACCATCCACATGCCAACCCCACTGAACGAAGAACCAGGAGATCAAGAAGTACCTACGTATCATTATGGGTAATGATCACAAGCATTGGGATAAGCACATCCTCACCATACTGTTTGCCCTTCTACGCTGTATGAACGAGGCTGTCGACACCAGTCCAAGCGTCTTACTCCTGGGACAACCATTGCGCTGACCGAGCGACTGGCAGTAGGAAAGCGAGCCCACTGATATGCCTCAACCCAAGGACATCCGGGTAGCAGCCCTGGCCCGTACCACGCACGCCCAGAAATCTCAGACTGCATATATTTTTAAGAAATATCCCCAACCGAAGACAGGGGTAAGAGAATTCATCTTGGGAGAAGCCATCCTCCTGCGAAGTCACCCACTCAGCAAAGCCAGCAACCAAATCAGCGCTGGTCTTGCTGACAAATGGAATGGACCGTACCGCATTGTAGGCAAGTGAGACATCTACTGGGCCGAGGATATACACGGACAGATTTCTAAGGCCACTAGAGGTCAGATACGACCATACCCAGGAGCCATGCCAATACTTGGGGACGACGACGCTGAAGGAGACACACCTGGCCAATCCGGGGATGAATACAACCCCCTACTTAAAAGGGTAGTACAGGCCATGACAGAGCCAGGACCTTCGACAAGACCCGAAACGATGTCCATCGTAATTGACAAGGCACCTAGTTACGTTGCGCCACGGACACATGATGTAGAACAACGCCAAGCTGCATTCACCGTCAGATTAATGCCCTCGACGCCACGCAGCTACGCCGAGAAGATAGCAGCCAAAATAAGATCTAGCTGCTCCGAGTTATCCTGGCCGAGTCCCCATGATAGAGAACCCTGTCAAATACCCCGTCGATCAAGCCGCATCAGCGAACATACAGAAGTACCTTTGGTGAGAGGGGTAGGAATCACTCAGGCACCTTCCTCTCCACCTGATACAACTACGGAGCCAGGAAGTTTAGGCCATCTCAACTTCAGCAAAGTCATCCCCCGATGAATAAGTACAAGATACCACTAGACCACCGGAACCCGGGACGACGAGCTCCGACGAGAGTACTCCGCCCATCCCCCTGCCACGCAGGAAGAACTGCCCGCTGGGACGTCGAGCTCAGACGAGAGTGCTCCGCCCCATCCACCTGCGACGCAGGAATACCCGCAGACCCGGACGTTGACCTGCCACATTGCAAGTGCTCCTCCCCGCCATCTTGCTATGCAAGAGACCGCTTTCGTCAAGAACATCAATGCCACCCACTACCCCTCAACAGGTACATCACCCGCAGTGGAGGTCGACATAAATCTCCCTTCCACTGCCTCGCTCCAGGACCTGGCCACCGAGACTGTGGATGCCGCCCATGACCTGGTACCAAATATGGTAGAAGGACAATATGGGAAAGTAGCCGAAAAAACGTGAGACACCGATGGCAGGCCCCCTAACGGTTTGTGCTGTTCATACAATAATAAGCTGTGCATTGAATGGGTAGTTTTGAGTATTTAGGATGCGTTTTAATTCAAATTTTCTCGCTTGTGTGATTATTTATTATGGCAGGAAAATTTTGTGTAGTTTTTGGCTGCAATAATTACAACGTTGCAAAGTACAGCAAGTCCTTTTTAAGATTTTCGAAGGATGTAAGTCGGTAAGTACATGAGCTATAGTGGATAACATTTTCCATTCGTGTTTTTGTTACAAATTCCATTCACACAAACCTTAATTTACTTAAATACTGTTTTGTTGTTTTCTAGGTGCAAGCAATGGGTGCAGAAACGTAAGAGCAGACGGATGCAATGAAGAGAAAAGGGTTTATACCTACATGAGAATAGTGTGTTCCAACCTTTTCAGAAACAAAGATTTTCACAACCCAAATTTGCTTCCACAAGACCAAGAACGAAGTCACTTGAGTGTCGTAGCTGCTATTTCTAATTTTTTAGACTGAATGGCCTTGCAAAGTTTTATAGCCCTTAACCTGAAAGGTGCAGGTTTGTTTTTATTGGAGCGACACCTTCGAAAAATAAAAGTAAACAATGTTTACAATTCACATTCGTATATTAAACTGAATGAAGTATCTTGTTAAAGTGTGTATTTGGTTCAGCAAGTTGAGCTAGGGATATAATTGATTGATTGCTTGCTTAAGAAGAGTTGTTTACATAGATACGTGTGTCGGTGATTGCTCGTACAATGTTTACATAATCAGTGTTCGTGTATTAAACTGGTTGGGGCCTCTTAAGTGTTTGTATAGTTCAGCAAATTAAGCTAGGGATAAAATTGATTAATTGCATCAAAATAGTGTTTTCATATTTGTGTCTGTGATTGCTCGTACAATAGTTACATATTAGCCAAACATTATGCACAGAGCCAGAGTCCCAGCATCAGCAGGGTAATAAATACACAAAACAATGATTCAAGGCACGCCGACAATTTATTGTAGGTGGTAATGTGAAGCGTAACGCATCAGCGAAACTGGGAGTTTCCCTATAAATGATTGTCATGTATAGCCTATTTGCACAGAGAAATAATGTATGTGTGTTTTGCAATTTAACATATTTCTGTACTAGACCTATTTGTAATATTACTGTAATATTGTCTTATGAAAACATGTTTAATTGCAAAAGGATTGAACTGAAAATTAGGCTCCGTACCTAAATTGACAAGGTTACCACTACAATTTACAAATACGATAGTGGGGAATTGAGGGGTAAAAGTTTATAATGAAAATGTACATGTTTTGTATTTTTTTCACCCTACAATTTCCCTGATCTTCATAGCCCTCCCACTATCGTATTTGTAGCTTGTATTGGTAATATGGTTCAGTTTTTTTTTTGCAATTTAATGTATTTTCATTAAATAAATATTACATTATTTACTTATTCTTCACCCAATTTACCCCCCAATTTCCCTTATCTTCATAGCCGTCCCCACTATCGTTTTTGTGGTTTCTATTGGTCAAATGTTGATGCCTCTAGTAAATTTGTGTTCTGTGTAATTAGTAGAGTGGAATTATACCATTTTCTGTGATTTTTTTTTAAAAGTCCCCATTTTTTAAAATGGCCCAGTTTTCAGCATATTTATTTTGTTTATGTACATATCTGTATTGTTTATATACTTTTTCAGTGTATTTTCATACTTTGGAATGTTATTTTTTACATTTATGATACTATGCATTTGAATATTAATTTGTATGTTATTTGGGTCGTGTTTGCACCAACTACCAAATATTTTTGATGATTTATTAAAGAAACAACTTAATGAAAACTGTAATAGTTTCCTTTCTAGGTAGTCGCTTACCCTTTACACACCCAAAGGTCTACATATCAGTACTGTTTTACTGTGCAAATATTTTAATTTCTTTACATACTGAGTTTGCAAGTAATTTTAATTTGAATGAGTGGAGAGTTGTTGAGTACAGCTTTCTGTGGCGAGAATAATTCTTCTCCAGCCAGTGCACCAAAATTCATTCTGTGTGCTAAACAGCATGTACTGACACCACACACCAGACGTTTTAATTGTAGCAGTAGAGAAGTCATCAGGTTGTCTACAGTTGGCAAGACAGTGTATATATTGCAGAGTGTGAACCAGCTGTCGAGTGAGGGTTACCATCAAAAACAATCAAAAGTAGTGGTAATATTCCCCCCCATCTCATTATTCTACTCACAATTGTTTACACAACTGTGTACAAAACTTTCAAACAATATTATTTCACTCCTGAGAGTCATCATTACATTTCAGTGATATTTATTATTAATTTTTTACAAATAAATAAAGGATTTTTTTGTTTATTTTTATTTTATTTATTAATTTTTTTCACTTCCTCTTATTTAATCCCTACAGTATTCAGTATTTTAACTTTGTACATACACCTAAAGTATTAACTTAAATGAGGTATTTTTCAATTAATTATTTTGCCACATTCTGCAATGCAGATAAGTCACTTATAGTGATATGCACACATTTCATTTGACCTGTTAGCCTATTTACACAGTTTTGTTTGCGGTGATCACAGTATTGGAGAAACTTGCAAATTGCATTACAATAACAAGTGCCATGAATTTGAACAGAAAGTACCTTAAATTCATGACCAAAGTAAGTTATTTTCAGTCCAGCTGCTTTTGAATTCTGCAACATTTTTTCCAGACTTCTTGCTATCGAACATATGAAAATCTGAGGTAAAATTCAAGTTGGTTATTAGAAGTGACTTGTTCAAGATGATCTAATGTTATAAAAATTTGGAAATAAGCTTTGTTTTTGAAAGTGAATTACAAAATTGAATGTGCTTAATGCATGCAAAACTTGAGGGGTGAAGTAAATAAGCTGAATGGCTTGAGTACATATGTTAGTATGTACTATCAAATATTTTGACCAATTGACCAATTGCGTTTTCATCGTAGCACCAGCTGTACTGCATAAATTTCATTAGTAAATGGGGGAAATGGTTGATTAACATGTTTAAAGATTGTCATCTAGTTATGTTCTGAAATACTCTCCTTAATACAGTAGACCTTATTTATAATTTGTGTAGTATTTAAATTATTTATCTCATCTATAATCTCTCAAATGTCACTTAAGTGGCATATCAGAAGCGATGGTACAGTTTCATATTTGGTATAGGCATACCATTGTGTTGTTGAAAGCCAAGAAAATGGATGTCTTAAGTATGAAGTTGTGTTCCAGTGCATTTATGTACTATGTGAACACACCATGTGTGGTGGTAAAAGTAATGATCAAACTTAATAGTTCTACGAAATTTAATTGGGGTACTCTCCATTGGCACTGACATAGTATTCTAAGAGGTAACATGACCTGAATTAATCAAGTAAAATAATGACGCATTTGATATTTTACTATGTAACGATACTTACTAAAATCCTAAATTACCGAATTGCAACCACTTCTGAACAAGTGACTATCATTCGAACTGAACACTACTACATGTTAAAATACTATTGTACTAAATGGTAACTTTGAACACAGTCTCACTGTGTGTGGTATGTTTGGGTGTGTGTGTTTCTTTTCACATAAATACGTACAAATTAAACATTTTAAATGGAGTGAGGTGAGCAGGTTTACCGTAATTTATAAAAACCTGCTAAGTGATCAATTAGTGTCTATGAAACCAGCATTTGGAAATGAGCGGGAGGAGGAGGCGATACTCTAGCCCCTTCTGTACTTAACTGTGCCTTTAGTACGGTTACAAATTTGACAGTACACCCATTTTGATTAAAACAATTTGATAACCGGTTCAATCAGATTATGAAGAAGTGACTGTGAGGTTTCAAATGTTTGTTACTTAGGGTTGAAGCATGGCTGCCAGTGGGTTAACGATAGCTGTCTGTGTTTCACTTGCAGTGTAGTTGTGGCATAACTGAACGACAAAAGTGATTTATATGTGTGAAGGTGGACTCACAACCATCCGTCGCAACTGTGAGGTGGTCACATGATCTTCGACCAATCGCAGGGCAACATTTTTTTATCCGTCAAACTTTAACTTTCGACGGACCGATGGATGGACCACCACCTTCTGACGAGATTCTGTAGACACGAATACCTGCTTTGAAATAAAATGTGACATGCTGGATGTTTTTATTTATCTTGGTGGTAAAATCAGGAAATTAAAACTTAAACAATAATTGAGTATACATTTTTATCACATAAAAATTTATTTTCTCAAAATGTTTCTCTCTTGAAAATGTATTTACAACCAAAATATACCTTCTACGAATGAAGAAATCAGAATAAAAACCATATCTGTTAGGAATATAAATTTGTGACCTATTTATTTTGTTACTAATTTAATGATAAAAACTTCAAAAAGCAGTAAGTTAATATTTAGGCAACTCATTTTGTTGCTAGGTTAATCTTGAATATCTAAAAGATATTGCTTCTTATAGAGCTATTTTTAATTAATCTTTCATTAATAAAAAACATAAGTTGTAGAGATTTTTCTGTCCAAAAAAAAATGTTAGGTTATGTTCATTCCCGATTTTTTTTTGCAGAAAAATAAGCTTGGTGACAGTTCCAATCTCAAGAATTTATTGAATAAATGCAGTCGGTTATATATCTGACAAATTAAATACCATTTAGCATTCCATTCTCTTACTTATAATTGTCCTTTGTAACTTGCAACATCTAAGTCTGTGCCCAGTAACATGATTCTGTTACAACTGATTCTCCGTGTTTCAAGTAACAATATTTATGCTTTAAGTGCATTTTTAATACAGCATAGTAATATGAACAAGCAACTATTATATTACATTAGGCAAAACAACACGTTTTAATACTACGAGACGACAACTGCACTTAAATTGTGCATGCCGAGCCATGTAAATTTGAATTTCCCGGGTATTCGGCAGCACAAGCCGCTAGGAGCACTGTTCTAGTGTGTCTCGTATGTTGACAATGTTAAAACGCCTCAGTTTCCCATATTGTCCTACCATATTTGCTGGTACGACGAGCTGTGCTGCCCGCAGTCGGGGTGGAGATCTTTCTTCCCCGCACTGCCCCGTCAGAGAACTGCTCCACGTGTAGGAACCCGTGCAGTCGGGGTGGAAGGCTTGACACTCCCCCGCCTTGCCTCAACGTCCCTTGAACGAGTGCCCTCCCACTTTGTTGCGGCACAAGCAGACGTCACGACGCCCCAGGCTGCTCCACGACGCGTGATGCCCCCATGTACCGCCAAGGCCGCCCACACAACTGGCCGGTGCTGGGAATCGTCATGGAGACCCACAACCAGATATATGTGGCCCTACCCTCTGCACACTGCCCTTCGTCCAAGGGAGAGGCCCGTTGAAAGTGAAAACGAAGATCCCCAATAAGTGCGCAAAGTTTAAAAACTGAGTAGTAGTCGTAAACCACTACTACATGCACATGGCAGAAGGACTTATTATAGACCGGTTACTTGCACCACATTAAATTTAACCGCAAAACAAAGACAGTGACGTAAGCAGAACAACCACATTTAGGCTAAATTAAAATTCAAAAGTATCCAGTACAGTTCAAGTATAAAGAACCAACAAGGTAAATGAACCAGTAATTAGTCACTCAACTACGTTCAAATCAACTTTTTTTTTATACAGCTGTAAAAAGCTCTACATCAGATACTTTTGATAGACATTTTACACCTCATGGTTCAAATGTGTCAGTGGCCGACAGCTCACTTAAGTAGGTAACATTACGAATAGATGCTCTCCACAGTGCCAGTGATTAAGTTGAAGACAGAGACTTCGACATTACAATTAAATTTTAGATTTTTTTAATGATCATCCATAAATCTGACTTGATGTGTAGGTAAACCTATAAATGTCACCATACGTTTTGAAAGTGTTTATGTGAAGATCGCTTACACGAAGAATGCTGTCGTGTAAGAGTGTTTTTCAGCACGAACAAAAATGAACATTCCAACGAAGATACACAGTGTACATACTAGCTGTTAGACCTACGATATACGATGGACTCCCGCAAGGGATAGCTAGGTTAGTTTTTTTATTACTTTTCAGCATTAAATCTGATTTGATATGTAGGCACACAATTGAATATTGTCATACGTTTTGAAAGGGTATATGTGAAGATCGCCTACAAGAAATAATGCAGTTTTATAGGAGGGTATTTTTATTTGGATGTGCTCTTGTTTGCAATATCTTGTGCATCTACTCAGTTAAAGACCAAAGACTCGGAGCGTTAAAGCTCCCCAAATATGGTGCAAGATATTTTTAACTTCACAATTGAGTGTTTATGTGTATTGTATTCAGTGATCACCGTGCGCAAAATTTGCCATGATAATTATGCACATAGTGTACTCGCTTTGTATTCGTTTAGCCAGTCAACCCAGGTATTGAAGGGCCTGTGATTGGCCACCTCATAATCTGTCACACGTAACTATTTATCTTGCTGACAGACACAGAGGTTCCTTGGAAATATTTTCCCTTTTTCTTTTTTAACTCACTGCAGCAAACCCCAGGGCAGTAGTGGCGTTTCCCGGCCTTCCATGAGTAAGACTTGTACATATTATAATTATTCTTACTTCAATCCCCTCGTTTTTTGACATGCCGTTGTTTTATACAATTTTTCGTGAAGGTCGTTTCGCTTTGCCGGCTGGACGACCAGAGCACACAGAACATGTGCTGCTACAATGGTCAAGCACCCCAAACTTAAGGGTCCCGCGTACCTGTCTGCATTTTTTTTTTCGTGCTATTTACCTCATCACATCTACCGACGCCTACCAGATCTTCTAGACCTTCCAGAGAGGGGGTCTACGCGTTTCTCCTCCACCTTTTCCACAATGAGTCTTCATCGCAATGGAGGGGGAGGGCGAATTGACATGTGCTGCTTATACAACTAATCTAATACAATAACGACTCATCGCCAAGAGTACCTCTTCCATCACTACAGACATGAGAGACACATAGCTTACCCTACTGGCAACGGGAACTTATGAGCGTACTCTCTTCTTCACTTGGAGGATATGCAACCCGGCAGACATACCGCCCCCTTACCCTGCGTTGCGAGCATACAAGCTGCCCAGACCTTGGGCAAGGCCGAGCGCCACTGACGAGGCATGAAGCAGAAATGCTGACCAGAGTATTCCCACACCTTCCCCGCACCCCACGCCAGCAGTCTACAAGCTTTCACTACTGCTGCCGCCTCTGGAGTCATTCATACACATTCTTCTCTAGCGACCTCCCACAGCACTAAGTCAGTGCTTGGGATCTTTGGAGAATCTCGTTACTTTCAAGTACGCCCCAGCGGCTACTTAGTACGTCGACGACCAGCGAACACGATCACATACTTATTTAACTTCACTTTGTCGCCTCTAGACACCTTTTACTTAGCAGTTTAACTTTAACTAATTTGTATCCGTCTAGAACCAGCATTTTCCTTTTTACTTAGAACCAGGTCACCTACACCTGGAACCGTAATTACCTTCAGCTCTCCACGAGTTATTAGGAGGTAGCACAGGTCTCATGTTTATTGAACCTTCAATTAACACTCATTGTTCTCTACCTTTCTGTTTTTCATTTCCAGGGTATTTGTATGTATTGACAGTTGGTGACAGAATACGCAGTGCACTGCTGACAGGAACTGCGAGTTTTGTTATATCAAGTTAACCTGACTGTGGATCCCTTTCAGGTATCTGCGTGTCAGAAGACATACATATTAGTCAGCTACCTGTTTCTTCCCAGTCACACATTTGCACTAAGTCGGTGCTTGTGGGGGAGAAATAGCAATGCCACAACCACTGGAAACACCTTCACACCGGGAGGCACGCCAGACTCGGGTGTGCGGTGACCGTAGCCTGAAGTTTTGCCGTTCATTGTAGTGCAAACACACAACCAGTAGAGGCTTGGTGGCCCCCACTGTTCCACGTCCATGATCAGCCCATATACTGTGGGTGATCAGTGGGGACTCTTTATTGAGCTCGTGCCGGCAAGTCACTATTGGGTTACACTATCAACCTTCCTGTCTTAGTGCATCGCATAGACTATAAAACTGTTTGCCCTATGCCTTGCAAGTAGAGGAGTGGTAGAAAACGCAGGGAACAATATCTGGCTCACTTTGCTCTCAAGCCGTGGATTGCATTACCATGCCCTACGCAGGAGGAAAGGGAAACAGGACCGCACCACTGAACTTAGACGTCAAGCAGTCGCACCTGCTCCGGTTCTGGTAATTGACTTCCCACCGTATATCCGCATACATCCTACGTGTCATCCTGTTGTCAAGGGACTCCTGACCAGTACTGAAGAGTGCCTAGGCTGGGATAACCTCATTGTCTGGTCTAACGTATCACACCTGAGGAACTGAATTCGCAGTGCCTAGGCAAAGCCCACCCGACTAGAGCACCCAGAAGCAGGAGTGAGTAAGTTCTAACCAACACCCCTCGCCTCTCGTCAATTATTTAAACCAAACTACCCCGCTTTTGGTCTAGCGGACAAAATCCTCGACCAACGTGCTAAGTCAATCTAATCGAGCACGCGTAATTACTTTTGTGTTCACATGCTTGATTTTGAAACTGACGTAATGTGCGGAGTGTATTGGAATATTTGGTAAGTAGCTGAATTTATCTTTTAAGAAAAAGTAATACTTGTGTCAGGCTACATATAATATTGTGTTCTCAGTTGATTCATGAAGTTAAGAAAGCTGTATCGTTGCATCTAGAAACAATTATTGTGTTGCTTTATTACCAAACGTACATCAATAATTTCACATTTTCATAACAATACCAATAACTGCCAATGAACATGAAAAAATTTATATAAAATACAGCGACCTGACTACATACAACATAAGTATTCTTCAATCTTCTTGATTTCAAACTTTACAAGTTGGCAGGTCTGCATACAGCTTTAGTTCATTTGTAGACAACTATATTTTTATTAAATACGGTTCAGTTTGATGCATGCCAACATGTTGCGCAGCACGCTTGCGCTATATGGGCGACTTCACCCCATCTCGAGTTGATGAGAGCTCGGGGAAAGTGAGAAACAGTTGCAAAGTAATTTCACACACCGGTCAAAGGAATTCCATACATTGGACAGCCTTGGACGTAAAGATGATTAACGTGATTAATTACAAAATGTACAGTCCCACCCAAAACCTGGTGTGTATTCGCCACCCCTCGGGAATAAATAAAATATTTTCCACGAACCACTATCCCACCTTTAGCTGTGGGAGATGTTCCTGTGACAACACGAGATAGCAGCACCTATGCTGCACTGTGACATCACATCCCGCCAGCCTCAGGACAAGGTGTTTAAATTTGGTGTTGCCTCCATGCAGGGAGATAAGAAATGATCGCTGCAACCCTGATAAACCTATCGCTGCGCAGGAAGGCTACTTTATCCCGCACCCCCAGAAAATCATTGACTACGGGGTTTTTCACTATATAAGGAAGTCCGAGAGCACGCTCTGGGAGAGACGCCGGGCTCACCATGCCGTGTAGGTCAGTGAGCATTCCCTGGTCTGCGAAAGACCTCTCTCTCCTCTCCTCAGCCTGCGACATGGCTCAACCTTTCCAGAAGCCTGCAACATGACTTCAACCACCTCTGCAGACTGTGAAGACTGCACCAACCCTGCAGCTTGAAGGTTTGTCCACAACTGCACCAGCCGACCGTAATGGTGGCCTGACTCCAGAGGTAAACCTGACGTCCTATACTCTGTAGCCTTTACCCCAGTCAACTTCCATGACTCCACGGTAGCAGGTCGTCGTAACGTAATTTACCCTTCTGGATAAACCTCATGAAATTTGAGATGCTGTAAAGAGCGTACTTTACGTAGATTTAACAACTCGTATTTTATTATTTTTACCAGGCATCGACTTTGCCTGTATACTTGCATAGTTCGTTTCATGAATTGTTTAGCTAGTTTCTAAATTAACTGGGGACTTTCCCCATTTTCCTCATAATGTAATAAATTTTACGCAAATTTAAATAGTTTCCTTACTATCATTTTAACGATCATTATTTTTAATATTCTCCTTGTGTGCCAGTAAATCTTTTAACCGGTGTAATAGTAAAACACCGCTGAAGACTAGCAGTGAGGTGCACCGAACTCTACAGGAGATAGAGCTTGCAGAAAGCCTTAGTCTGCACAAGACACGCCGCTGCTCCTGGGTTTCCGGTGTTTCCATGCCTACCTTCAGTAACGTTCCACCATACGAAGAGTGGGACTAAGTGTAGCATACGACGTAGAGAACGCTGTCTCTTACAGAGAACTTTGAATTCTAACTCCAATAATGAAGCCACGAGCACGAGGTTGAACCTCCTCCTACGGAACCTGAATCCACACCTAGGCCGATATCTCCGTTCGTCCCCCTCGAACATTGGTCGCCTTTAAATTAGTATTTAGGTGCTTGTTGGCCGGAAAACGATCCAGATCTGACATGCCTTACCCAGCAGGAGACTCCACTACCGGTAGTAAGCATTACCACACCCAAGGTAGTTCCACCGAAGGACGAGCCAAACACGTGTTTGATCAAGTTGGCTTAGGGGAAGACGGTCCGGGTTCGACTCCCGCCGAAGGTAGTCCCCAAGTCTTGCGTAGATTCTCTCCCTGCTAACTACGTTCCCACACGTCGACCTACGCAGCCACTGCGAATAACTCTGATCTCTCCAACCAGATCATCCACCCCCACCAACACAATTGTTTAAACACCCCTCATATCTCATACACCCCGGGACAACTGGTATATCGCCTCTTGGCTATCTTAATAGAGAGGAAGATTGAACTCCCCCAGAATCTATGACTCACCAGGTCAGTGTAAACTCTAACCCGCCACGGTAGGATCATTTGAGGAACTCGGGAAGGTAGTCAGCACCTTAACCACTATCCCTTGAGATAGGAGAGTGTGTCAATTGGCACCCAACATGAGGCCGTTAGCTTCATATAGCTAGGACCTAGCCACTCACCCCCCTCCCCTCAACGACTCCTTGCAGAGGAGCCCGACCACGACTAGTTGAAATAAACACCCCGTTGCGCCCAACTCACTACCATATCAGACTCCGAAGCAAGTCTACTGGAAGTGCGCAGTGTGCTAGCAGAAGCGGATGCCACCAGAGCAAGCAACACGCCTTACCCCATCCCCTCTTGTCCAGGCACCGGTGTACATTTAATCTTGTGCAATTACTGCCACAGCGAATACCATTACACGTGTCTCGGATGGGACGACACGCCACACTACACAGATGACCTGGAATACAGGTGTCCGGCTTGTAAACCGGAAGATGTATGGGTCTGTCAATTGCCCTAATGTGAAGGGCAGGGACGATAACTGTCCACTGCGTATTATTCAATTGTGACTTTCACCACTCGTGCATAGGCTGTGTGGACGAGTGCATCCAGAACCCAGGTCAGGTGTATCAATGCGAAGTGTGTAAGAGAGAACAGACATACAAACTGCACACCCCGATCCACCAGAATAGCCTGGTCATCCCAGGCATACCCTATAAACTCACGATGCCCGAGTTTCACAGGAAGCCTTACGAAGACCCGATAAATTTATTGTTCCGTCCGACTGGGAATTTAGGGAACACCTCATTTCCCGTAAACAGTGGGTGAGAGGGAACAACTCATTCCCCGTAAACAGTGGGTGAGCAAAGCACACCACCAACTCAGCGTGTCCACCAGGATATGGTGGGAAAAGTATGGGGAGTTTGTAAAGGGATGGCCTCAATTCAAATCCCAGCTTATCTCACATTTTGCAGGTGATGAAATTCTCTCGATCTCATCATGGACTTACATTCCAGTGTACAGTGTAACAATGAGTTGTTCACAAACTGGTTCATCCCAAAAAAAACCGAAGGGCAGCGCGTCAGATGCATAACCCGCACCATCTTACCCTCATTTAACTCCGAGACCGCTGACGGTCGAGGAACTGGCCAGAAAAGCACGGGAGTTGGAAATGCATGAACGCCCCCTACCTGGGAAGAACCATGTGGCACGCGCCAACGATGCCGGCCCTACCCCCTTCTCTAGACTGCCCGCAGGGCGAGATACAACTGCTTTGTCGAACTCCGCCGCCCTCTTGCTGTGTTGCTGGTACTGCCCGGGCCAGCAGTAGGAAACGTGCAGTTCTCCTCCCTATCTGGTAAACATGCAGCAGCGCAACCCTGATGCACATGTTTCCCTCTGTGGAACAAAAACATTGAATCAAACTGTAACATGCCGAATGGGAGGCCACTTAACCTCCACTAAATGTTTTTACGCACCAGTCTACATACACCTTTGAACCCAGGATCGTCAAGGTCCTAGCCTAAATAGGAACCAAACAGGGACGGGGCCCCATGCGAGAACTGAACCCGACACCCCAGAGGTGAACAAAGCGCCCCTCCCCTCCCACCCGCGGCAGTAGGTCGTCGTTCCCGGACTCGGGAAGGGCACACACACCCCCTCCCACCGCACGTACCCGAGGGAGAACTTCAGAGGAGGTTCTCCGCTTGAAGATCCCATTATACGCCTAGTTCTAGTATCAGCTCTCTGTTCAAACCCCGCTGGACATTACCTTGTATTCACACCATGCTATTGTGGTGCAACCACCCAGCAGGTCGCTTGTCACAAGTAAGTCAGACAGCTGGAGAAATGTGAACCTCCAGTCACCCCCGAGAGCACAGCGGATAGACAGCAAACCCCCCTCGTTCTCCTTCCCTTACTATCAATTGCCAGGAAATATACGAGACGACATCCTCACGCGATGAACGAATCTCTCCGGCCTTCTCTCCTGCAGCGGAAGAAGCGCCTGACCTGGACGCGGCTGCGTACCTGTTCCCGCCAGGATCGGTCCCTGCAATCCCTCCTCCTGAAGCGGTGGAGCCCCTCCAGGATAGTGATATTAGGTCGCATGTGCTGCTACTCTACCCATCCTACCCCTTTCCCTGCAAGAATGGCATGAGTGGACGCGTGAAGGAAAGGAAGGAATCTTGCCACAGCCCTCATCAGCAACGGTCAACTTGGCGACAAACACCAATGACTTACAGAGAAAGGCTGGAGAGGAGAAAAGAACCTATGCTCGGGTCACAAAGTCATTAAACGCATTTTACCGGCCGCCCGTGAGCACTACGGCCATCCACGATATCCCTCCACTACCGGGAGCTGACAGTTGAAGTGAGTACTGTGCACCGGTCACCCGAGCGGCTGCCGCAAGGCAATATCGGCCCACTGCCATGAGGGCCAAACCTGAAGCAGATGCCACTAGCAGCCCGCCCACTGTTATTGAAGCAGAAGCCACCAGCACCCAGGACACTGATCCCATGCAATCACCTACAATGGGGTCCACGTCCCTTGACACTACCGAGAGACGCCATGGAGGTCGCCTATAACATATTGTTGGCCTGCCGCTCCTGCTACAGTGCCCCACAAAAGAGGACGCCCGCTGAAACAACACATCACCAAACACCAACAATCAGCACTGCCAGCAACTGAATGAGTACCTGGCAGATGCCAGCAATAGAACTATCAAGCACCCCTCGCCAGTAACTTCTAGATAACCACCTAGTAGGGAGTGATAGTGATAGAAATGCGTGAAACTAAATTAAACGAGAGTGCAAGAGCTCGTTAGATAGCTTAGTGGGCAAGGCTCAGTGTCAATGAAACACCCCATACTAAAATCCTAGCCCAATAGGATAGGTAGTGCGACGAAAGTACCTGCATCCCTACCAAGAGTAAATTTTTGTGTAGTTATGAAACTTGTTTTCTAAGATTGAGAATTCAAAAATTACATTGGCAGGAACCGAGATACGAGCGCGTGTCAAGTTTAATAGTACTCCAACTTAATCCACAACCTAACTACAATTTATTATTGATTTAAAAAAATGTACTCCTGTAAAGATGTTTTGACAAAGTGGCAGAGAACTATTAGTTCTTGTTTTATTAGCAACATGAAAATTGCGCAAATTTGCTTCCAATGTAGTCGTCTTTTTATTTCTTATGTCCAACATCACTAATTCACTGCATACAACACAATAGTATTAGAGCAGTGTCTTTTTCCACCCACTCAATGTATACATCGCAGTTTTGAACATTGATCAGTTTATATAAAAAGTACACTTTATTAAACTCTTGGGCACAATCTAAAACAGTAAATATTTTTGGCATTCTTGACTGGTTTTGCTACGTAAGCAGCCAATTACAATCACCACACTCAATCAATAGTTGCAAATACTGTATTTGTCAAAAACCTGACCACAAAACACAGAAGATGGGTAAAGATGACAGTGTTTGCAAATATGGTAAGAATGTTCAGTGCGTAAATTACATTCCACAAAAAAAATATTAATCTGCGTTGATGCATAACTAGCCTGATTTTACCAGATGCTCGCCTTCACCTCATCTGAACATGCCTACACTTCACTAAGGGGGGGGGGGGGGGGGTTAGAACAGCAACATAGGTTGATCATGTGCCTACAGGATAAGTCCCTGCAATAAGGAGCGTTATTATTACAGACATGTCCATCCAGCTTTTACTGTTCACTCTTCCACCTAAAATCAGACATCATGTCAACCTCTCCGAAGTGAGATTGTCTTATTGACTGAGCCCGGCACCTAAGGTCACGTAGTTCTACGGCACGCCAAAGGGTGGTACCACAATTACAAAGGGCTGGCTAGCATTAGCAGAAAATCACAGCGGACAGACGACTCCAGCAGACAGCTTGAGGGGCAGCGCTCACCCTGCACCCCTCACCAAAAAGGGCCTACGGACAAGGAGTATAAAAGTCAGTGCGCTGCCCGATAACGCAAGTCTCTCCACCGTTCTGAACTGGGCCGGAGGAAGCCAACTCCAGCAGTTCGCTCTAGCACTCCCAGTGCTAGAGCTCTCTTCTGGTCACCAGGTACTCACAATCTACCAGTAGCTCTTCAGTGACTGCAGAAACGCCTTCAAGACATTCCAGAGGGTTTTCACCACCAGCTCCTGAAGACTACGTCAACCCTCTTGCCTTACCTGGTGGTATGACAATTGTGCCAACACTACCACCTCTGATAGTGGTTTGACTGTCCCTTCTGGACAACTCTCGCTCGTCTTATCTGCTGGTAATGGCAATCTCAACACCACTACTCTTCGTGTTGTGGTCCTCAACAGTCCCTTCTGGACAATGGTTAGACTTAGTTAAGGTCACTTATTTTCATAACTACCTAGCCGGATCACCCTTTTCAGCAGGGTTCACACACAAATATAAAAATGAATTTCCCTGACTTTCACTAACCACTTATTACAAATTTCCCTGGCCATAAAGGCTATGATTATTCCAACTTGCTTATTTAATGTTCCTTTTTATTTTTTTTGCATCCTCCACCATCCCCATAGCTGCCCATCTCTCTCCTGTTAAGCGAAAAAGTATATATATTTTTTAATTTTCTGTACCTAAAAAAAATACAAAAGTGGGTATGACTACATTAAAAATGCATTAATAAATGAGAATACATACTAAAAATGAATAACATTACAATACTGTAACATTTATATACACACATAATTAGTTATAAATCATACCAGATCATGCAACTTACAAACTTTTTCCAGTAAAAAAAACCAGATTTAATTAAAATTTAATATAATTAGAATGTAATGCAACTTGAACATCACAAAAATCTCACATTTGTCAAATAACATAGGTTTATAATCACATGCTGCTTCAATCTTGTGCAAGAAATTAATTTGGGCTGAAATGATTTGTTCTTCGTGCTGTTTGTCAACCTTACAATCTTTCTTTTTTCCTCTAGATTCTTTATTTCATTTTGGAGTTGCAGTTTTTGTTTGGTTCTGTTTTCTTCAGTCTGATTTTGCTTTGCATTGTCAAGATGCTCACTATAGGGTCTTAGAGAATTTCTGACATATGACAACTCTTTTGTGTTATCGGTACCTTGTGTATGGTCTCGTAGTATTTGATGCCATCATAAACTTTTCTTTGTGCTATGGGACTTTATTCATGTAGATTTTCAACCAACAAGCTTTTGTTCACTGAGAAACCGCTCTCAACTGTTGCATTGCCATGTGAAAATATGAGGCACATTTTCACAACTTCCCATAGATCTTGATATTCAATGCTGCAATGTAAAATTGAAGAATAAAAGTCATCTAAGCACTGAGAAGACTCTACATACTTTTCTAAGAATTCACCAAACTTTTTATGAAGATCACACTGTGCTTCACCACAAATGAGAGAGTATTCAGTATTTTCTCTCTGTGTAACAGTTTCTGTTATTCTATGTCTTGAATACAGAGCATCCAAGAGAATGTTGAATCAAATTTTTCCTTGATCTGGCTGTTTGTGAATAATGTTTGGATCCAATGAGGACAACCCCTGAACTGCTGCATATTTTAAGGGACTTGGCTTAATTATCTTCTCTGTCATTCTTGTTAGTATTTACTGACACACTTTCTTGAATTCAAGTACTTCATGGTCAGTTGAAACCACCTTTCTAAGAAATTTCTTAGTCTGAAATCCAATATCAATGTTTTGAGTTCAAGTAAATTCTCCCTACAGTGTAAATCAACAGCAAGAAGTTTCTTAACTGTGGCAGGCATCTTGCTTAACAAATTGTTGCATCAAATTTTCAATAAAGTTTCTCAAGTCTGGGAACAAGTAGGGAGCAAGTGCACTTGATGTTTGGTACCTCTTCAGGAAAGGTTCACAATTCATTTGATAATAATTTAAAGAAAGCAAGTTAGTTGAGATTGCAAATAGGCCGCTAAGCTACTAAAAATATATAAAGGACAGGAATCCAAGTACTCACAGGCTAGTACTTGTCGATAGGCACACACACAAAGCAGGAAGACATAGTTTTTTCACGCGGTTGCACGATCACTGCGTTTCGCTGGCTAAGCCAGCTTCATCAGGCGGTGAATTGTAGGACACTGCAGTATGGTGGAAGGATGCTGTTAGTAGTTAAGTGGGCTCCACAGCTATACAAGTTAAGCTAAAATGAATTGAACACACTAAACTAAATTTTGAATGCAAGCTAAGAAAATGCCTAATGAATTACTTTACAAACCATACAAAAACTTCCATACTCAATCAGGAAGCAAACCCACCTCAATTATTGGCTGCTCACAACATGGCAGCAAGTCAGCTCAAATTTTCCAACATCATTTGTTTAGAGTCCTGAAGGGACCACGCAGAGCTAATACCAGAAGGGTATGTTAGTAAAGACAAACAGACTAAGTGGCAGAGGCCTGCGCTGATGCTAGGCTCGCCAAAACAGAATAATTTCTTACAACCAATCAGAATTGAATTAAAGTGCACATGCGCAGGAGGGAGGTTAAAGATGAGGAGGTTGAGGGAAAGTAGGAACAGGAAAACTTCAAAGCACACGGGAAAGAGGCAGTCGAAACTCTCATTAAAAAACAAGGTGCACTCTATAATGCTCAGCACAGTCCACATACTGCACAAGGGTTAGCTTGAGGGTGATATAGTGGAGTTGTCCAGATTTCAGCTACCCATTTTTTGCATGCTAGTAGCCACTTCTTGCTAGCAAACTGGGTCCTGTTGTCAGTAAATCTACTCTGTGGGTAGCCCCAATGCACGATAATTTCATTGTTGAATTTCTCAATGATGTGGTGGGTCTCTTGGCTTGGCTTCTACCCACCTGGAGAATAGGTCCGTCACGACCAACAGGTACCCATTTCCTTTAGTGCTGCAGGGATAAAATACCATCAAATTGGCGGCCATCTGTGTCCATGGGGTGTGTGGTCTGCAAAGTTTGGCCGTCGGTTGTCTCACGGGATATGTCTTGTTTCTGCCGCATGTTGTGCACCCGTGGACATATTGGCAGACATCCCTGCTCAACCCATTCCAGATGTAGCATGTACCGATGTCTGCTAAGGTTTCCCGGATGCCTGGGTGGCCCACATCGGGGTGGTTGTTGTAATGCCGGCAGATATCGACGTGCAAATCCTTCGGTATCCAGATCCTTTACTTAGCTGTGGGTTGATTGTAGCGTGAATTGTTGCGGATGCTTCAGTAGGAGTTCTGTCATGTTAGGGCCCTGCTGTTGATATGCTCGATCTGATATTAACTTAGTTTGAACTGAATAAGACTGAGTTATTCTACACGGCTGCCATCCGGAGGTTGAGGCGGCATGATGCGGTCCACATCTTCATCTGGCTTGGCCTCGTCTTCCAGGTCTGCTTGACATGACAGGGCATTGGGAAGGTTGCTGTCCTTGCTTGGGCAGTGTTGGGACTTCAAAATAAAACTCAAAAGAGAACGAGGTCTCATCTTCCAAGCTTGGCCTAGTTCCTAGAGTCCCAAAGCCATTTGAGAGCTTTACTGTTGGTTCTCAAAATAAAATGAGTTCCCTCAAAGTAGGGGTATTTTCGGATAGCCCAAATGACTGTGAGGCATTCTTCCTTGTTTATACGGTACTTCTGTTCTGTGACGTTGAGCCTAGTACTGGCATAGGCTACGACTGGAGGAGTGCCATCTGAGTCCTCTTGATACAAGATGGTGCCTAGGCTGATGAAGATGCATAATGTTTTGGAAGCAGGACTTGAGAGCTTGAAAGTCAGTGATGTTCAGGTCCCCATTACCACCAGGCTTCCTTCTCTAACAGCTGGTGCAGTGGTGCCATGAGGTTGGCGATGTTGGGCACAAAGTCTCTGAGCCAATTACACAGTCCAAGGAAGCGACGGAGTTGTATCTTGGTGCAGGGTTCTTCAGATATTCTATTGAGTACTTTCCGAAGTGGCTTTTTGAAAGTTTCACCGTCATACTGTGGAGTTCCAGGCATTCCAATACCCATTGCAAGTGAATGAGATATTCCTCCCCGGATTTGTAATTGATGATTAAGTCGTCGAGGTAGGAAAAGGAAAATCGCCCAATGTAGCCTGTTAAGACTTCAGTTGGTATTAACCGTTGAAATGTGGCAGGAACTTTCTTGAGTCTGAAGGGCACGATACTAAACTGAAGGGTTTTTCCTTCTGGTGAAGTGAACGCTGTGTATTTCCGACTGTTGGGGTGCATCACGATTTTCCAATAACCAGACTGCATGTCCAAGGTGCTGAAGACTTTCACCTCTCCTGTGTCACACAAAGTATGTGCCAGGTTGAGGGCTGGTGGAGGAATCTGAATTGTAGCACCATTTAAAGCTTTGTAGTTCACGCAGAACCTTAGCTGTTTGTCATTCTTCAGAACTAACACAACGTGGGAGTTGTAGGGAGAGTCCAACAGAGACAATTCTGTGTTGCTTCATGTTGTTCCATAATGAGGCAGTGTCGCCTGGCAGAAACCTGCAAAGGTCTGTTGTATACTGGTGGAGTTGTGTGTAGCAGCATCTCGTGCTTGATGGTTTTCATCTGACAAAGTGTTCCTCTGGATCCAAAAGTGTTGACGTGCTCAGCAAGAACTTCCTTAAACTGTCGGAAATGAGCTTTGGAGAGTTCATGGTTGATCTCCTCTTTGCAGAGAGTTTGAAGTTTCACGAAGTCGGGACAGTGTTCCCAGTTAACGGTTACATGGTGGTTGTCGCCCAGGTATACTTTTCTTACCCATGGTCCATTATGCATTGTGGTTGCTGAAGCCAAGGGTGGCTAGTATAAGTTCTTACTGGATGTCAGGTGACATGACGAACTCTACTTGTGCCTTGATCTTATGAAGCTCAACGACTGTCGATCAACCATCGACAGTGAGCATGCATTCCTGTTTAGCTATTCTCACTGTTTTGGTTTGCAGATGTAGTGTTTCCCTGTGTTCTTCTGCAAAGATGTCTCTTCTAGCGAAGTTTCCGGTCGCAGCAGGGTTGAGCAGTGCTAATACGTTTTACCCATTGACTCAAACTTTGATGTGTGAGGTCGGGTGACTCAGTCTCTTTGTCTAAGAGCTGTACGGTTTGCCCTTCTGTTATGGTGAGATGGCCCCTTTTGGTCCGCTGGTATTACCTGTCTACGGGACACTCTATTTGTCTGTTGCAGTTTGAGTGGTACGTGGTGTACGTTGACGCATGCCCAATTCGACTGACTTGACACGTTAGTCGAGGGTTTTGTCCGCTAGCCTAAAGCGGGGTAGTTTGGTTTATATAGTGCCAGTGAGGCGAGGGGTGTTGGCTAGTACCTACTCACTCCTGCTTCTTGATGATGTAGTCAGAGTAGGCTTGGCTTGGGCGCAACGAATTCAGTCTATGCCAGAGCTGAGTTTCCAAAGGTGTGTTTGTTAGACTAGAAGATGAGGTTGTCCCAGACTAAGCGCACTTCAGTACCGGTCAGGAGTCCTTTGACAACCGGGTAACACATAGGATATATGCGGATACACGTTGGGAAGTCAATTATCAGAACCGGAGCAGGAGCGATTGTTTGTCGTCTAAGTTTGGCGGCGCGGTCCCGTTCCACCTGCCTCTCCTGTGTAGGACGGGGTAATACTATCTACTGCCTGAGAGCAGAGTGAGCGAGATATTGTTCCCTACGTTTTCCACAACTCCTCCTCTCATGAGACATATGGCAAACAGTTCTATAGTCTATGCTATGCACTTAGATAGGAAGGTTAATAGTGTAACAAAATAGTGACTTGCCGGCACGAACTCGATAAGATTCCCCACTGATCCCCACAGTTGCGGGCTGATCAGGAACGTGGAGCCATGTGGGCTGCCAAGCCTGTACTGGTTGTACGTTCATACTAGGATGCACAGCAAAACTTCAGGCTACAATCACCGCCCACTGACTTAATGCAGATGGTGAGAAACAACCTGAGTCCATCGCGCCTCCCGGTGTCATTGTGTTTCTAGTGGTTGTGACGTTGCTGTTTCTCCCCACGAGCACCGACTTAATGCTGATGTGTAACTGGGAAGAAACAGGTAGCCATCTAATATGTATGTCTGCTGATGTGTGGACACCTGGAAAGGACTCCACAGTCAGGCTAACTCAGTTTAACAAAACTCCTGGTTTCTGTCGGTCGTGCACAGCATATCCTATCCTCAACTGTCAATGCAAATAAATACCCTGGAAATGAAAGAAAGAAAGGTAGAGAACAATGAGTGTTTACTGAAGGTTCAATAAACACATGACCTGTGCTACCTCCTACCAAGTCGTGGATAGCTGCGATTCCAGATGTAGGGGACCTGGTTCTAAGTAAAACGGGAAAAGCTGGTTGAAGACAAATACAAATTAATTAGTTAAACTTGTAAGAAAAAGGTGTCTTGAGAGGGGGGGGGGGGGGGGGGAGAGGGGATATATATATATATATATATATATATATATATCGTGTTTGCTGGTCAGGTTGTCTGGTCGTCGATGTATGTAGTAAGTAGCCACAGGGGCATACTTGAAAGTAACAAACCTCTCCGATGATCCCAAGCACTGGTATATTGCTGTGGGAGGTTGCTAGAGATGCGAAAGAATGACTTCCGAGCTTGGCAGCTTCTGGACTTATATAGTGGAAGCTTGTACGCTGCTGGCGCGGGGGGCGGGAGAGGCGTAACGTCCTACGGCCCTGGTTGGCGTAGGAATACTCTGTCAGCGATTCTGCTTTGTGCCTCATTGGAGGCGCTCTGCCTTGCTCGCAGGTTGGGCAGCTTGTAGGCTTTCAGCGCGGGGTGGGGGGGCAGCATGCCTGCCGGGTTACATATACTCCAGATGAGACGGAATCACTCATAGTTCCTGCTGTCTGTAGGGGAGGCAGTGTGTTGCTCACGTCTGTAGTGGTTGAAGAGGTACTCTAGGTGATGAGTCGCAATCGTATTAGATTAGTTGTGTAAGCAGCACACGTCAACGTGTTGTGCACCCTTCTTCCACATGTGCTTGCCTTGCCTTGCCACTGGCCACTGTGAGCAGTCTTTATCAAAATGATATGAAAGGCAGTACCAACATCTTTGTTTATTTTTCAGCATGTTGTCTGACTCCCGTTTTCTTGTTTGGCTTCGGTAGGTCGAGGATAGCTTGCACTTTAAAGTTGTGTTCCGCTTCCCGCGCACTGTCTACAAGTGCGTCCACTGTGAGTGGCTTAGGGATGACTAGAATGTTTTTCAGTTTAACAACAAGCAGGTTACCTATCGTACACAATTTTCATCTTCTCTGTCTGGGATGATACGATAAATCTGCAACTTGCGGCGGACAAAAATCTCTACTTCCTTGTCTGGTGTCTGGATGCGGCTGTAAAATTCTGTGGTGAGGCGCACCAGTACTTCTTCGCCAGTGAATTGTTGCACAAGTCTGCTACTGAGTTGGCTTCACTCAGAATACAAATTCCCCATACTTTTGCCACCATTTGAGGGCTTTGGCCTTAAATTCGGATTGTGCTCGTGAGACACATTGCTTTTCAGGCACTTTGTGTATGCAAAATTCCCTTTCACATTTGGCCATAAACACTAGCGAGTCCTTGTGAGGACATCCCGCAACTCCGGTAATTGAGGCTCTCCCATGCATCAAGCGGTGCTGGAGTGGTACGCCGGCCCTGAGTTGTGTGGTCTGTACTTGGTGGCCTACCAACAGACTTCGCACTGATATACCATTTCTGGTCGGGTAATACGCTCATCTGACCAACCTATCGGTAAGTCTCCCCACAAAGTATACAGCACACTGTGTGGGTACCATGCCCTG
The DNA here is from genome assembly GCA_029891345.1 of Dryococelus australis. Taxonomy (NCBI): domain Eukaryota; kingdom Metazoa; phylum Arthropoda; class Insecta; order Phasmatodea; family Phasmatidae; genus Dryococelus; species Dryococelus australis. Next base: position 278,033,007 of record CM056994.1, on the reverse strand, counting down.
GGCAGGTAATCCAGTTGTAGAATGTGGTCCGACAGGTTCGACATTCATCTCATCTGTACTCGAGGCCATCGGTAAAGCGTGGTTCATATGCCCAGCCTAGGCACGTATAGTGGAATCATTGTTGACGAAGGGCGCACTTGATTCTGCGTATCCCAGTGCCAGAGCAATTTGGCTTGGAACAGATGTTGTGATCGGTTGCAGCTGCAAATGTGCAGTTGAGCTTGAGCTCGAGCTCGACCTCGCTTATGTCGGTTGCTGACAATAGATTCTTGCTGGTTGAGCGCCATGGAGTATTTAGTGGACTCCCCGAAGTCAGTGTTGCAATTACTAGGGTCTGACTTGATCAAACTGTTTAGTCGTTACTATTGCAGTTAAGCCCCAATTTGGGTGCCAGAAAAACTTTCTAGCTCTATTTTAAGTGACGCCCTTAGGGCAATGAAGAATGTTACTATGGCAAGAGGGAGTTTTTTGTTTGGGTGCTAGTTCAGGTGAACCCGGTGGTGGGGGGGTCTGGATTATTTCAGTCTCTACGTTGTACTGGCGCACATCCAGTGTAGAGGACTGACCTGGTAGCTTTACGGCAGGTCATGAAATCTAGCTCCGTGAGACTGTTCTTGCGTTTCAGAGGATTGGCTCAAAGTGGTATACCTGGGTGATGCATTAGCTGTGGAGGCAGCCTAACCTGGGTCAACTTCAGCTGGCTTGAGTGTGAGCTAGGTTGATGGTGGGCAGGGGCTCAAAGGTTGCCCCTGTCGTAGGGAGTTGGTTCTGCTGGCTCTGATCCTCCGAAGTAGGTGCTGACGAGACCCAAAGACTGGTCCTATCCCACTAAGTATGCTGCTGACAAGGGGTGTGTGTCCTCGCTCTAATGGATGGGGTCATTGAAGAGGTCCATAGGGATCTCTGGTGTGACTGAAATCTGGAGACAGTGCAATGCCTGGGATTGATCCTTTGGAGAGAGTTGCGTGATCGTAATAAGAAGGGAGTAAGCCCCCACAAATGCCCAGAGGCAGTTAACATCTGTCTACCTTTTGGATATTACTACCACGGGAGGGCATATGGACTGAATCACACTCTCGCATCCATGAAGTGACTGTAGGTGACGTGTTATCCTACCTGGTGTACAACCACATGTAGCATCTGCCGACTCAAGCAGACTCCCTATCTCTGCATTCAGCATCGGAACATGGTGAGCATTGAGAGTCAGGCCTTGCCATTCACAGTCCCTGCGCATGGGTGTGTGTCTCAAGAGGGAACAGTCTCCCCACACTCAGAGAACACTAACACCGGCATTAAAACATGGTGGAGTGTGTATGCTACTGAGCAGACAAGCTGGCCTCAACAGACTGAGTACCTAGTGTCGAAGCTCTAATGTTCTGTACTCTGGGGAGCATAAAAAAGGGTGGCCGTCCAATGTGTGTGAGAGTACTCAGTGTGTTGGGCTCGTGTGAGTAATTTTCCCGGTCACCTGCAATCCCTTGAACGGTGTTAGGTCCACTGGGAGAAGTAGTACAACTAAAAGAAAGGATACTCTTGAGTTGGTAAAACTTTTGTTTATTACTTTTAACAGGAAGTTATAGGCTGTTCACAATAAAGTGAGCACTTTATAAATGAACCTTAGAAGAACGTCACTGCCCCTGCCTGCACTAATTTTAATGGGTGCACTGAGTGACATTCACCCAGAAAAGTTGGTAACGATGGATGAAAAATTGTTCCACATCTTAACGATGAGTAAAGTGTGTTGTAATAACTTAAAATTATTTCTTTCGCTTTCTATTTTGTTAATGCGTTTAAGTATAAAATTTAGCAGATTTGTAAAGTATTTACTTTCATAATAATTTCAGATTTTCATTTGACAGATGTATGAATAAACTGATGAGGCCCATGGCAATGTTAATTTTACACAAGGCAGAAGAATACACGTGTATGCAAGTAGATCTGAAGCAGGGCCATCAAAGTACTCATTTTACTGCGAACAGCCTATAACAGAGTGGTGTTGCACTACCTCCTAACGTTGGCAAGAGCTTAGGAAAACTTAACGTACACTGAGCCAAGTGAAGGCGACCTGGGCCTAGACTAAAATGGCAGGAAAGACAAGCACTATGAAAATAACTTAAACTGGTACAACTACTATGTATGTTTGCCCAGAACGGACCGCAGTGTCTGGGTGTGTAGAATATGTTGGCAATGAGTTGTGGTGGAGACCAAAGAGAGGCAGTTTCTTCGGCATGAATGTGGTGAAGAAGAGTAGGTTTGGAGTGAAGTGAGCAGGCTGGTGAAGTTCTCCGGCAATGGCTGTGGTGAAGAAAATGTGACTGGTCACATTCAGTCAGCTGGATAGGGGTGGCTATGGAGAGGGGCTAGCTGTAGCATAGCTACCTCAAGGCGTGACATCACTGGCCAGCTTGGAGAATCGAGATGCGGCAAATCGTACTGTTAGAGCTACCTAGCTGTGTGCTATTGTACTTGGTGGTAGGTGAGCAATACACTCTTCGGACTGAAACGTCCATTCTTGAGCCACGTAAACAGTACAATATTGGCTCCCGTGATGCGTGGTAACAATTAAAACTCTGTTGGAATCAGGCAGCAAGGCTTGCTTACTGATGAGACGGAGTCATAAAATTATTGTTGAAAAGATGTCATGCATCAGCTGTTATGGGCAGTAATTCTTTTCATAGATTGATTTAAAAAGTGCTGACTTTATCACAAGTCACCTATAGTCTATTTCATAAACTAATTCCATTTTTTGACAGATTGTGTAGAAGTAGTAACAAGTTAACAGACTACATATCCTTTCACTGTCACATGGTTCCCACCGGACATGTTTTGTCTGTAATGACGGATGTTAAAAAACATTAAACCTAATCTACCTACATCAAAATTATGACGACTTAGAATGAAAACCTTGTATTTCACACTTCTGGCAAAAATAATGTTTAAAAGCTTTTGTTTAGAAACTTTGTACCTCACATTTACAATGCTCCAAATGAAAAAAAGCGCAATTCTTTTATTTATTTGTAGGTTTGCAATGAGATATATTAAGTTTGTGAACCAAAAGTATTAGAAAATAATTTTTGCCCAAAATGTGAGATATGAGGTTTTTGTTTTAAGCCATCTATATGCCGTGGAGCTGCTCATATGTAGATAAAATTATTCATTTTCTGTAGAATTTTTTTTACTACTGCAATAGATTTAAGTTGAGAGATTTGGGCGGTTCTTAACAACGAGGTCCTGGGAACCCACGAGGGTAAAAATGAAGTAAGAATGGAGCAACGCTGAAAAGCAAGGGTGGGGAACAAGAAAATTCCTGAGAAAACCCAGAGACCAGCAGCATCGTCCAGCATAATTTCCCACTTGCATAAATCTGGAGTGACCCGGCCAGGGATTAAACCCATATCGTCTTGGTGTGAGGCCAGCAGTCTAATCATTTAACCACCACTGCCCCTGAAAACGTTACTTGAAAAGTTGCAGCTTTCGTGTCCAGCAAACAGAAATAATACATTATAATGGCCACAGAAAGTTAGCTATATTATAGTCTTGGTTAGATTTGCAAACGTAATATGTTCATAATATTGCTACAGTTTTTCTATCAAATTCATTTGGATGGCCACAATATATTTGAAACATTGTCCATATTGAAATTCAATAACACAAACACTTGAAATTTTATTCTAATCTCCAAAATACATCTTGCATTTGCAACTCTCACATCCGTTTCACAAAATGCACCTACAACTAGTCACGTAGTTAGGTGTGTAACACCACCAGCATGTCCCCTGAAATTCCATTTTGTAATTCTCTGAATTTTCGCCATTTTCCCAGACTTATTTTCAGGACCAAAACCTTCCAATAGCATATTTTTCCACTGCTGACAGAAAAAATATGCTATCACTGGAGTTATTAAATTACACTGAAAAAAACAAGCAAGCAGGGCCAACCTTTTATTCAGCCCATTGATATTCCTTGTGAAACATGTTATTGACTGCATACGCTTACCCATAATAACAACCTTTTTTTTTTTTGGAGGAATCATAAAACAATTTTCGATTAATGACCCTTCGAAATAACGACCCTTTTCAAAGGAACCGTGAAGGGTCGTAGAATCAAGAGTTGACTGTACTTTATTTTATATGAATAGGCACTATGTTGCTTGGCAAAGACGCATTATTGCCAGTTCACAAATTAAAAAATTTAAATTTTTAAACACATATCAGTTAAGTTACAATATTCGGTATTCGCACAACAAACTTTTTCAGAACCGCAATTATTTACATTTTTCCCTGATACAGGATAAATTCATCTATATTTCCCAGACTTTTCTCTGTGGTTGGACACCCTGATGACGCAAATGTCTAGAGCATTATTTGTTATAGATGGCAAATTTGGTTTGACATCTTTAAAAATATGTCAATTGAGGTTCTTATTCAGTAGCAATTTGGATGTTGCACCATATTATGTGATACTAAAAGCATTAGCAAGTCAAACAAATTGTTAGCACATTTTCTATAATTATTATTATTATTATAAGTGAGGCGAGATATGGTAGTTTCTATGTAGTAGTTCGTACATGAAACAAGCCAATTATATATTAACTGCAGTACTGAATGTGCCTGGATGACAATAAATGTTTCACATTCATATTATTTGCTGCAAATATGACCATATTGCAAAAAGATGAATGGTTTTAATAAGTGTTGCTGCCATAAACCAAGTCAAGGAACCAAGAATTTAACTCTGATTCTCAGTCCTGGTTCTCAAGGTTAAGAACCAGTGGGACAGACAACAGAAACTGACACATTCCCAGATATTTTCCTCTGCTCCCTAAATCTTTTGTATTTCTATGACTTCACCATTCAAATTCCAAAGCAAGTTCTCCACGTGAAAGACAAAATTCTTAGAATCAAAACAGTATTCTTTTCAAGGCTACAGGAAGGTTTTGATTAATTAATAGATAAAAAAAAGATGTATGTATGATTTACAAACATACAAAAAAAATTATATTTACACATCAAAAGAACAAACACAATTGTGCAACATCCATTCATGACAAAGGTTCAAATAATTCACACACAAAATGCAGTTTCTTCTAGGCAGTTTGCAATAATTGTCCGCCTCAGGAATTACACGTGTTGTCAACGTAGATATGCTCACCAAACCAGTCTTTATGTTCCTCTAGGTACCTGTAACATTAAAAAATACATAACAGTAAAGTACTATCTCATGAACACAGAGCATTAGTAACTCTTACATTGTATTGAATTCTGATGGTATCTTGTTAATTTATAATGTACAGTGAAACTATATTAAGAAAATTTAACAAAAACCAAACAATACATTTTTTAAAGAAGGAAAGCTTATTAAAGGGATGGGTTAAAAAAGTGACACTTCCGATTATTTAAAATAGCATGGTCCAATATGCGGCCCACCGCACAGTTTACTTATTTTACGTCACTGAAAGTGTTAAAAATAATTTCATTAATTTTGTCAGCTCCCATACTCAAACTTATTTTTACACCCCAATATTTAATTGGCAAGAATGTTACATTTTAAAAATGAAAGATGAACAAAGGTTGGGCTCCGGTGTCACATTCCATAGCATGCCCTCTGGCTTCCTTGTTTAATTTTCTAACAAAAAAAGGAGCAGTTGTGCACACCTGAAACAATAGGAAATGTGATACAGTTATGTTGTATTTTTCAGCATTCCAGTCTTGACTCGTGAGTGAGAAAGCAAAGTAGACGAATTAGAGACACAGTTTATCAGTTTGTGTCACTTAAAAGTGTCATCATGAATTTGATTAAAAAATAAATAAAATTTGAGAATAGACAGTTCAATGTAACGTGTGCCGCTTATAAAACTAATCTAATAAGATTACGACTCATCGCCAAGAGTACCTTTTTCACCACTACAGAAATGAGCAACACGTTGCCTACTCTAGAGGCAGCGAGAACTTATGAGCATATTCTCATCACCTGGAGGATATGCAACCTGGGGGGCATGCTGTTCCCTCTACCCAGTGCTTAGAGTCTGCAAGCTGCCCAGACCTCGGGCAAGGCCGAGCGCCACAGTCAAGACACGAAGCAGAAACACTGACCCGAGTTTTCCCATGCCAACCAGGGCAGAAAAACGTCACGCCTTCCCCGCACACCGCACCGGCAGCCTACAAGCTTCCACTATTATAAGTCAGGACACTGTAGGGCTTGGGAGTCATTCTTGTTCTTTTCTCACGACATCCTACAACACTGCTCAGTGCTAGGATCTCCAGAGAACTTCGAAGCATTGAGTACGCCCCGTACGGCTACTTTACTGTCGACGAACCGTCAACCAGCGAACATGCTCACTAACACGTTAAGTTCACTTTGTCTCCTCAGGACACCTTTCTTAGAACAGTTTAGAAGTATTATATCTTTACTCGTTTAGATATTTCTTTCCCGCTTTTCCATTAGAACCAAGTCACCTACACCTGGCCAGTGTAGTAAACTTCAGAATTCAATTGCCTGGTAGGAGGTAGCACACGTTGCATGTTTATTGAACCATCAATTAACATACTTTTGTTTCCTACCTTACCGCTTTTATTTCTTAGAGTATCTGTCTATCTGCCTGCTAAACAGAAGTTGCTACGTACACCACTGACAAGAACCGGGTTCTTGATAACCAGATTACCTTCAACAATGGGCGCCCTTCAGGACCCGTCATATTTTCTACACACCCATTAGACGGCCATCTCTTGCTTTCCAACTGCCACAGCACTGTACCAGTACCGGCAGAGAGGAACAGAGGAGCCACAACCACTAGCAACACCTTCACCCAGAGAGAAATGAAAGTCTCAAGTTATTACGTTATCCCGCAGTATTGTTAGTGCTGAGATATCTTGTAGCTCGAGACCTGCCGCCCATTCCTGTGTGGACGCACATCCAGTAGCGGCATTGGTGACCCAAACAGCTCCCCCTCTCTGATTAGCCCGCATAGCGTGGGAGATTAGTGGAGACTAAACAGAGCCTGGACAGCAAGCCGAAACCGGACTGACACCACTGTAAATTGTGAGCAGATACTCTATGCCTTACGACCATAGGCACTGCCGTAAATGTAGGGAACGAAACACAGCGTTCCTTGCCGCCAGACAGTTGAGTGCACTTCCTCAACCTACACCAGAGCGACAGGCGGAACCGTGCCACCCAACTCAGGCAGGAGTCAGTATCAACTGCTCCTGTAACTATCTTATTAGTATCTCAGTGTCTACGAATTCATCCCTCATGCCATCATGTGGTCAAAGGATCGTTAACAGACACTGCTACAGGATTCGGCTGGGATAACATCCACTTCTGGACCAACGAAGCTTGCCTGTGGAACCGCCAGTTCGGCGTGGACCAAGCTTGCTACGTCTGGGTAAAACCCACCATGATCACGGCGCCCAAGAAGCAGTAGTAAATACGCATTTACCAACACCCCTTGTCTCCCGCCATATATTTAATCTAAACCACCCCGCTTTTGGTCTAGCAGACAAAATCCTTAACCATCGTGCCTAGTAGCCTATCCAGGCAAGTGTCAAATGAAAGATGAGGAAAATGAGTTTCTCTTTATGGACTTCACAGAGCAGCCACAATTTATTGTGTGCGTGCAAGTGATGTTGGCAATGAAAAAATACAATATCCGTCATCATTATGAAATGACACATAGAGTGAAATACGACAGTGTTATACAACAGTGTTATTCGTGAGGCATGAACTCAAATCTAAGATGCAGAGACAACAAACACTTGTGCAGAAGTCATGTGTGTAGTAGTCTTACAAGGTGTGCGTGATAATGGCTGTTTAGACTTCTGTAGTTCGCGTGGTGTGAATTATAGACAAACTTATAAATTTGTTATTCCCACCCACACTTTGTGAAGGCCAGCTGGTCTGTCATATTGACTAAACAGACAAATGAGCAAAAAATGTTAGTTGTACGCAATATGGCATTGGCACGTGTTGATTTTTTATGCGTAATCATTTCAAAACATTGTCGTAATGAACTATATATAGTCCATCCTCGTTGTCCTGTGTCCATACATTTTGGTCCTCCGGTAGGATAATAAACAGTTCATGTTTTTGTGTATCTTTTTTGGTGCCCGTTCCTTTTGTTTATCATTCACATGTGGCGCACAGTTGCATTGTGGTATGATGAACAGTATTTTGTTCGGCATACGACCTACCATACTGGCTGATTTTCATGTGATTTTGGAAGTGTTGTTGAAGGTCACTGTGAATTGCATGCATACGTATGTGAACTTCGCACCACATATTGTGAAGTCAAATTTATTTACTGTTGTAAACTACGATAATATTTACCGATAAAGTTTTGTGAAATCCCGAAACTCCACACGAACAATAACAGCAATAGCTACAGCACACTTGTGACTGCAACAAGCCGAAAATTGTCCGCACAGAGCCTCTGTGTTGGTAGATCAAGCTCTCAATGACCCCTCACAACAACGGTTGTTCTAAGCCACCTGCCAGGATCTGGTGTATCAAAACAAGTTACCAGGATGATCATCTTCTAATTGAAGCACATAGTGATGAGGACACATCTTTCAATCAGCTGGAATACAACACGTGGCTTGAGAAGTTTGACGACGCTTATTACACGGTTATACATGTTGCTGAATCGCTAATGGAGATAGTGGTTTCATCAGAACAGCAAACAACCAAAATTGTAACTGTCAAAAGCACTAAATTAGCCTATACAGTGGAACCTCGCAAGTGTATGGGCCTTAACGAGGCCTTCATAGTTGCGAGCGTTTTGTAATACGTCAGATTGTATATGCTATTTATAGTAAAAGTGTTTGGTATTTACGAGTGGTATTTTCATGTGAATATTCATAGATACGAGTGATTTGCCCTAGAAAAATTTAAATTACAGTAAATATACTACATGTAGATGCATGTAATAATTACTGTACCATGATGACACATTGATTTAGCGTACGTGCGGTCGGTTGCATTGTGTCGAAACAGATGGCATTTTTTGCCATGTTTTGTGGTGATGTGTGAAAATTGGAATCCAGAGCTTACAAATAACTCGCAAAGCAATTACATATTACAGTCCTCGTAATAAACACAGACCCGTCATCCTACTTGTGTAGTGTACTTCTTAATAGCAGAGATATCAACCTAGGTACGTCATAATACAACTCCCACCCTCCTAGAACACATGACGTTAGTTTCTTCAAATTTTATTTTAATGTATACATTTATTTACTACGAGTACTCATAGATACTAGGATTTTGAACTGTTATCAAGCCTTACGAGGTTACTTACGAGGTTCCACTGTAATATACCACAACACTAAGCAGCTGTTTTATACATAACATTTTGAGTTTGTCATATATTGGGATGGTCCACTACTCAAAAATATATTCACCTACATACTTGTGTAAATCAAATCCTATGGAATTCTATTTGCTCAGAAACAGAAAATATATTTGTAGAAGTACTACAAACTAAATTATTGATTTTCTTGACAAGTTGTTACAAAAATATGGACTATTTATATGTTTATTTAAATACATACACAAAGATTAAAAAAGAAAAAGGACCGTTTAAGCTTAATAACCTTAAATGTATTTAAAGTAAATTAGAAATATATTACATATATTCATAATTATGAATAACGCTATCTATAGTCCATTCCCCATTTGATGCAACTTTCTCGGAGCCCCGCTAAGTATCTACTTGCAGGCCCATTTCGCATCTTTCTGCCAAACGTAAACAAACATTGCCATGTGACTGCCATGTAGCATCTGTCAAAATCAATGTTTACATGCCATTGTGTGTGTACATGTGTTCGTACACTTTCGCTACACCTAAACATAAACATTGAAACGTGACTTCTACTTTTATACCTGTCAATGTGTTGTTTACTGTTTACAGCTTTTAAAAGAATTCTGTCAAATTCATAAAAACCATTCCGTACGAATATTCACAGTTGAGGCCTCTAACATTATTTAGGTCAGCTTAACGACGTTTTAAAATGCCTGAATTGATGACAGTTCTTATGGTTATTTTACATTAACATATTTGTTTTCCACAACATAGCACATTACATGTAATGCATGTTAGTATTGTATTTTACTGTGACTGTGTTTAACACTGTTACAACCGTGAGGTAAAAGGCTGTACTAACTATAATTATCCTTTTGTTACTGATATGTGTTGGGTTATGTCTTTAAAATTACGGCCTCAGTTGGAATAAATATTAAAACGAAAGAACAACCAGTCAAACGAAAAAGGCACATTAAATTCAAGCACGCAACTCGTGTTGATAATTTTTGTCATACAAACTTTAAAAGATAGCTGTGAACTTGCACACAAATAAGCCTATGGTAACTATTATTCCGCTCATATTTCTATGTATTGCTACTTACTGTTTATCAGGCTGGGCTTAGTATTTTTCTTCTGGGATTGTGGCAAATTACGTTACACGACTATGTTTCAAACACCTTAGGGTAAATGTACAACATTGTGATAAACAGACGTGGATGTAAATAATTAACTTCGTCATAAAAACAGTTCACAGATAAAACACATAAATAGAGCTAATCAAATATTTGAAATCACACACACATGGGCAGCGTATCGAGCACAATGCACAAAGGCACGCCATTCTACAGACACAATGATTAACGAAACACGCGTCACAGTATATTTATTACTACCATGGAAAAACAGATTTATCAAATCGTAACTTGCCTAGGTAGGTTTAAAAAACACAATGTCTACAAATGTGATGTGGTAATTTGAAGTATTTTTCGGAGTAAGAATAATTTACGCTTCGTTTGTAAAAAAGCAACAAGCCATGTCATGGCTCGCCACGTCTGCCAACTTCACTTGGTAACAGCCCCGCCATCATATCCAAATATATTAAAATAAGTATTCCACCATTAAAATCTCTTTTCAGTTGTAAATTACAAATTCAAAAATCATTATTTTGCTGTAATAAGTATGAAATATGCTACAATTGAAAACATGTAAAATAAATCAGCTTACTAGCGAAGTGAAATTTCCATAGTGTGAAAAAGATGAAGAAAGAGAGAAAGAGAGCGATAAGCCTCGCCCAGCACAGTTTTTCAGTTGCTTTCTCGCTCGATAATTCAACACCATGCCATTACAGCCTACTCACAATATTTTCTGCTGTTATTTTAAACTGTAAAAATGACATGTTGCCATGGGGGCTACCTCAATATTTAAATAGGCACCGTATAATTTACAAATAGTATACTAAAAAACTACGTTAAAGTAATATTTTAACAGTGAACTATTTATTACCAGCTGTTGCCAACACGTTGCTACTCTCACTATTGTTAATTCATATTTAAAAAGAAATAAATATTACAAGTTATAGAAGATATTTAGGTAAAGTTTCATTTATTCAATAATTCAGTACTCTAAAGTTAACCACAGTGTTATATATTTGTGGAATGCAGGTTATTGAAAAAACAAGTTGACATGTTATGCCTAAGAGTGTTTTTTCAAAGGTTGATTTTCATAAGTTGCTTCCAATTGGGAATGGACTATAGCTATCATGTTTGTAAATATTATAAATCATTTTACGCACCTTATTTTTGAAAACAAGTAATGAAATGTGGTACAGTATGCTTTCTTTTAACAAACGGAACTGTCCAAAACAACTCTTTATTGCAGAATTGCTGTGAATTATCGTAGATTTGTAAATATGAAAGTTAAAGTGCCCTCACCAACTTTATTTATCTATCAAGTACAGCCTTTGTCCCTGCCTTAATTATTTTTGTATTTTTTTAAAAATAACAATTCGACAGAACCTGTTATCCAGCAAAAAAATAATTCTGTATTATAAAATTAATTGTCCTGTTCCAACAGATATAACATGATTGGTCCAGCGACGGTGATGACACGCAAAATGTGATGATGCCATGTTGTAATCTGGATTCCTGAAAACCCAATATCTTTCATTCCGACAGTCGCTTCGGCCATCTCAAAAATACAAATTTTTTCATTCTGATGTGCTACAGGAATGGAAATATCAGATCAATCCGCTTGGGTAATTATTCTGGTAGTTGAAAAAATTTGTCCCAAGGACACATATTTTCTCCACGGTTTCTGAAACCAAACTATGAACTACGCTGGTGCTAGCACCGGCAAAATCAGTTGGTGCCGGTACGTGTGCAAAAACCCCTCCCGGTGATGGCACCGAAACAGACACCAGCGAAATGCTGGTGTGTGGGCGAGCACCCTTATGTCAGAAACACACAGTCAACGGCTACCCATACTATACACCTTGTGTACAGGAAGGTAGAGCCACAACCCCTATAAAGACAATCCACAAAGCCTAGTAAGCCAGCCCGGACCGCACTCCGTCCACCGCACTGAACGGTCGCTGGAGGGAGTGAAGTGGCAAGAAAGAAGGCAGCTGCTGCCTCCAAAACCAACGGGTGCTGCACCCCAGCTCCGACTGCACTCTGCAGCACAAGCCCATGGGAACGAGCTCGAGCTGCTTGCCAGCTGGAGAGGCCTTACCTCCCAGCTCCATCCCACTCATTTGCAGCCCCAATCAAGACAGAAGGACGACCACACCCGATGTGAGAGCACTCCGTCCCAGCGCCAGCACGTCCTGTAGGGTTAGCCAATCCTTGTTTCCGAGGTCACGGAGTAACAGCCTACCCTGGGCTCTCCACAGAACCACCTACGCACCAGGTCAGGTCTCCAGCTCCAGCAGTCACCCACAGTCACCGCCACTGGGTCAGCAGCTACCCCGGGCCACCTCCAACCAAGGTAAACCTGTGGCTGTGTGCCACCCTACCCACTGACCAGTGACACCCTTGTTGGACTTCGTACCGTGCCGACAGGCCACACACCCAGTTTTGGATGCCAGCCAGAGCCAGGTCAGTCAATAAAGAAACCAGCCAGAGTTAACCCCATGTTTCTGACAGACACGACCAAAACCTAGCCTGACCGTGACATCACCGTTAGTAACCCAACGTCACGCACCAACCACATCAATTTTTAATTTTTCTCTTTGCTGTTTTTCTTCTGTGGAACACAACACAGCACCCTTGAAAGCAATGAAAAGCTATTGGTAACAATAATAATTTCTTCTGCAACTTTTCATTTGCTCATAGAGTCCTGGTACTGTTGGGGAAGGGGAGGGAGATAGATAGATAGATAGATAGATAGATAGATAGATAGAGAGAGAAATAGAGAGAAAGAGAAAAAGAGAGATGATAGAGAGAGAAGGAGCAGAAAAGCTATACATCAACTGCAAGTGACTATTTTAGAAATCATTTGAAAATAAGCCATTATTAAGTGGATTGAGTTTATACAATTGAAACATTTGATCAAAAACAGCAATAATATTAACTTGACATTAACTCTTTAAAAAATATATTCTGTTTATAGAAAATGCTTGATTCTACACAAGGCAAAAGATATTTACAGGTTTCCACATACAAGTTGATATAAACTAAGGTGTGTTGCAGCTTTAAATCTACATTTCACATCTTGATGATTTCATACATACGACTATTTCTTACTACAGTTCACCTACATGTTTCACAGTTCACGTGTTATTACTGAGTTTAGTTTAGCTCTAGTGTTTGCTACAAATAAGGCTTTCACCTTATACATATCTTGACAGAGTAAAATGCTCAGAAAATGTCTAGGATTTCGTAACTACACTAAGATTGTTGGTGTACTAATGTGTATAGCCACTATGGACTGATAATAGCATCTGGCGGTTATTTAAGAATTTTGGTTGTTCGTTGCACTACACTCACTGTTGTAGCATGCTGACTGTTTGTGCTGGACGCCCCTTTTTCCTGGGAGGTACATATGGTGGATTTGGCCATTTGAAGCAGATGGGAGGCTGCCATAGTGTCTCTTTGTAGTGGCCTAATGTCAAACTGACTCTGCACACACATGGTGGCTGGATTTGCTGCTGGAGCTCTGCATTCCTGGAATGGCCATCTTGCTGTGTGGAGTTCTACGTAGCTGCCAGGAGCCGCAGGACACATCTGTCTACCCCCTCAATTTTCACGGGAGGTGCTGGGTCCAGAGTCATCGACTGAGCAGGTGATTCCGGGACATCAACTTCGCTGAGCGGCCCACCTCTTCTCCTGGACTGGGGGACCTTGTTTTTAAAGGTGTCGGGTGGCTCCGTTGCCATCAGAGCTAGGCAGACGAGGTTTCCTACTCCTTCAGTTCGCACGAGAAATGCTAGGTCCGGAGTCAGGGTATAGACATATGACTCCGGCCCATCGACTCCGCTGGGCGGTCCATCTTTTCTCAACTACGCAGACCTGCTTTTCCCTGGTGTCGGGTGGTTCCATTGCCATCAGGGGCCGCAGGACACATCGGGCTACCCCCTGGGTTGATGATCTCCCTTGGCAGGAGAGTGGGAGCACCAGAGTGGGCTGGGCCGAAGGTTGATCCACGGGAACCTCTTCACATCCATGAAGACCAGGCCTCGGGATGGTATCTACATTGTATGCTGTCACAGGTTCCATCTGGCTCTGGGCTGCGTTGGGCATCACAGCTAAGTCCTACTCACATCCATGACGGCTGATGTTAGTGACTGCCTTGGCATGGGCAAGCACAGGTAACCTGGAAATTGAAATCAGAGCAGAGTACATAGGGTTAGTTAGAGTGACCATGGGGTCAAAGGAGGCACGGGCCACTGTGATGTCTTCTACTCGTCCGGGGCGTTGGGCCTGGGAGTCGGCCATGTCGCTGGGCGGTGTCTGGAACTTGAAGACTGCTGCCTCTGCGTTGACATGGTGGCTAGAGTAGCTGCATGATCTGGGGCAATTGCGGTACCAGCTGTTCTACAGCCTTGTGGTGGTACCTTCCTCGGGGAGGACTGGCTCTCGGTGGTGGCTGCTGCTACGGTGTCCATTGAAGCTGGAGATTTCCTGAGGGTGGCTGACTGGAGCCGTTAATACTAGAGTGGCTCGTCGAGACGAAGGTTCTGGTTGCACTGTTGGTCTGACGGACCTCCTCAGAGTGCAGACTGTCGAATGTGGGTACCTGCAACTCTGGTCACGATTCAAAAGGCTTCTCCAGAATACTTCCATGGTGCTGGGGGTCCATTTTCTAGGTTGGCAGGCAAACTTTTGATAGAAAGTAGATGGTGTAGAGGGTAGCTATCGTTCCGGTTCCTCAACTTGACTCTTGGTCGCTGGAATCCCATTCCTGTTGGTGCAGAAATTATGCTGCCTATCGCTGGTTGCTCTGTCCCAGCCATCTTTGCAGGTTGCGACGTCCATGCTTCCTTACGAGAGGGTGGTTTGGCTGACTCCTCAACGTCATCCGGTGTCAGATATCAGCAATCCGTTGGTGCATTGGGCAGGTTCCGAGGCACTTTTTGGATAGGGTCGCATCTGCCCTCTGGTTGTCTTCCATATGCAACATCGATAAACACTGTCCTGGTACCTGATGGCCTTCCTATTTTATGGCCAGTCCCACGCTGAACTGGTTAGTTCCTCGACTCAGGGGGTGGCTGCGAAGTAAGATATTCTCTCCCATCTCAAAGGCTTGTATACCAATACGTGGGGGAGGGTACATTTTGAGATGTACACCTCTTGACTGCCTCTGGCCTTACCGACTCCTTCCGGGGTGGCGATGTGTACAACTTCAGGTTGGGGTGTCTCCATCGGCTCCCACTGCCAATCTCCGGGGCATCTGAGGGTTTGTCTCAACAATAGTTGATTAGGGCTGCAGCTGATTGCTTCCTCTGTGCGACGGCACAGAGCGATGTTATGTAACGCCCTCATGTAGTTGATTCCAGCACCGATAGGTACTCTCATCACAACACAAGGATGATACATGTAGAAGGGTGGATACAGATTCCTGTTGTATTAGTGTTTGCAGAACTTAGACGTGCTTCGGTCTTTACAAAAAACTGATTTGTAATAATATATTAGTTTATCAATTAAATGGTTTGTTGGTTGTCGGTTTCTTTTGTTATCCACATAGAAGAACTGTTAAATACATATTAACCACACCAGTGTACTTATATTTTAAGAGGAGAAAATATATATATATATATATATATATATATATATATATATATATATATATATATATATATATATATATATATATATGTGTGTGTGTGTGTGTGTGTGTGTGTGTGTGTGTGTGTGTATATATATATATATATGTGGCATACAACATAAGCATATATACTCTAGCATTTTATATGAGTAAAATAAATATTTTAACAATTAAATTAAATATCAAAGGATCTTGGGTATTCAATATCTTTCAGAACTAAGACATTCGCTTATCAAATTAAGTTACTTTAAAACAAAACATGCTATTTTCAGCAAGACAGCAAGTGAAATCACCTTCGGGTACCCATTTGCAAGTATAAGTCATAAGGGCACATAAACTTTTATTAATTTTGTAGGTTACATGTTTTATCATCCCAAAAAAAACCCAATCATGTTAATTAGTTACCAATGTTAAGAAAAATTTAGTTCAAACAGTCTATCAGCAGTTCATGTTAATGAGAACTGTAAGCTTGGAGCACGTGGCATGTATACAAAATTGTTAGATTTTAATTGGCGCTGGAGAGAAACAAAATTTTGTCTGCTGCATAGGCCAAGAAGCAGCACTCAAGAAGAAACCAACAAAGGCTGTAAAGGAATCATCCCAGTAGGGATTTTGGCCATGATCTACTGCATCGTAGAATGAAACTCCAACACGTGCACCGCTACAAGATATATTAAAGAAAAAAATGTGGCTCGGCACACACAAAAATAACACAAAACGTCAAAAAAATCACTAATAGTTTAACTTAACCTTATCGGCGGGTGAAATTACCAACTACATAGAAAGAAGAGAGAACACAAGTACATAAAAATTCATAGAACAACTACATGCTGAATGGTTAAGTTCAACAAGGAGGCAATAACCTCCCGAGCAGGAATAAATATGAAATTGATTGTGCTCAGAACTCCAGTCTGGTGTGTCTAATCAATACGTAATAAAATATTTAGAAAGATGTATAAAACAGAGATAACTAACAATTATTTCATTAGGTTACTTTAAATTATATTTGCATCTTGCAAATACAAAATACTCATTAAATTATTAAGTAGAATTTAATTTTGGCCACAACATAGACATTTATCACATAGTAAAATTATTTAAATTTACATCAAATAATTTGCCTCTTCACAATAAGACCAGGGCAACAGTAAAATAATTTAAATAGATACTCAATGTTTTACATTTTGAATAGCATAAACAAATCAAATAAATATACCTGGAGCACATTTTAACTAAACCAAACATTTTTGGTCAAGAAGTAATTAATGAAGAACTTGTTAAATTAATAGCAACCAAAAAGAAATTAAAGTTTTGCCAATACAACTGGCACAGCGAATAGAATTCTTGGGATGTGGCTGTCCAATAGCGCTGGTCTTCTTCCAGACTGAGGCGCAGGTACTTTTCTGAGTTCCTGATTACGTCGCTCAGATGAGTTGGCTTGGTGATGGTAGGGTGGCGGCATACATGTTTCCGCTCCCCATTCTTTACATGCTAGCTACCACCATTTGCTAGCAAACTGAGTTCCATTATCTGTTAGGATACTCAGCGTGGGAAAATCTTGGAATTAAATTTCCGGATGATATGGTTAGTTTCCTGGTTCAGTATGGGTAAGGCTTCCACCCAGAGTGAGAACATGTCTGTTATGACCAGGAGGTAACAATTCCCTTTTGTACTGCAGGGATAGAGTCCCATCAGGTCTGCTGCTATCTGTATCCACTGAGTATGTGGCTTGTGTGGCTTTGCTGTAGGTCATCTGGCAGGATAGGCCTTGTGTTGGTAGCATTTTGGGCACTCACTGATGTGCTTATGGACATCTCAGTTCATCTGTCCCAGATGTGGCGCTTATGTCGGCAAGCATTTCCGGGATTCCCTGTGTAAGAATGTTCATAAAAATCCCGACAGATGTTCCGGAAATCCCTTGGTATTCAGATTCTCCATTTGGCACCAGCTTGGTGGTTCCAAGACCACACAACATTATCTCGAAGTTCAAACCTTTGTTGGTTTTGGCGCAGAAGATCCTTAACTACGTGATCTTGTTGCTGCTGATGATCCAATTGGCTTCAGCTTAGCTGGAGTTGTAGGAGTCTTAGGTGCTCTTCGGGTTGGTATTCTGGAGGTTCAGGTGGTGTGATGCGGTCTGCTTCTTCATCGGGTTTTGCCTCTTCGTTTAGGTTAGGCTGTCAGGATAACACATCCAGGATGTCATTATCTGTGTCAGCGCAGTGTTGAACCTCAAAGTCAAATATGGAAAGTAGAAGATTCCATCGCCTGAGTTTAGCTTTATTGTTGCGCGATTCCCACAACCACTTAAGCGCTTTGCTATCCATTCTCGAAATGAAGTGAGTGCCTTCTAAGTAGTAACGGAATTTCCGGATGGCCCACATTCGGTCGCATTTAGCCTGGTGCTGGCGTATGCTATAACAAGAAGTTTGCTGTCTGAGCCCTCTTGGTACAGGACGGCGCCAAGGCCATTTTGGCAGACGTCTGTCTGCAGAATGAGGGGCTCTCTCCTTGTGGTCATTGCAGACTTTGAATTTGTTGGAAACTCGTCTTGAGGGCTTCCAATGCAGCACAGCGTTCTGGCGTCCACCGCCATTGTGCTTCTTTCTCCAACGATGGGTGAAGCTGTGCCATTAACTCTGCGATGTTGGGCACGAAGTCACGGAGCGCCAATTGCATAGTCCCAAAGAGTATTGCAGCTGTTTCTTCATATGGGGGTCCTCAGCGTTTTGGATTGCCCTTATCAAGTGGTCTTGTGGGAAGTTGCCTTCAGTACATACGACGTAGCCCAGGTACTCAATAGAGGTTCTTCCAATATGAATCTTTGAAACATTGACCATGAGTCCGTGGAGTTCCAGTCGTTCCAGTCGCAAATTACATAAGTAGGACTAAATGCAGGGCAGTAAGATATAAACAAAAACAATATTTGTTGAAAATTTATTTCAGTTAAATTATATATTAGTATTACTCGTGCATGTGTACATAATGTACTGTATACAGACTTGGTGAGTACAGTTGATACTTATACTTTTTTGTTGATACATCATTGTTTAATGATCGGAGCATGAAATTTTCGGCGGTGCTACAGAAATTTTTGTTAGATCGATGCAGTAAAAATTAATCTTTTGAGTTCGGCAGAAATGTTTTTTTTTCGGGACCACAGGAAATGCTCTGTGGACACGGACATTCGGTCAACACGAGTTCGATGGTTCAAGTTTCCACTGCATTCCCCATTGAAAGCGATGACAGCTGTGTACAACATATATCACACATTCTCCTTCCTAAACACCGGAACTTCCTACCGAGTCCGAAACCGCTCACAGCAGAAGAGCTTGTGGAAGGAGCCCTTGAAACGGAGAATTACAAAGAGCATGCTGTGCTCTACTGCAGACAGGGAGGCAGGGAGAAGGAGAAAGGGAAACTGAGGCCACATGCCCTTCCCTTTCCTTCCCGTGCCTCCTACTGTGACTCCCTCTTCCCCCAAACAAGCCACTTCCAAAGTGCCAGTTCTACCGGGGCTGACATCACAGCAATTAACTGGCTGAGAGGGAAAACTATGCGCTAGACAATTGGAGAGCACCCACAGTCCTGCTCCAAACCTAAACAAACTAGTACTATTTCCCTAAAGTGCCCCGTTTAAAGGTCCAAGTAAACCAGCGAATTACAGTGGCCTCGCTAGACACAGCTGCCAGAGGCAATTTTCTCAGGAGCGAGCTGCTCACATATAGCCAATTAGCAAGTCTGACTCCCACAAAGAAGAGAGTTCAGATGGTGAAACCCATAGCATCATAGATTGCGGACAATGCCACACCCACCTGGGAAAGAACGGGAGCTTAATAATCAACTGGGAGAGTAATCAGGTCAAGACCACCACTCCTTGTACATCAGTCCACCCTAACAACTACAGGTGGAAACTCACCATCAGCCCCAAAGTTCACCGAAGAAGACCAAGAACCATACCCAGCAAGACAGACGCCGCCAGACAAGACTTCAATGAGAGAACGACCCTTCCCTGCAGACCTCCGAGGTGAAACCCCTCATGTAAAGGGAACCCAGACTTCAACCAGCTGCCAGAGATGAGTATCCCCGCTCCGACCTCAATAGAACACCACCATAGGCGTATACAAGAGACGCATCCATCTACACCCTTTCCTCAACACCCGGTACGTATATCTGAAGAACGTCGACCCAACATGGCCGGATGACCTCCATGGAATCGGAGGTATCATGGCGGAGTCCTCTGGACAGGGGATCAAGCCAGAGACCTACTCATCCCAAGCCCATCTCCGAGGGAGATAGACAACACCACATTGGCCACGCCAGTCCAGAAGGACCTGGCCAATCTCTGGACTCCGATGCTGGATGGCACAGAGGCCCTCGATGCTTCTGCCCAAGAGGAAGTGCATCATCACACCGTCAAGGAAGAGGTCCTCGAGGAGCTTCTACTTCCGGTCATCGCCACGCCAACCACGTCCACCCATGACAATGTCACTACTCTCTACGCTGAGAAAGGAGCACCAGCAGAACTGCTCCCTCTGATGACCTCAGAGGTCCTGATGTCAGACGATGCCAAGGTCTACTCAACCGGGATTTCAACCTGTTTGAGATGATGAGTCCAGCAGCACAACGTTCGAGGTGGAGGTCCTCGAAGAGTCTTTGCCTCCAGTTATCATGCCATCCCTGGAAGACGTAATCTCTCCAAGCCGAGGGAGGAGGAGCACCAGCAGAACTGTTCCCCCTGACAGCCTCGACACCAGAAGGTGTCAAGGCCAAACTCTAAACCCAGTCTCCTGTACAGGACGATGAACCAAGCAGCCTTGCCTCTACCTCTCGCCATCACCACATCGGCCACGCCAGTCCACGAGGACCTAGCCAACCTCCAGACCCCGATGCTGGACAGCGTTGAGGTCACTGATGCTTCCCCTCCTGTTTGGGAGGAAGTTCATCACCCGGCCATCGAGGTAGGGGATTCCAAAGAACTTCAACCTCTAACAGTCACCTCAAGTCAATCCCTCCAGGAGGAGGGGGCATCAGAGAGTCCCCCGGTACCAGGCGGCCCCTACTGAGGACACAAACTCCGGACTGAGAAAAGAGATGCAAAGGCACTGGCACGTGCCTGCTGCAGCTCCTCGCAACATGGTCACTCCAAGGATTCTCCCTGGCGGCCCACTTCCAGGTTTACGTGGCCTTACCCGAAGGACGCTGCCCTAAGGAAGAGGGATCGGGCACGGAAAGAGAAGACTCCAGCACACTGCAGCCAGTGACCCCCAACGCGCGAGTTTACAAAAACATTTTTTTACCAACAACCGTTAATGCTGTATGTTTTAAGTACCAGTGAATGAACAAACAATCTACAGCACACATATGCTGAACACCATTTACCTGTGTACAAAAAAAAAAAAACTTTGTAATAATAGTCACCAATGTAAATAGCACACATAATGATAGTGCTACTTCATCAAATAAAAGACGTGACAAATTTAGGACACACTCAATCCAATGCCGATATAAAACAAGATAAGTGAAGTGTTACACCCAATGCGTGGAATATGACACATATAGCCAGTGAACTAAGACTTCTCAAGAAAGAAGCATAATGCAGGCCCATCCATTCCTGATAGTACGGAAAAAAAATTTTCAGGAACAATGCACATATTATTCTTGTAAATAGTTTTCAGAGTTTTTGTTGTCTCATGCTTCATATTTTCTCAACGAAATTGTTGTAAATAGTGTATTTCGGTGTGTATAGGCCAAAGATAAAAAAAAAAAAAGATAAAAAATTGAGTGCGGCTTATTTACGAGATACTGGCATTGAAAAAATATTTACCCCCAAAACATGTTTAGAAATTTGTCAACGTACAGAACATTTTAATGTTTTAATTAAGTTTCTAAGGAAGTACAAAAAATAAGAAGAAATGATTAGCTTTACACTAGTGCAATAATTTGTTCACTCATATTCATAAACAAAATAACCTTCATCCCACATGTGTAAAATGTAAACATTTTGGAGCTCGACCATAGATGCCGTACATGAGAAAATAATTTTGCTGCTGTATAAGAGAAAGATATCTTACATAGTTCACATGCCTGCCGCCATGCCACCAGTGCACATTGACAGAGGCCAATATGTGCAACATGTTGATGTGGTTTTTCTTTCTCAAGTCATGTTACATTTGAGGAATAGTAATTGCATGACGTACATTTGTATTAAACATTGCAAAATTTTCTGTCACAAATGTTTTGTAAGAGAGAAATTAAGTCGAAATTTGCTATGTCTGTACGGAATAATGATTTAACAATATTTACAGGAAAACAAAAATTCAGTGTAACCTATACTTATTATTATTAATATTAATTATCCCTAATTTTTCATCAAAAAATTCTGGCGCGGCCTATACACGCCAAAATACGGTAATCTTTTGCAAAGCTGCTGTTATGTTTCTGTTAACAGTCACATGTTTTCAAATGATAATTACAAATGTTTAAGATATGTTGTAAATATTCTAAAATTACTTGCCAAAGGTCTAATGTGTTAGAATTAAGTATTGGAGGGTTTTGTTTTTTAATTCCGTAGGTGGTCCATATGCAGATTTATCAGTACTATTAGTTTTAATTATGAAAAGGGTACTAATGTTTGCATAGATAATTATAGACCGGCCTAAGTAACGGAAGGCCTAGAGT
The DNA here is from genome assembly GCA_029891345.1 of Dryococelus australis. Lineage (NCBI taxonomy): Eukaryota > Metazoa > Arthropoda > Insecta > Phasmatodea > Phasmatidae > Dryococelus > Dryococelus australis. Next base: position 278,010,263 of record CM056994.1, on the reverse strand, counting down.
CAGTCACTTCTGTTGCCAAAATGACACATGTAACTTTACCTACCATGTGAGACACAGGAAGCTACAAGGCGAAGCCGCTCTTTAACCACACCATCAGCACCGCAGCAGGTATTAGCTACTCAATACCACACAACCCTCACAAGTGGGACTTGTTTACATCGCAGTGTCCCTTCTCTTGTGCTCGCATATAAATAGTAAAGCCGGAAGACTACACTTGCCAAAGCTAAATATCCACATATACAGCCACCCGTGCTGTGCCCCAGGGTATAGTGCAGTAGAGCCTCGATCATCAGCAAGACCTCCACCAGGTGGCTAGCCAGTCGAACCAACCCATACTCCGTCACCACTCTCTACGGGGCCGGAAAGGAGTAAGCGTTGGTTCTGAGAGACTGACCCCTGTGGATATCACACCCAAGTGTCGTAAGTGTACAGCCTGAGTGAGTGAAGAGATTTGGGCGGCTCTTAACAGCGAGGTCTTGAGAGCTGATACAGCCTGAGGGAACCCACCACTCTGTCCACCGCTCTCTATAGGACAAGATGAAAGAAGTGCAGAGTGAGACTTGCCTGTGTGGTTGTACCTTCTCCTATGCCATACACCCGGAAGGGTAGTGCCCAGAGGAAGTCTAGAAGGGCAGCATATGACACCAGAAATAGCCTGAATTGTGATCCAATTCAGTTTTCTGCACTTGGAAGTACATTCCCACAGGGCAGAGTTCACACCGCCCGCTCACTAGAGGCGCCTAACCTCTCAGTGCCACCCCAAACCAATCTTTCCCCCTCTCATCAAGACTGCTGGTTCACCACACCCCCTGGTCGAAACTATCGCAGAGGAGAGGAACCACCGCTCAGAATAGCCAAACCGGGGGCCAGCATATTGTCTGTCACCAGTCAACTTCAGACACCAACATCAGCAGTGCACCGCATCCTGGCATGACCAACAGCAGTCACACGCCTTCACAGCAACTGGGAAAGCAGCTGACACAGAATCACCTCCAAGATAAACCCATTGCTAAGGGCCAACCCATTCACCAGGCTGTGACAGTGGGACCTGATTATGTTCCAGTCAGAGAGGCCACACAAACTGTGCTGTATACCGGCCGAATACCCACTAAACACTAAATCATACTTAAGTTTCACATGATACTGTCATCACAAAGCAAAACCATAATATTGACCATGATGACTGCCTCTTTTACGTCAGAAGTCACGTAACACGTGTTTTCGTGGCACTTAACCTAAGGCATCATGCATCATTGTAAAAATGTTATTTTGGTAATACAATAAAATAATTAATATTTTTACTGGAGGAAAGTATTACATTTGTCCACAATACACTAGCCATACACCAAAGTTTTGTGTTCTAAAAGTACTCGATAATTAACTACTTTAAAAATTCAATACCTTTTATGTATCAATACCTCTGGTTCGATAAAAAGTAGAGACCTTGGTATCGATACCTAAGGCGACAGATACTTCCAACCCTAGATACAAGTAGTACATCGCTAAATGTCGCATATTCTAATTTTTATAAACTTTTGCAATGCTAACTCCATTTTCAAAGGAAAATATATCATGCCCTGAGTAAAAACATATTGACCAAAAATAATAAATGTGATTCTATTTTTTTAATCTATATAATTCAAAATTATATAATTCAAAGTCGAAAATTTTTGCTGAGAGCATTCTGAATTATCAAGGTATGCAACAATGACAAGAAGAACACAGTGGTTTATTTAATTACACACAGTAAATAGTAAATTCATGTTCATTGTTCATAAATGTCCTAAAATGTTTTGTAAACATTGTACAGGATGTGTCCCAGCATTCACCTACCATTTTGACTCGCCTAGTACTCATGTGTCCCTATGGTGGGGATGGCATCATATGGCCAGATTTGTCCGGCAAGTGATGCCGTTGTCATTAAGCATGGAACAGTGGTCACCAGCACACCGTGCATTATGTGACCTCAACATTGACCTTGCAAACTTTTATTTCCATCAAGATGGAGCCACAGCACACTTTACGAACAATGTTTCAGCATAGAATAATTTTGCGCTTTGGAGACATTCCATGGCCTGCTCACTCGCCCGAGCTGTCAATTTGTGATTATGTCGTATGGGGATTCCTCAAAAGTCACGTTTTTCAAACACGCCTGCCACATCTGAACACACTAAAACAGAGGATTTCCGCAGAAATTAACGCTATACCGGCAGCAGCATTGTTGCGGGTTATGGATAACATGCTGCATCGAGTGTATGAATGTGTGAACCTGGATGGATATCATCTCACTGGAGCAATATTCAAGAAATGATTATGTTGTGTGTGTTGTCACAAATTGCAGACATGTATCTTTCTGATTTCTCTAATGTCTATAAATATTGTCTCTGTTTTAACATACTGCACGTGTTTCACAATGGTAGGTGCACGCTGGGACAACCTATATAAAAAGACGGCTAGTGTACTCACCTCAAGAACATATCTAAGTGTCGTAATACTAGCTTCAATTTTCTATCAGGCATACTGGTAGAATATAACAGATCAGGCAACTTTACTGTAACATAACAAACAAATGAACCTCTGTGAGAACACGTTCCTCGGAAAGTGAGATAATTTTGTTTCCTGCACAAATGTAAACTTAAAACAAAAAAATTTGTACACAAAACATTTTTTTTATCTGTTATGGTTGTAATATGCAGAACATTCATTTTGGTACACAATAATTGATCATGCTATAGAGTTGGGTTGCTGATTCATATCTTATAGACAGCAAGGTCAAAAGAGAAGGTAACAGCTTCAAATACAGCCGTATTTACTAGATTCTAAGCAAAACACACACACACATATATATGTGTATATATATATATATATATTAGGGCTGAGCCGATACAGGTTTTTACAGATACTGGTACGAACCGATCCTTCCTGCAGATACAATCGTTATCTGATACTGATACAACGGACATATGAGTAATGGACTGAAAGACTTCCACTAGCACTAAAAGTATTTTGGGGAGCTGATGAAAAACTGTGTTAGTCAGTATCCACAATGTACTATTAAATGCTTTAAGTAAACATACAAAACATTAGGAAAATTTATTTCACATTAATTCTTCAAAATCAGCGATTAAAAGCAGCACTCAAAACTTTAGTAATTTATTTTTAAATTTAGGCCATGGCAATTTAAGCATGTTCTAAACTAATGAAATTACAAAGATTAAATCTACAAGGTCGTGTATCACAGTTCTCAGCATAATTCAACTTAGTTTATATTCAGAAAGTTAGAAATGATTAATATGTATAGTTTTTAAATTCAGCACTCCCTTATTTTACTGACAGTAAAATTGAAGCAGTGCCAGTTCCCGGGTTATGAATGTCAGAATCATTGCTTTTAAAAATTTTTAAATACTGATATGATGAGGGTAAAGGAAGTGTCGTGCCTGCAAAACAAGCTGTAGATGATTGTTTCCTAAAGTGCCTGTCACAGCAGGCCACAGTTGAGTGGGAGCGGCATTTCTCTCTCTTCCTCACTCTTTCCTCTTCCTGCAGATGATTATCTCACAGCAGAGAGGCATGTCCCTTTCTCCCTTTGCAGTCCAGGAGTGACAAACTGTCAGTTTAGTACTTGGAATAAGAATGGTAACTGCTGACTAAAAATGGCAGCAGTTGAACCCCTTTTACTCCAAATTGCCACCATACCATCCTCTAGTTTAACGGGAAAATATTGGGTCTCAATATTGGCTAAAAATAAAATTGGTTCCGGCAGGCCGATATTACTAATATCGGCAGATATTTAACATCACGTATAGGTATTAGCTCAGTACTAATATATACACACAGTGAAATCCTGTTAAGAAGTTCTCACTTAAGAAGTTTTCCTGCTTAATAAGTTGAAAATAATTGTACACCTTGTATATCTGCACATGTGTAATTTGACCCTTTTAAGAAATTTTACTGGTTAATAAAGCATTATTTTTTCAGACCCTCCAAAAACGTCTTAACAGAGTTTTACTGTGTGTGTGCATATATATATATATATATATATATATATATATATATATATATATATATATATATAAAACTGGTCCGAGGGTAGTGTACCTGTGCAGGCTCTGCCATTCTACCTACGATGTAGATGGAATGGGTGGCTGTATTAGATGTGTGTGGGTAGCTAACAATGTGTTCTGACTTCATTGAGTACATTCCAGGGATCACCTGCATCCCCTTACTTTAATGAAGTCCACTGGGATGGTGCTAGTCTATAGGAATTGTGGTTCTCAGGATTGCAGCAAAACACACGTTTTATTTCCTTAAAAGGGAAATAACCCATGATGACGTACTCCCTGTTACGTTGGGAAGAGCGTCTGCCAGGAAGCTAACCTATGCAAATGCCAGTAGAGGTGTCCGGTTCTGAACTGACAATGGGATGGGGTAGTCTAGCGCTGTTAAAAAAACTCTTAACTAATATATATATATATATATATATATATAATATATATATATATATATATATATATATATATATATATATATATGTGTGAAATTAACAGCTGTTAAATTTTGCATGGTGGGTTTTATATGAAATCCCTTTTTATTATTCCTGGGAAGGTCGCTTTGGATATTCACATGTGGGAAACATGGTGGATATTGCCACTGGTTGGTTAATTTTCTCATGGTTCTGCAACTTCTTCCACCCTTACATTAATTTCATTGCTGCTCCATATCCACCTCATTTCACCCTCAACACTGAAATCCTTAGTTGTTATGCTGCTCCCAAATCTCCCACTATCATTAACAACTGTTAGATTAATGGTCAAGTATTAAAACATATACTGGAAAGATTAATGGCCAAGTATTAAAACAGATACTGGAAAAGAATAAGTAATTTTTTTGTAAATTAATGTTCTCTACACTGTGAGTGTGCATGCTTGAATGTGTGCATGCATGGGTGTGCATGTGTGTGTGAGCCCATGGTACTTGGAATATAGGTAATCGGGAGAAAACAACACCCTTCACGTCGACGAGAACAAGCAGGTTCCTTGTCACTTTATAGCGTGTCAAACCACGCGTGGGCCATCCACTGTATGGACACCTTATTCCAACACCTGGCGCGGATGCGCAGTGCATGTTGTAAGTCTGGCCTCTCCGCCAAGAGTCATTGCATCGGTTCTGTCTCGTCCGAGTCTTCCTAGTTTAGGGAACACTCATTTTCCGGCACAAAGATGCGGTGGAAAAGAAGTGAGCACCAAACCAACAAACTGGTCCGAGGGTAGTGTACCTGTGCAGGCTCTGCCATTCTACCTACGATGTAGATGGAATGGGTGGCTGTATTAGATGTGTGTGGGTAGCTAACAATGTGTTCTGACTTCATTGAGTACATTCCAGGGATCACCTGCATCCCCTTACTTTAATGAAGTCCACTGGGATGGTGCTAGTCTATAGGAATTGTGGTTCTCAGGATTGCAGCAAAACACACGTTTTATTTCCTTAAAAGGGAAATAACCCATGATGACGTACTCCCTGTTACGTTGGGAAGAGCGTCTGCCAGGAAGCTAACCTATGCAAATGCCAGTAGAGGTGTCCGGTTCTGAACTGACAATGGGATGGGGTAGTCTAGCGCTGTTAAAAAAACTCTTAACTAAATTTCCACCTAGTCCTATTGTTGCCTCGAGCGGGGCCATAGTGTCTAGTGGGTAGACAATGGAACAGTGTATACTTGCACAGTGCTAGGTTGACTAAGCAGGATGTGTAAGAGAAGTCCCAGGTTGAGGCTTTAAGGAAGTGGAGATTCTTTCTGGCATAGAATGCAGTGAAGGAAGGAGGGTAAAAACTAGGAGCAAAGCTAAGATAACCCTCTATAAAGGTGGGTGTAGATGAGTAGACTGGGGAGTTTCATGACGGCTAGCACGGTGGAAAAATGTAGACTGGTCTGGAGTCGAGAGCGGCAAATCCCCTTTTATACTAAACTGGGTCTCTGCTCGGCGCTGGTTGGCTGGCATCTCGTAGACGAGGGGTGGTCGCAGAGCGGGGGCTGGCGAAAAGCATAGCTCTCAGACATGACATCACCGGCCGGCTGGAGAGTGAGAAAGATACAAGCAAAGAATCCTACTAGAGGTGCAATGACTCAAATGCAAGGTCATACAGCACCATTGTTACAAAAGCATCTCGTGCATCAAATTAATCTATATGGTTAACTAATTGGTGATACATTATCCGTCAAACACAAAACAAAACCAACATTATGGCACATCATCACAGGTTTCCTTTAGGTATTTCATTAGAATAAAAAAATTTAAAGAATGGTATCATTATTAAGAGGAAGGCCAAAAAGAACTAGAATGAGGTGCCCCATACAGAATTGGTTTAGGTTAAGAAATAAAAATTATTTTCTTTTTACTAAATTAATGCCTTCCTGGTTGTACCTTGCAAAAATATGTAAACAAAGTCCGCTGTGCGACCATAAAATCACATAAATGATTTAAAACCATTTTATAAACAATAGAAAATTTTCTAAGCAAGGAAGAAAGAGGGTAAACTCATATCTGTTTTTTTTTTTTGTCAGTCCCATAAATCCAGCCCTCAGGTAAGACCATTGCAGCAGTCATGCTGCCTGCAGACACAGCACCCTGGTGATGCCATACTCCACAATGACAGAGAACATATGTAAGTTGATTCACAAGAAAGTGAAGTACGCTGACCAGTCACGGGGTTGGAATGACAAGAAATGTAGAACCTGGAAAAAAAGTATAGAATTTAGGGATGAATTCCAAACCCTCTGCAAAAAGTAAGTCACGAAAAACTACTAACCAGTCCTAGTCCCAGGAGCACGATACAGAAAATGTAGCATCAAACTTACCCAACTGGAGGGTTGAAAAGTTGCTAGTAGACATGCATCCTTGCACTGACAGACAGTTGTGTCTATCATCAAAACAAAATAAAATAAATAAATAAAAAATTTTAGCTATTCTACGCTGTACTATGCTACATCTCCTAAAAAATTAACTACATTGTAGTTCAGTAAATTATTTCTAGAAGACTACATTCCTCCACCGTTGTGACAATCAAAAAGTTGCTTCTGACAAGATGCGTGGGTCTCTCGTCTCCTATGGTCACCAGAATGTGCACGGCGAAACGGCATCAGGCCAGAGAAGCATTTGAGCACTAGCATCAGTGGAGGTAAAACGAACTAAACTTTTGTTCAGGTTGTGCCACTAGATGGCACTGGCATGAACAAACCATTTCAAGCTGTCTACAGAATACTTTTCTACTGCAACGCAAACTACAAAGAGTAGATGCGGCGGAAATTTACAACGTAGGCAAGCGAAGCTTGAAGATCTCTGGCACTACTGAAATTTAACGTGCAGACGTGACTGAAAGCGACATGACAGCATTTGGCACACTAGCAGCCTGTGACCTTTTCCTTCTTTCAGCTTTACTTTTCAACCAAACTTTCCTCTACAAAATTATTTTTGTCTGTGTGGGAGGTCACTAGGGTTCCAGAAGGTACAATTATGTACCCCCCCTGTCTTCATAATTTTCTCACAATGCAAGTTTTTAGTGTGAATAATTAATGAACTCTGCGACGCAGTTCTAGTGATTTGCCTGGCTCATCGTATAGTTGAATGTCCGTGATGCTGCGTATTCAAGAACGTGAATTGCTTTAACTTGAATGAAATTATGAGAAAATTATCCGACACTTGACTTATATTATTTTATTTTACTATGGCACCTTCATTTAGGTCTCATGTCCTTTCTCAGTGAGACATTGGAGCTGTGGTTTCCAGTTGCTCAATCTGACATCCGTGACATTAAAAAGTAGAGAGATGTATATATAATTTAATGTGATACTTACTGTATGTATTCAGTCAGAATACTTACACTTACGTGCATTATAAACACAAAAAGCAAAAGAAATAATTTTATTAATCACAAATGTCTGTCTTATACTTTTAATTCAATGTTCAGATGTGGAACTACTTTTCTCTCATTTGTTGCCAACTTTACTGGGTGCATGTCAGTCAGTGTGACCATTAAAATTAAAAAACATGTAAGGGCAGTGAAATTTTTTGAAGGTTGATTTCAAAGTGCTCACTTTAATGTGAACCGCCTTTAATAATTTATCTCAATCAATCCAAGTGAATACTATGATGGTTCTATAATACAGATCATATTGTTCTCCAATCCTAAAATTGTACTTACTTGATTACAGGCAACTGTCATTTCGTCCGCATCTAGATTTTTGGGGAAAATCCTTGGAAAATTTGATGGTATACATATAAAGCCACAGGTTGAACTATACTCTAATAGGAAACTTAATTTCTGTAGGAAGTTTAATTTTTGCCTTCAATAGAAATTATTTTCAATAAAAACAAATAACTCTCGCTCTGCCATACAAAAATATTGTGCTTTTGAAAACAAATAATTGCACAGACTTTGTGTAAAAATTTACAAATGTTGATATATAGTGGTTGGGAGTAGATTATGTTTATATTACCATGAATTATTTAGGGCATATTTTGATCACAAACACATTTGCCTATTCAAAAAAATTAATACATATATTTTTAATTCTCTGATTTTTACAAAAACTGGATTGAAAATAAATTTTACACTTATTAAAAGTTAAGTGGCACTCCATGCTTGAACTATGTCATCCAGGTGATATTGTGTATACCTTTCTGGGTATTGTTATCTTTACAATTGCCTGCTTATTGAAAATTATATTTCTTTATCAAATCCTCTGATCTCTTCTCACTCTTCACCTTTGCAAAAAATCACACTATCTGAAAGTTATGTGGAGCCCAACATTTAAACTTCTTCTGGAAACAAAGGAGTCATTAATACCGTGTAAAATTTACTTGCAGAACATTTGCTAATACTTGATATTAAAAAATGTGACACTTTGTAAAATGAGATGTACATATTTTGTGTGTACAAAGAAGCTACAGTTGATTTTTTTAGTTCTTTAATTAATACTTTTCTTGAAAAGGTGAGAAAATTCATATAGATCTAACATTACCATTTCTTCTGTTATACATGCAATGCACAAGTCATTAAAAATATTAAAAAAGCCAATACATAATCTCAAATGGGGGTTACTATACAGTCTTTACATATAATTTCATTAAAACTACATTCAATAAAACACTCTTGAGAAGTTTCTGATGAGGCTGGAAAATGTTCGCTTATTAACCGGGGAAATTCTTAAATTTTTGAAAAGGGAACATCTTAAAAAAGTTTTACTGTAACTTTTTACAATGTTAGTATTGTAGCAAACCTTACCAAACAAACGAGCAAGATGTACTGCGCCATACACAAGTGAAGGTTGTACTGGCAACTGGTAATACAAGCGATCTGGTACAATTTGCCATGATAATACTTGCTGCAATAATGTGTTGCTCTTTGGTGAAACACTGAGACCAGGCACAGAGTTGTTCACAGACTGTGTCACACATATTGACAGTGGACTTGAGCACTGAGAACTTCCCCTGAAAAAAAAGTCAGTATTAGGTTACATGTAGACATAAGATGCTAAATATCACTGTAAAACATATCATTATATTATGCATCTTTAAAATAATATATTTTGGTTAATATTTGTCTGCAGTTATAATATATAATGAAATGTTTATTTATTTTGTCTATGTTATCAAATAATACTTTGGTGACAGCAAGTGTGTGATAACATGTCATAAATGAAAACAACAATAGTCCATATACAGAAGCCTGTATGACCTAATGTGTGAATGAACGAAGGTGAAATTGTGTTGGGAATTCTGGCAGCCCCGCCAATTCACAATAGACTAAAGAGAAATACAACAACAGACAATAACTGTAGACAAACTAGGTATACACCACATTTTAGAAGGTCACAAAGTAACTGCCATTACTGTAAAAGACAAAATGTTTTGCCAAAATAGTAACTTGAAGTGTTTCAAATGTAATACAACTTAAAACTGTGGGTATAGGTACAGTATTACTGTAGTGAAATGGCTTTTCTTTTTACAAGCTTTTATTTAACTTGATTTAGTTGTGTGTCCGGATTGTGTGTGTAAGGTGTCTGTCCGGCGCTTAATGTTTGCTTTGTGTAGTGTAACACTTTACATGAAAATGGCGAGGAGAGTGGGAACGGGCCTAGGAGAGATTGAAAATACCCCTTGGGGAAAGGGGACAGTTAAGGTAGCCGACCATGAGACAATTAATAATTAAATTTCTCACAATCATGCTAATGAATGAAAAGAGAAATAATATTCACGAAACAATTAATTACCAGGGACCTAAGTAATTATAAAATTAGCCATAGTAAAATTTAATCTTAGCATATATCAAAACTGTAATGACAAACTATAAAATCTCGGTAACGCACAAAAAAAACTGTAGTGACGCATTAAAAAAAACAGTAAAAACAGATTTAAAAATAGAAATGTCACATATCAAATTAAAATCTCGTGCCTACAACAGCACAATACCACCTACCAGAAGGGCAGTTGATGCCGTAGCCACACCCTCCGGTGAGCTGAAGAGGTCCAAAAGCGACACCACGCGACCTGCTACCAAAGGGGTTCTGGCGGTTACCAGGAGGTGGGTGGTAGATGAGCAACATCATCTTCGGGAGCCTCTGGTCTGCGATGTCTTCTGACTGGTAGAAATCCCGGCCTTTGCAAGCGGTGGGATCTCCGAAGGTGCTAGTGGTCGCGCACCCCGATTGTTACCTCCAGACTTTGCAAGTCGTGGAAAAGTAAAGACTCTGAAGAGCTAAGGGGTGCTAGTCCTTTTATACTGTTATCAGCTAGGAGCTTGGAGACAACAAGGAGGGAGGGAGAGGGAGGGAGGGAGGGAGGGAGGGAGGGAGGGAGGGAGGGAGGGAGGGAGGGAGAAAGGAAGGAAGGAAGGAAGGGAAGGGAAGGAAGGTGCAACTATTTTTAACAATGCATAATCTTGATAAAATTATGATCGTGAGGCACACATTTGCTCTAGACCGGCATATGAAGGCAAGGCAAGCAAAGTTTACCAGGCAATGAATGTACTTGTTCCACCAAGGGCAATGTTTGCTACAAGTTGTTGGTCATGCGGGTGTGAGGAGGTGGATTCACCCCTACCTCCTGGGATGCCTGTTTGGGAGGAAGTAAGAAGGAGAAAGGAATCTCACGTCTAAATGAAACTAAACAAAGGTCGAAGCACACTTGCACAAACGCAAAACAGAGTATGTCACCATGTGTTTGTTTCCCCTGTAACACAGAATAAACATTGGTTAAACTAATCCTGTTCTTGTAGACGTTGCATCTTTCCTAGTTGACCTCTCACTTGAGTGAAACGTAGGTGATCCCGGGGATTATACACAAGAACTAGCTTCAGCCAGTTGTAAATATTTTTGGTGAAGTTAGTTTCCCATACAGTAAATGTGTTATTTTTACACTGCAAAAAAGATCTGAAATAATAGTTTTCTACGCCACGTATATTTCAAACATTTTAAAAACCTATTTCAAAATACGTTATTTGCAATACACACTGACTTACTGTTTGTTAATTCCTATTTGCAACTCATTCATACATACACTCGCAATTAGGCTACCACCCGGTGGTGAGCTCTCTCACCTCTCCTTCACCCAACCAACTCCTTTTCCACTCCCTTCCTGAACTTACCAACAACTCTCACAGATTACCAATTCCTCCCTCAACACATTCCACTCCCTCACAGACCTCACAAGCATGGATTACCTACCCCACTCCGTTCTCCTCCATACCCTCTGAAGCTTCTCACTGTTGTTTCCTCTTCCTCTAAACACCCCCTTACTTAGCTTGCAGTGTAGCTCTCCCCATCCTCCCTCTTCATTCACCATCCTGTACATCCTGACTGGACATTAACTTTCCTCCTGTCCCTCAATGAGATCCACCCCATTTCTTTCATCATCACTGATGCCCTATAGCTCCCTTCTTCCTCATCATCCTGCCCTGCCTTCTCCACCTACGCTTCACCTGAATACACATTCTGTTACATTCTTACTACACGTTTCACTGCCATCGATACAAATTAATAAGCTGAATCATTAAATAAATACCGGCAATTCGAAACTAGTAATCTCCCTGTAGAACGAAAACACTGTTACTTCGTGACAATTTGGGAAAATGGCGGACCAAGCCATTCTCGTGTCAATAATATAACATTTCACGCATTGAACAAATGTATCGATACTTTCGATACATCGAGATATTGAAGAATTGATAGTCCCGTCTCTAAGTAAATATTCACTCTAAATGTTTTTCCAGTATCGGAATTCGGAAAAAAATCAAGGCATTTCTGTAAAATAGTAAAAAGGGTAGATTTCCGTACATTTTACGGAAAAATCGTAAAACTTCGCAAGTCTGTACCAGGTAGGCAATGGTGCAAGTGTGCATGCATCAAAACACACACGCAGCTGCTGCTGACTTTCTCATTCGGCCAGAGAGAGAGAGAGAGAGAGAGAGAGAGTGAGAGACAAATGAGAGGGGGAAGAGAACCTTTCTAAAAATACCAGTAGACAACCTGGCGGTCATAGCGCTTCCCCTCCTCCACATTTCTCCACCAAGCACTGCCAAGCGGCTGTGTAGAATAAAGGCAAGTTAGATAAGGGGAAAGAGACCTTGGAGGGAGAGATGGGAGCAGAAGAGAGTGACAAATAACCCGGGTGCGATGAGGGGGGGGGGGGGGGGGGGATGCCGAGCTAGAGGAAAAAGAAAACAAAGGAATGCACAAGCTGGGTTTGCGCTGGGCAACTGATGACGAAGAGCCAGGGGAAAAGGTGGAGGGATGGGATGCCGAGCAAGAGGGAAAAATGAAACATGAAGGATAAGATATTCATCTGTTCTTACTTTTTTTACTTCCTCAAAACTTAGTTAAATCATTAAATTGTACTGTATTTTGACAAACTTCTGAACATGTTTTCGAGGCAAATTTTATTTTATGCCAATCTCTCGTAAATAAGCAGCACACCACTTTTTGTTGTAATTTATTTTTTAAATGTGCAGCATATACACGCCGAAATACAGAATTTTCTAATAAAATGTGATTTATAATGGTACTGCTTAAATTAGTATTATTTTATTATTACACTTTAAATTTTCCATAGGAAGTGTATGTAAAAGAGAAAAAAGATTACACAAAACAATGTAAATTGGATTACTTTAATGCTACACATTCCGACTTTTTTACACTTTTGTACTATGATACCCTATAAAGTGTTAAGGGGTATCACTGGACATTCAAAAACTGTACATATGCCACAGTCATTTCCATTATGATGTATGCAAATACTTGGCCTGTAAACACATCCAATAACCAAAAAAAATAGCTGCTGGAGACTTAGTCACCACATAATAAACAAACCTCGAAAAATGGTTGTTCAAGACATCACTTTTGGCAGACTGACTTTCACTATTCTTCCCTGTTTTCCCAATGCCATTACTGTCCACTGGTCCAACATGGTTACTCGATGAACCACCTCCATCTGCATCAGAACGATGTGACCTCAAACTTTTCTTGCGTACAGAACCTAGAAAACAGAATCTACACTTGAAACAGAATTGTTTCCTAATTTACGTAATTTAATTTATCTGACATTATTCTGTACCCTTTTGTGTTTACACATGAAAGTGAAGTTATGACCATAATCAAGTCTTGAATCACAGTCAATTCATGTCATTTGACAAGGAATACATAATGTTCATGTGTATGTTGAACTCTGTCATTTCTGGTGTCCTTTTACAAAGCACTGAGTAAACATAAGCAAAACATGTACTCAATCAGGATGGCAGACACACTTAATGGCTCAGACTTCTTTACATATTCTTTTTTTGGGGAAAATAAACTTAAAAAAAAAAGAATTTGTATTCTAACTGGATTTACTTGCTAGTATAAATTAAATACCAGTAAAACACCATACATAACTTAAAAGTTTATAGGAAGGTTGAGTTGAGAGATTTGAGTGGCTCTTAAATATGAGGTCTTGAGAACAGATGGGTGTGAAATGAGGTGAGAATGGAGCAGCGCCGGAATGCAAGGGCGGAGGGAAACACGAGACCCCCCCAAGGAAACACGCCGACCATATGTATAGTCCGGCACGATTCCCACTTGCGAAATTTATGGGAAGGTAAAACAATTCTAAAATATATACAGTATGTTTTCATGATAAGTCAAACTTTGAGGGATGATGGAGGACAAAAGAAACAAAATGAGATAAGGAGTGGTAGGCCAGAAATGTCTTAGTAAAAAGTTATAGGCGAAAAATTTGGCAAAACAAAAGTGGAACATCCTGTACTGTTTTTATTGACCATCATACGTACCACGATAAGCTGAATAAGTTTTACAAGAGATGTTCGAAATGGCGGTCCCCAGCATCGATGCAAGCATGACAGGGTCACAATATGACAGATTCAATGTAACATCGCTGGCGACCTTCTAATGACATCACAGGCAGCCAGGATTCTTGCCATCAGGTCTTCTTCATTAAATACTGGTGTCTCGTAGACAAAATATTTTACATGACCTGACACATGACACTATTTGGGTCTGGGCAATGAGTCTCAATATCAGAAACAGTGACTTTGTTAGTGCAGGTCCAGTGCACTTACTATGGGTGGTTTGGACTGGCTTTACTTGTGTACTGGAGCACGTCCCGAGTATAAGATGAGCCATGTCGGTAGACGGCTGGGCACAAAGTTCACTATTGCTTTGGCTATTGGCCGGGCTGCTGGATTTGGGGCCTGACGCTTACTTACTCCGATGCTGGGTCGGTTGGTAGGTGTGGCTGGTTTACTGGTGGTGTTACGGTTAGTGGCATAATGGCTGCTGCTCCAAAGACTGCTGGTGGTTGTTCTCGGCGGGATGGGGTGGCGTATGGAGAACCAGGAGCATGCCAACCCTACTGACACCTTCTCTCCTCATCTGAAGGCTGCTACCACAGAATGTGGTGTCCCAGGAACATTTCTGAGGAGGCTGAAACAGAGAAGGGGAGGGAGCCGGGGTTTAAGCCCCACCGACTTGCGGGCTTGAGTTCGTTCCCGAGGTGACTCTTGGCAAAGTGCTTTACTGGGCTGGGTGCAGCTCCATGTAGACTGGTAGACAGAGGTAGCCTTCTGCTGCTTAATGTCCTCACACTTCTTTTGTTGAAGGGCATCAGGTGCTAGAACAATATCTTGGGGGATAGGAGTAGGTGCCGTGCATTCCCTATCTAACAAGTGTTCTTCTGCTAGGCACACTGGACCGGCGCCGAGAATATCCTTATTCCCCAACCGGCAACACAAATGGTGCGGTGGATAAGAGCGGGTTTCCTCGGAGACGTCTCAATAGCTTTGATGGGTGAGCCTCTAGAGCGGACAGGTCCGACCCAGAACTAAACAAACACTCTCTCCAGCTACAGAAACGGTGCGGTAGACGGGTGCAAGCATGTTGTGGCAAACCTAACACTACTAAAAATAAATTGCCACTAGTGGACTGTACAACAAATTTCTGCAAGAAAACGACCGACTGGCAGCAGTTGTGCTCGACTCAACTTACCACCATGATATCCAACACGAAAATGCTCTCTTCTTCCTTTAGATCAGGACCGCCAACCTTGAGATATAGTCGACAATTGAAGAATGTGCACCAAATCAGGGGCACAGAAAATTTAAAATGGGTGCCGCACAAGTATTAAGAGGTCAGTACAAGAAACTACATAAAGTTCTGCATGAAATTACTACTTATCTAAACTTCTAGCCTATTTATATTTAAAAGGTCAAAAATCCATAGTTACAAGGTCACAAGTCGAAATATACCACCCACCTTGAAATGCAGAGATTTCAACACACTTAGCACTGTTCGGGTAATGGGCCCAATTTTACAACTGGATGCTTGAAAACTCCATTGGCAGTGCACGCTGTAGCAACTCTCGCAATACCATCTCCTCCTGGATGAAGCTCTTCCACACATGCAAGACGCAACTGCAGAGGAAGAATTCGGTCGTCTTTAATTAACACAAGTTGATTGGGATTGATGCTAGCTCCTTGCTTTTGCCACTTAGAGCATTGCTGGAGAATATGGATTTACTCCCAGTGCCAACGCTGTCAGAAGTCTTGATGTTGCTGCTCAATCAGCTGCCATAGTTTATGCCTGTTTAGGCTGATATCAACATTCTTGGGGTCTGGCACAGCGACAAGGGGCTGAAGTGTCGGGGAGTGTCCTGGGGTAAGGGCGACAAAGTCATTGGAGTCCGAACTTAGAGAGCACAGGGGTCTGGAGTTCAGGACAGCTTCCACCTGCACAACGAAAGTGTGCAACTCGTCAAAGGTTACGATTTGTTCCTCAATGACACGTACCAAGTGGGTTTTGAAGGACTTGACTCTGGCCTTGTGCCACATCAGTCCAAGGGCTATGAACGCATCGACAACTCTTTTCTGGTGATAGGATGATGTCCGAAGCTGCTGGAGTTCCATCAGGTAGTTGTGGGCCCTGACAAAGTTCGTCACACTGTCACTGTAGATCTCAGAATACCTTCCTCTACGAGAAACAAAACGTTTGTAGGCAGCCAGGAAAACATCAGCAGATAGGTCAGAGGCAACTTCCACAAGGACTGCCTTGGTGGCACTGCAAATGAATATGCAGAGATAGGCCTTCAACACTGATAACTTGTAAGTCCTGCTGGCCCTTATCAGAATGGGCCCTGCATAATCCACCCCTACCTGATCAAATGGCTTAACCTGTTGAACCCTCATGGCAGGCAGATTGCCCATTAGATGTATGCACAATGATAGTTTTACCCTCCAACAGCGCATACAATAGTGCAATCACCATGTGATGGCATGTTTATCTAGCAGGATCCAAAATTTTTCTCTCAGAATGCCCTGCAAAATACGAATACCTGGGTGCTGGTTCCTTCCATGGTAGTGACCAATGATGAGGTCGTTCAACACATGGGTCTTGGGAAGCAGCACTGGCTGCTTGTGATCGAAGGGCAGGTAAGAGTGTTGAATTCTACCACCCACCCTCAACAGACTTGTATCATCAACAAAGGGGGGAGAAAATCGTTGACCCTTCTGCACAGAAGTAAGCTATTCTTGCACATGTAACAATAGAACTTAAAGAGACTTGTCTAACTAACTTGGGATAACTTGGGGTAAGGTGCTCAGTTAGGTGATTTGCATGAGAGTTAGGGCAATTGTGAATAAAATGCAGCACCAATAACATCACTCGAAGCAACTTTGTCAAACTACTAAAATGCGATAGCAGATTGTCAAATTCGTCAGCTGAAAAAATGTTCCCAATACTGTAACCTTCTGCTAAAGCAGGACTGGGTCAAGTTTCAGAACAGGAGAGCTACTGAGCAGGTGGTTCCCATAACCATGCTGGACCGGTCCACCACAGAGGATGTCCTACTAGCTGAGAGCGCAAGAGCCCACAAGATGCACAATCCGCAGGATTGGACTCTGATGGGACATGCTTCACCAGGATAGCCAGGTGAGCTCCTGGATCTCACTCACCCTGTTGGCAACAAAAGTTTTCAGTTTGTGAGGAGACTAGTTCACCCAACAAAGAACAATCTGTGAGTCTATCCAGGCACTGATAGATGACAAGGTGATGGCAGGGGCAAACAACTCTACCAAATGATGAGCTGACAATAAAGCCCCACAAAGCTCCAACCTTGGGATGGACTGAACCTTTACCGAAGGAACCTTAGATTTGTCAGCAACTACATGTGTGGTGACTACCGTAGGCGTGGTGAGGCGTAAATAAACCACTGCAGCGTAGCCAATCGCTGAGCTATCAGAGAAGCCATGCATTTCGTACGAGGAACCTGCAGGGCCAATTACTTGTCTGGTGACAATAACTGATGCTAGCAATGGTAGCTCAGTGTTGAACTGGCCTCACTTCTCAACAATGTTATTTGGAGACTTATAATCCCAATCAAGTTTCTCCAGCCAGAGAGTCTACATGAGGTGTTTCGAAAACATGGTGAGAGAAGATAGCCACCCAATAGTATCAATAATACTTTTTCTGCGGCATCCACAAGGTCTCTTCTTGACAATCAAAACTACCAAAAACACTGTAGTACACACGTGGTTTGCCACCAAAATGAAAAGCAATACAACCATGAAAACCCCCACTAAAACAGTGATGCCGGCAAATATCCGGCCCCGGAGGAACAAAAATGATGTGGCTAATTTAACACTACTAAAATTAAATTGCCACTAGTGGACTGCACAATTGATTTCTGTGAGAAAATTACAGACTGGCAGCAGCTGTGCTCGACTCAACTTACTGCTACAATATCAAACATGAAACTGCTCTCTTCTTCCTTTAGATCAGGACCGTCAACCCTTGAGACATCATTGACAACTGAAGAATGTGCACCAAGTCAGGCACGTGGGAAATTTAAAATGAGTCCCACACAATTATTAATAGGTCAGTATTACAAAGTACGTAAATCCCTGCCATGAAATTACTACTAATCTAAACTTCTAACCAATATATGTTTAAAATAGTGATGGCCCAATACCAGATATCGGATATCGGTATTATCAGTACATTTACCATTATTGGAAATTGGCACTCAAATTTTGGCACAATGCAAAACATGCGCAGTGAAGTAGTTCCAGTCCCTTCTCACGCATAAACTATACAGAGAAAAAAAAAGCTTCTTGCGCTGACGTCACAGTGGCGGGAAAATGCCAGAAATGTGCAAATTTGGAGGTTAGCATCGGCGGCAACCAAAGGGCAAGTTTGTTTATTTTAGGAACCATATGCAGTGTTGATTTTACTAAATGATTCTGTAAATAAATTATATAATGCTAGTGATGAACAAAAATGATTCTGGTGAGGTAAACTTGTAAGGATTTCCATAGGAAAATACGTGTTCAAGAGGTTGTGAATTTAACTAACAGTAAGTTTGCGTGTTTTGTAAATAATGTATTTGTAAACAATTACTATAATATATTTAAATGCCCATGGCCTACAAAAAGTCACACTTTCAACACTCTTATAGTGTATGAATAATATTTGTTTCTTTGCCTATATCGTGAATTCAATGAGTGTAAGGTTAATTTCTGCCAAAGTGTGTGGTGTGCGAGTATCTACGAACACGAACAGCGACGAGCGACGTATATATCACATCTGGGTGTTATTTGAAGGGGGGGGGGGGCCATAGACATGTAGCAGCTCTTGTTTGCAGCGTGACAGGATGCCATTAAGAGGTAAAAGGGGGGGAGGGGGAGCTGGGTTGACCTACACATAACTGAAGGGTCGCTGAGAAAGAAAGAGAGATAAGGGAGAGGAGTGATGTAAGAACAGCAAGAGATGAGACAACAGAGAGTCCTGCGACTTCCCTCAACATCCCCGGACAATTTATGGCTACCCTTCCTTCTTATTTTTCTTTGTGCACCCCAAAAATTTTTTCCTTTATTTTGGGAAAAAAGAGTGCGCTGTTCACGAGTAAATACAGTATTTGTGCTTATTATTCTTTTAGTTTTAATGTGCGGCATATACAAACCGAAATACAGTAATTTTTGTGCCTAAAGAAAGTAATAACCTGACTTCATTGTCTACAACCGATACTAAAGTATCAGCCCGATACCATACCCAATACAGATACATCGGGAAAAAGTGAAATATCAGAACAACACTAGAAACAATATGATAGCTGGAAAATTCCCCTTTGACTTTCCCTGGTTTTAAGATGGGCACAAGGGTCGACACACCAACTCAAGGGGAAAACACTACACGTTCAAATATTATTAAAAATTCTTAGCAAAAACAATTTCCCGTAAAGTGGGAGGTGTTCCTATATGACATAATGGACATTGTCAGGGCCAACAGATGTATGCTTGGAGTGTGATAAAGACTGCTCCAACTTAAAAAAGGTAAAAGGCTGGTTGTAGTCCTCCTCACACGAGCCACCAAAGTGGACACCCACCATCTCGCATGTCTCTTTGATGGCTTGAAATGAGGAAGTGCACTGCTCGAAACATCTGCAAAATACTGACTCAATAAATCTGCTACGTTTCCCCCATCGGTAACAATATTGATACTGACCCGAAGGAAGGAAACTTGTGACACCAATGACGCCCTTGCTGGAGCTGAGGGACACGTGGAATTTGACCTCAACAGGGAACTTCCCAATTGCTCCACTGAAAGTCTTCAACGCTAAAAGCCCCCACATCTGGGCGGCATTCAATGTCTCTACCAGAAGCTCGCACCTTTAACTGATCTTCTTGCAGTCAGCAACAGGACCACCAGCTGCTCCATCAATAACTTTTTTGCAATTCGAAAGGCAACACCATTTCAAAAGTATGCCCTTCTAAACCTCTGATAACAAAGAAATGAGGTGAAGGTAATTTAACAACTGTAGACTGGCGCACTACAGAATCACAATCCGAATCACTACCAGTATCATCGCGGTGCCGATTTAAGTGGCTGTTGGAGGTGCCACACTTTTACCATTTTGTGGCCCCCTTACTAGGACTCTTCGGCTTCATCCTGCCATTCGGGGGGGGGGGGGGGGTGGAAGAATACAGCAGTTAAAACACCTCATGGACTGTGCCATTAGGAGGGGGACCAACCTCCCACAGACCTGAGCAGTACTTGGGAACAGCTACCCTTCACAGCTCTGCACTGAAAATTACTGCCCCAGTAGCACACTGAAATGTACACTAGGGCAGACCAGGGGCAAATTGTACATCCTGAGTGAGACCAGTTTTATTCCCCTACAAGGGAAAACATTCCAGGCACCCTACTATAGAGGAAATGCTTGGGTGCCAGTTCAGGGGACTTGTGGTTGATTATACTGGCTCCCTCCATATAGCGGTAACACATCTTCCTGGCAGGTTTAGGCACATGGGTTAGTTGGCCATGATACCCCTTCTGTCAAGAAGGCACCAATTGGTGCTACGTGGGTGTACGTGGATACGGGCTCCGCGCCTAGATTTACCTGCTGGGCCAGTGAGAAGGGTTCACTAGACCATCACTACCAACTACGGTTACACAATTTGGAGGCAACACTCATTTGTGATGACAGACCCTCATTAGGAAGGACACTGCCCTGGCCTGAGACGATGCTGTAGAGAAGGAAGATGTGACAGGACCCCGTGAAATGGAAAGAAAAAGAATAACAATGAGAAGATGAAGAAAGACGCATGAGATGATGTTTCGAACAAATTTCTGATACAGACCACGTCCCGATTAGTCGCCTCTTACGACAAGCACGGGGTGGCTGTGGTGGTATTCTAAAACCCCACCACCTTATGGGGGGTCGTAGTAGACAACTGCCCATCATGGAGTCCACGTGACATAAATCGGTTGGATGTGGGAGACTGCGGTTGCCATGCTCGTAAGGTTACGTAGCAAGAATTATTAATGGATTCTGCGACGATCTCATAATCCACCTGGCTCCATATCGCAAACTGTTTTATATCTCTGCTGTGTTAAGTACATAAACTGCATACATTCTGATAAAATTCAGAGGGAAAATTTTTTACATATCATATATTTCTTTATAAAAGCAATTTTATTTACCAACTTTTCTCATGCTTCTACCAAGAAAGTAAACCAAGTTGAGTTTCAATCGTCTTGTTCCTGACAGCTGCAATCAGAATTTTAGAAAAAATATTACCGTACAGAAACATAAAAAAACATTTCAACTAAACTCGTTTAAATAAAGAAAATCACATCTCAAAATACAGTATATAATTAATTGTAATCAGACACCAAATGCAAACTGACCTAAAATTTCAAACCCTCTGAAAATGAAAATAATATGGCACAGAATGCAAGTCATGTTGAATGTCCAGCACGGGCTCTATCAGCTGAGAGCGCAAGGAGAAGTTATCAACCCGGCAGTGTCTTGTTGGGGAAGGAACGGTGGCGGCGGGACGATTACCGCTCCATGCCGCTACATGTTGCAGAGTGCAGACACCTTGCGCGTGTGACAAATGTCTTGTCTTTTTAAGTAATTAATTATATTTCACTGCAAAGAAAACTTGTAATTTTGAGACAGAAATAAATAAATAAGGCAATTATAATTGATTTCTTCACTGTCTAATAATTAATCATTCAAAACTACGTCCTCTGATTTACCCTGTAAAGTTACACTGCAATCTGCTCGATGCTTATCTATCCATTATTAGGCGGCAAAAGGTGTCGAATAGGTTATTTTATTTTATCAGTTTTTTTAAAAAAAGGATCTCTATTGAAATTAATTAATATAAATCAGATTTCCCCCACAGAAGTTACGAAAATGAATTTTACAATTATAATACAAGTCGCTCAATGTTCAAAACATTTTTGGTGACAAGGGGAGTTCAAGTACTTGTATGGGGATATCATTTTATTCGCTAAGATGGTACCCCTTGAGTTAAATAAATTATACGTTTTAAAATCATGTTAATTTTACATCAAATACAATAACACCACAACCTTATGGGAAAAAACCACCTTTAATTACAAAAGAAAACATCTTTTCAAATAATAATTCTTCGTTAAAATGTTTTGCATAACATTTTCAGATGAAACCATTTGCTTGAAATACAAGTGATAAGTGCAACTATTTTGAGCGACGCATAATCTTGATAAAATTACGTTTGCCAGGTGCAGTTTATTTGCTCTGCTACCGGCGGGCGGCGTGTGGAAGGCAAGTGAAGCGGACATAGCAGAGAGAGAGAGGACATGCTTTATCTTTTGCTTGACAACAACTTCCCCTCTCGGAGACATGGCATGTAAGGGGAGAAAGGAAGGCGCACAGCTGAGATAGACAGAAAGAAGGGAGAGAGGACTAGGTCGCCATGCTCGTTGCTATGGGTAACCACTTCCTCTCTCGCCAAAGCCGACTCACTTGTCCTCGTTGCATTACGCAGCAGTGTCGACCAAAGGTCAGTCAGTATATAGGGCTTTTGCTGCTCTTATCGAGCACTAACAATTCATTAAATGTAAAATAATTTATTCATCCGATTAGCGATCAAGCAGAGTTATCCTTTTTTACATTTAAGATCAAATCAACTTTAATTGTAGATACGTTAAGCATTAAACAAACAATTTACTAAATGTTTTTAATTGTCTATTTTGTAATTATTCCATAAAGTTGGCGTTCTTCATCAAGTTGTTTACAAGCTTCGTACCCGAATTGAATTGAATTGAATTCCAATTTTCAAATGGGGGAAAATGAAAAAGAAATGTGTAACAAGTTGTTGGGTTCCTCAATGTGAAAATTCGAAGCCAAACACACTTGTGAAATAATTGGCCTTTCCCAGAAATCCAGGAAGGTTATGTTTCTAAACCAATTTTGTTTATTTTGACTGGTATCTAAGTTTGAGCTGTTTATCTGGTTAGGAACGTTCAATTTTTTCTTGTAGTAATCCATACTTTGCCTAAATATTTGTCTCTTTTATTCAAATACTACAGTTAACTGTCAAAACAAACAAAATTGTTTTTGAAACATTACTTTTTGGATTGATAGGAATCTAGGATGAAGGTAACACACTGCAGAGCAAAGAAAAACAAAAACAGAAAAATACAAACCAATTTACGTAATTACCTCAGTTTGGTAATTATTAATGCTAAAAAATTCTTACCATGTCCTCTAAAATTATATTTTATCAATCTTAATGTTATAAAATAGCCACAACAAAATATTATTTGTTTTATGTTGATCACAAGAGAAGTGTTAGTGGCCCGATTGTAGAGGTAATAAACAAAGAAGTTCAGCCTGGCAGTGAAATCTCTTTTTCCCCTTCCGTACTCTTTGGTGTTGACAGACGTGCTGGGAATAAGAAGTGAGACAGGCTCCATTAGGATGCAAGTATCAAGAAGAAGAGAAGGAGTTAATGTAGGTAACACATCAAATTTTATACTTGTAATCGTAGAGAAAGTGTTTTCATATATGCAACATTAGAAGTTATAAAATTTAAAGTATCTATATGAAATAGGTTAAGATAGTAGGGATGTGCCACCTGCATTTTGCAAACAACAGAATCTTCATGTGCTGAACACACATTAAGATTATAACGTACAGACCAGTTATGCAAAGACACACTTGAAGGAATTAGCAGATTTTATATGCATTGCTTGTACTAAAAGGGGTAGAACAGTAAAGTAATCCTCCAAGTAAACATCCTAAATGTAAATAAGTAACTTTTCCTTAATCACTTTCTTTACTCGATATACAGTAAAACTCTGTTAAAATATTTAAAATATTTAAATAAGGGAAAAGCTTTCAAAAACTACTTATGTGGGAAACCAAAAATTTAAGTCCGAGACAGGACTTTTGTAGTGACACAAACGCCATGTCAGCATTAACATCAAATAAAACCAAATAAACCATGAAACAATATAACCAAAAAATAGTCAAGTCAATTTATAGCCAACATTGAACATAAATTCAAAAGCATTTTTAAATTTAATAGTCATAAATTTACTGTGGATAAATTGAACAATAATTGATATATTGGATTTGAATAGATACTGTGTATATTAAACATGAACAGAAAACTGAAATGCAGATTAGGCCTGAATGCAGGGTTAGGTCTATACCTTATTTACATAATCAAATATATCTACATACATATATACAGTACTTACTTTTAATCACTGAATAGGTAACTGGTTGAAAACAGAACTGTAGTCATAAAATACACTTAATCATGAAGGGCTTCAGAGGTCTTAACTTATTTTATTTATTTTCATTGTTTGTTTATTTTGAACCACTCTTTTTATTTTAAAATACTGTTTTTCGGTAACTTGTAATGTTTACATTTCAAAGTGAGCTTTAGAGTTGTTCTGCTACCATGTTTTCCTATACAGATACCCTGATACCATTGCCGATAGCAGTGCCGATACCAATGCCCTTTGAACTACATTTTAGAGAAAAGTATTATGTAATGTTAATAATACAATAAAAAACATTTATCTTAGACTCGTTTAAATAAAGAGTATTACATCTTAAAATACAGTATAAAATTTAATGTAATCCGATACAAAAATCAAGCTGACCTAAAACTTTCAAACACACTGAAAATGAAAATAATATGACACCAAATGCAAGTCAAATTTTAAATGTCCCACGCGCACTATCAGCTAAGAGCGCACATAGAAGTTATCAATGGGGTAATGTGATGACTGTTGGTTTGGGGGGAGGCGGGTGGCAGCAGGAGGATTACCACTCCTCTCCATGCCACTACTTATTGACGACACCTTACACTAGTGGCAATTGCCTGTCAAAGTAATTAATCATATTTTACTGCAAAGAAAACTTGTTATTTTGAGACAGAAATAAGGCAATTATAATTGATTTCTTCACTTTCTTTAATAATTAATAATTCAAAACCACGTCCTCTGATTTTCCCTGTTGTGAGTTACACTGCACTCAGCTCGGTGCTTACCTACCCATTATTAGATGGAAAAAGGTGTTGAATAGGCACTATTAGTTTATTCAAAGACGTGTGTGTATTGAAATAAATTAATATTTATCATCTGATTTCCCCACAAGAAGTTACTGAGAATGAACCAGTGTCGACTCGACAGACGTGTTGGGAAGACACGATATCAGACAGCACAGCGCGCCTCAGAGCAATTATAAACGGCCACGTGAAGTATTTCACATCCAGTTACTAGCTGTTTGCATAAGCAACAAGCTTAAAAATAACAGTTGCGATAAATCTTGGGTGACGGAACCTAAAATATACTTTGATCAGCGCAAAATGCGATAAACGATAAAAGGTTATGTTTACATAATTTAAATAGGAATTTCGCCCGGACCACAAAAATTGTTGGTGGATGCTATTTATTTGTTTTTGACAGCTGTATACAAACAACACAGGCGAGTGTGAACAGCAGCAGCAGCGAACCTAGCAGCTTGAGCGGGCAAACACCCGCGAACTTTGAATCTGTGTATACGCACAGTGGACATAGCGAGTGCATTTGTGCACGAAATGCAGTATTCCTACAAAGTATTTTGTTTGGAACATTTTTCTTTTTATTTTATACTGTAGTACAGGTGTCTTAATGAGTGTATAGTAGTTTTTATTTTTAAACAAAGCGGTATTTAATGCTGAAAACCTCGAGTAATAAGTGAACTCTACAATTTTTACAATAA
The DNA here is from genome assembly GCA_029891345.1 of Dryococelus australis. Taxonomy (NCBI): domain Eukaryota; kingdom Metazoa; phylum Arthropoda; class Insecta; order Phasmatodea; family Phasmatidae; genus Dryococelus; species Dryococelus australis. The sequence continues at coordinate 277,984,176 of CM056994.1, read as the reverse complement.
TACTTGTAAAATTTATCTTGTAATGTTTGGGATGCATCTGAAGATCTGGAACACACTGTGATTAAACATGATTTGTTTTTAATTTTTGTACATGTGTGTATGTTACAGAAATACATTAAAAATATATTCTAATTTTTTCTCACTAGGCCTAATACCTAAACTACAACACACATACGTTTTTGAAATACTGTTTTGTAACATCTATCACGAATTAATACTATTGTGTTGGTAATTTTTGCATAAGAATTATGTTCTAAAAACAACATTAGTGGCCTTCCTCATAACAAAAATTAAAAGTGATAAAACTAAATTGGTTGCTTTAGCAAGTATGAGTAGTCTCACTAGCTAAACTCCTATTTAACGCACATCTCCAGCGTATAAGTATCAAAAATTTAAAATGAACAAATTTTCTCACTAGGCCTAATACCTAAACTACAACACACATACGTTTTTGAAATACTGTTTTGTAACATCTATCACGAATTAATACTATTGTGTTGGTAATTTTTGCATAAGAATTATGTTCTAAAAACAACATTAGTGGCCTTCCTCATAACAAAAATTAAAAGTGATAAAACTAAATTGGTTGCTTTAGCAAGTATGAGTAGTCTCACTAGCTAAACTCCTATTTAACGCACATCTCCAGCGTATAAGTATCAAAAATTTAAAATGAACAAATAGCTTTAGTTCCCACACATTAAAATCACCACAACAGCAGCTTCTTGAAAGCTGCTGTTGTGGTGATTATATATTTATAATCCACAACTTTGTAGTCCCAAACAACAAAGTAAAATTAATCCCAAAAATTTATCAGTACCCTTTTTTTAAATCAAGTATATATTAATGTCATGTATTTTTGATTTACTGGCCAGTGTTGGATCTAATCATCACGTTTCTTTTTTTTTTTTGGAGGAGGAGGGGCAAAGTTGGCATCTGCCCACAACCCCTTTTTTATTTTCAATACTAAAGTAAGGTTTTGTTTAAAAATGTGTTTATACCAGAACATGAATGTCATGTTATGTATGTGCTGGAAATAATGAGTAAAAATATTACAAATACATTTGTTGGTGGAAAAAAAAATCTGAAAATGGAATAGATTTTGCAGAACTAATAGTGTAACTGAAACAATTATTCACAGTGCAAATGCCACCTGCCATGGTAATTCAACGAACGTGAATCACTAAAATCATTAAAACTATATAAAACATAAGCAATTCCCAGTCTAAAACGCACAATGGTAAATGTAAACAAATGTGTCGCCACCTCAAGCCGGTAAAGCGTAGGACAAATCACTTTTCACACAGAAAATCACCAGCTGTCCGGTATTAGTCTCTACAGTATTTGCCCGCTTAGCTGGGTCTGGCCTCTGAAAAGGTAGCTCACTCCCTTTTTCTTTGTCCCCCTCCCCTTACCATTTAAAGTGTACCCTCAACGGACTGTGCATCATCCCTCCCCTTAGCCAGGCCACCCACACTACTTTGCTGCCTTCCTCCTTCCAGCAACGCCCCCACTGCTACTTTCCTTTTCACTCTCCATCATTAAGCCATGCCCACAGAGCATCAAACTTCCGTCCACCCTCACAACAGGCACCCCGGAATTTTCTTTGTCCTCTCTGTAACTTCACGCAGTGCCTGGCACCGCAGTGCCTGGCACCGTCACATTTTTTCACCTCTTCAGGGGGGCGGAAGAGGACGAAAACCAGTCAACAGACGTGAAAACTGTGGCACTATCATATAAAATCCTATTCTTCCGTTTGGGGGTGAATACACACTTCAAATTAATCAACTTATAATTAATGAGATTTTACTGTATACACACCAAAATACAGTAATTTTTGTCTCTAAAGAACGTAATAAACTGACTTAATTGTCTACAACCGATACTAATGTATCGGCCCGATACCATACTCGATACAGATATATCGGGAAAAGGTACTTAGTATCGGTATCGGAACAACTCTAGTTATGTTTATGTTATAGTTTATTGGCGGGAAAAGTGCAATTTTTAAATTGTTGCTATTATGTTTGCAGTCCCTTTTGAAAGATTCTGAAAGTTTTCGTTAATATTTAAATGTAATGAGCGATAAATTTATATATTTATTGTTTGAACTATGTAAAATGTAATAGTTTATATTATAATGTTAGAAGTTTTTGATAAAAAATTAGGGAAAATTTATCAATTAATCTTTCGCTCACTGAATTTTTGTATTCCTGTAAACATTGTTAAGTCACGATTCAGTACAAAAATAATAAATTCTGATTTAATTTCTCCCCTAAAAAACATTTGTGATGAAAATTTGTAGTACAATGCGATGTTTACAATTATACATCCCGCAATTACTATTCCATAGATGGTAATGTGACTTGAAAAAGCAAAACCATGGCAACGGCAACATGTTACACAAAATAGTGTCTATTAAATGCACTTGTGGCACTGTGGCGGACGTGCAAAACTATGGTAATTTTGCTAAGTTTAGAGAAATTAGCTTTCGTGTCAATAATGTTTTCACTCCCATCAGAATTTTTTCCAAATAATGTTGGCTAGCCTGGGACAAATTTCTGTCTCTTGTTTACGTTTCATGTCGCAACGTTTTGAGATTGTAGTTTTCCGTGGTATAACTGTGCATGAATGATGTAAAATTATCTTGAAAACACCCTTTTGTCAGAAAAAAAATTGATTGTGTTATGAGGTACCAATTAGCTTACAAAAATTTTTAATGTGGGAAAAGATAACATACAAGTATGTGGTGGCATAGCGGGACTACTCGCACTGAACATTTACGCTGGAAAAACATCTCATGTGGGAACATTTTAAGTGCGTTTTACTGTATTATATGACCTGTTCTTATTACTAGATTTAAGAGTGCCACTTTGCATTTTGCTCAATTACTTTACCATTGAAGGTTTTTGTCTTTCACGTAATACTTAATCTTACTGCCAGCAAGCTTCGTCAAGACAGGTCCAATTACTAGAAGCATCCGACAATAGGTCGTTGTTATAAAAAGGTAAAAAGAAATTGTAACTATATTAATGGCATAATTACGATTGTCTTCAATTTCTCCCATCAACACGTGATGTAGGTACATACAGGCAGGTTGGGTAAATTAAAGTCAATCCTTTGTGTTAGGTTTAGACTCACTCACTGTAATCCTTAACCTTACTACTATATAAATGGGAAAGTGTGTTTGTTTATTTCTATGTCCTCCTTTCATACCAAACGGAACAACGGATCAAAGCGTTTTTTTTGCACAGATATATTTGGAGGACCGGACAGTGACATAGGATACTTTTTATCTCGGAAAAATGTCTCATTTCCTTCAGGAAAATTCTTAGATTAAGCTTTTCTTAGGATTGATTACTGCATAAAAAAAGCATTGTTAAAAAATTTTTTCGTCATTTCTCCTTTCTAAAAATTGGCTAGATCCATTCAAAGTCCTAAATATCATGCTAACATAAAAACATGTGCGAAGCGATGGCATGGTGTAATTTAATAACTACAGTAGAACCCCTTTATTACACTTTTCAAGGGGGCGACTGAAAATGTTACAAAAAGCGTGAGTGTGTGAAATGGACGAAATGTATTAAAACATCTTAATGGGAAGAGAATTGTGATATAATAAAATCCAAACATAGCAAAGACAATGTGAACACATAATTATTCACTAAAGACAGTCTGAACTATAATTCAATGGAAGGATTAATAGTATTTGGGTCTCACATTCTATATAATAAAATTACACTAATTAAAAATAAAGTCACATATAAATACATATACTGCATGTAAGTACATACATACATATTTCAATTTAACACACGATATGCCTAGTTATAAGAGGAAAAATTAATTTTACAGTTATGGATAACAGATGAGAATAGGGTGTACAAATACATAGCAATAAGTACAAAAAATTACTTACAGTATTGTTAAGATTGTGTGAAAAAAATCAGAAATTTTACTTTGCTTTAATTGCTGGCTGCTGAGTTCTATTTTTCTGTCAACAAGATTTAAGTGGTCAAACATACTGTCTGAACAGCAGTTAAGCCCAAAGAAATAGTTTGTCAGAACTGCAACTGCTTGGAAAGCTTCATGCTTGGTAGGTATAAGGATTTCATCTTCATTGCCATCATCTTCTGCAGTTTGTTTCTCCCTGATGTGCGAACTGACTACGTCATCTAGAGATGATTGCTGTTGGTTTCACTGTCCTCATTTGCACACTGTATTCCTGAATTTGGAAAACCTGCCTTTCTGAAACAATTGAAAATTGTGCTAGCTGTTTCCATGCATAGACAATTTAATGCACTGCATCCAGAACACTAATTTTCTTTCTTGTGGATTTTTGCCAACATCCAAGAGATTCAAGATTTTCTGGACAATTCTTTTTCGGTACTTCAACTTAAAAGCATGGATGATACCTAAATCCAAAGGCTGCAGCTCACTTGTGCAGTTGGCAGAGAAAAAATCCATCTTTATATTCCTTAAATTCAAATCCTGTGGGTGAGCGGGACCCTGGTCCAGAAAGAGAACAATTTTTCTGTTTGCAACACCCACTGCTGCATCCACAGCACACAAATACTGTTCAAACATTTTGGATGTCATCCAAGATTTGTAGTTTGCTAAGTATTTTGTGGTTAAGTTTTAATGTTTTTAAAACATCTTGGTTTATGTGACTTCCCTATCACCAAAGGCTGAAGTATCTCGCTGCCATCTGAATTGGCCATTAACAACACTGTAAGCCTCTGCTTACTAAGTTTAACCCCATGTCATTGCTCCCCCTAAAAACATATTGTTTTATCTGGGAGGAGAGAATAAAACAGGCCTGTTTCATGTGCATTAAAAATGTCCTTTGGGTCATATCCTTGTACGTAAATGTGTAACTGCCCTTCTTTCCACACTTCTTCAGTCGAAGAGTCAACACTTCTGCTTTCTCCACATACAGTATTATATACAAGGTTATGTCGTTTGAAACTGTTAATCCAACCCCTGTGCTGAGAGCTTAGAAGCGCACGCCAAAGGGAAAGGCCCAGCGTTACCGAAAATAACGAAGCAGTATTGCTGACTACTGCTGACCAGAGATTTTCAACTCCCAAGCCATGGCAGAAGCACGTCACGCGCTTTCCACACACCCTGCTGCGGCTGCCTGGACTTCAGCCCTACATAAGTCAGTGCGCAGCAGGACTCTATAGAGTTCATTCTTCATCCTCTCTCGTGAAATCCCTGAGCACTGAACGGTGCTAGGACCTCCAAATATCTTAGAAGCTTTAAGTAAGCCCCCAGCGGCTACTTCCCGTCTTAATGACCAGTCAACCAGCGAACGCGCTAATATTTATTCAATTGATTTTGTCTCTTCTAGAGACCAGTTTACTTGGTACAGTTTAACAGTAATTCACTTTGTATTAGTCTAGAACTATATTCTTTCCCTTGTAACCTAAAACCAGGTCACCTACACCTGGATAAAGCAGTTACCTTCACAGCACTCCACTGTTCGGTAGGAGGTAGCACAGGTCACATGTTTATTGAGTTCTCAATAAACATCTATTATTCTCTATCCTTAAGCTTTTAGAGTACTTTTCTGTTTCACCAGCTAGAAACAAAATACGACGTGCACTGCTGACAGAAACCAAGAGATTGTTAGTTAACTGAATTAGTCTGACTACAGACCCCCTTCAGGAGTCCGTGAGTCTAAAAACACACACATTGAAAGGCTACCTGTTTCCTTCCAGTAACCCGAGCACTAATTCAGTGCTGGAGGGGAGAAACAGCAGAGCCCCAACCACTAGTAACACCATCATCCAAGGAAGGGCTACAAGCCCAAGTTATTTCCTCGCTTTGAGCATTAAGTTAGTGCTGAAGTGACCATAGCCTGAGACTTGCCGCTCAACCTTGCCTGAACGCACAACCAGTAGAGGAACAGGTGGTCAAAACGGCTCCCCGTCTCTGATCAGCCCACCAAGTTTGGGGGATCAGTGGAGACTTTTACTGAGCTCGAGCCAGCACGCAGCTATTGGGCGAACATTGTAGATACTGTTCTTGTCAAAGTGCAGTATGCAGATTTTAAGCCGCATTACCCTATGTCTTACAAGGTAAGGTGTGGCCTCAAGCATAGGGAACAATACCAAGCTTACATTGCTGCCAAACAGTGGTCTGCACTACCACCTCCTACGAAGGAAAGGCATGCAGAACAGGACCGTGCTGCCACACTCAGACGCCAAGCAGACGCGGCTGTTCCGGTCATAATTGTATACTTTTCACCGTCCTTCCGTCCCAGCCAGGAGGTACCACCTGGTGTTGAGAGGATAAGTTTATCAGACCGAGGCTAGGTACGGCTGGTCCAATCCACACTTGTGGAGCAGAGAGTCGTCTGCCTGGAATCACCGCTTCAGTCGGGCAAGCCAGCCGCTTAAGTGAGACCATCAAAGCATCACCAGCACCACCCAGGAAGACGGTGTAAATAAGTAACCAACACCCCTCGCCAAATACAGTTACGCATAATTAAAACTATGCTATTGGTCTAGCGTTAAAATATTAGACAAATGTGCCATACAGACTTACCCGGACACGCGTCAAGTTTCATTTATTTAATAATACAGTACTCTGAAATTTATCAAAGTGTAAAAAATTTGTGGAATACAGGTTATTGAAAAAACAGGTTTACATGTTAAGCCTAGGGTAATTTTTCAAAGGTTCGTTTTCACAAGTCTGTTCCAGTCGTGAATGGACTGTAGTTATTGTTTTTTGGTGTGTATGTGCACGTGAGTTGACAGAATGACACATCTGGCCCGCGACCTACATAGTTATTGTTATTTAGTCAATAGCAAACACACGAGTTCACAGCTGTACATGCCAAAGGAAGTGAGAGCTATTTTTAGACTGACGTGTTGGGTAATGGCTTCTGTCAAAGGACAAAAAAGAAAGTGTGCGAATTTGACAGGTAACTAGAAACAAGAACTTATTGAAAAACTAGAAGTAGTAATTTCAGCTGCCAGGGTGTGTGCTGATTATGGCGTGAAAAAAACAAACAGTGTCTGATATTCATAAAGCAAAAGATAAACTGAAGAATTGTGTGTTGAAAAATGATGTCGAACCAAAAGGAAAAAAAAATGAGAGTGGCATTGTTAGACCCAGGAAGCACATGAAACCTGCTCCTGCATCTTTGCATGACGAAGCAGTTTTTAAGTGGTATGTTCAACAACGCTCATGTGGTGTAAATGTTCATGGTGTGGAAATAAGAGCTGCTGCAGACAAACTAGCGCAACACATGAAAAAGACAGACTTTAAAGCTAGTAATGGATGGCTTTGACACTTCCGTAATCAGCATAGAACAACAAATAAACAAACTTAAGAGTGCACAGACAGAAGAAATTAAACCTTTTCAGAAAAAGATAGAACAGCTGATTGACAGTGAAGGCCTAGTGTTGTCTCAGATTTACAATGCAGACGAAAAAGGCTTGCACTGGAGGTCGCTACCTGAGAATACCCAGGCATTCTGACACAAGATGTCAACTCCTGGATGGGAAATACGCAAAGAAAGGATTTCTGCTCTTGTCTGTTCAAATGCAGATGGGTCACACCGTTTGACCCTTGTTATGGTTGCAAAGTCACTACAATCACGAGTGTTGAAAGACTGTATGAATCAGCTTCCTGTTATTTATTACAGTTCCAGGAAGGCCTGGTTTATGCCGGATATTTTTAAACACTGGTTCTTTAAACGTTTTGTCCCGGAATCACGAAGATATCCAACAGAAGTGTTGAAAATCTCACCAGAAAATGTTAAGGTTCAACTTATATTAGACAATGCTCCTACTCATCCATCAGAAGCAGTTTTATATGCAGAAGAGGGTAAATTCACATGCATGATTTACCTAAGAATACCACTTCAATTCTCCAACAATTACATCAAGGAATTATTCTTGCTACCAAAAGACTGTACTGAAAGACATTTGCAGAGGAAGTGTTGGATGTTTTAGTGGAAGAATGTGACGAAGACTAAAGATAAGAGATGTGAACACACACTGCAAAACCAATTCAACTACAGCCTCAAATCAGCCATTTTCAACTTTGCTGCAGCTTGGAAGACAGTGAAATCGACAACCTTGAAAAATGGTTGGAATAAACACCTTTACAACATGGATAAGGTTTTGAAGTAACCGAATACCACACGGCCCTACAGGTGGCTGGAGAAAAAGAGACGACGGAGGAGGATGTTAGAAAATGGTTGGAAGAAGACGAAGCGGATCCTGGGGTTCCATGTTTTATCTGAAAGTGAGATACCAGAAGAGGTCTTGGCGGTGGAGGTGGTTGATGGTGATAGTGAAGAAGATGAGCGATCGCCAATACAAAAAACCAAGTTGTATGTGCTAAGATCTCATCTGGACTATATCATTGCCTACATTGATTATGCTTCGGATCCTGACATCCAGCCATATTATTCTCACTTTCGCACCTTTAGGAAAATCATCATAAAAAAACAGCACACTTTAAAAACCAGTTAAGTTGAACTCTTTCTTCAAACCCATCCCAAAACAAGTTACATGCGACAGCACTGCAAGTACCTCTTCTGCACATGCATCAACAAGCAATTACTGCAAAGACCCAACACTTTCTGATTCTGAATCAAATTTATTGAGATGTTCATTTTAGACAAACAATGCACTGTTAGTGATTTTATTTTGTACACATTTGCAGTGTATAAATGAACCTTGCTGAAATTTATTAAACTTACCGCCATTATTGCCATTTTTGTGTTAGGTAACGTGTAACATGTTTCGGTGCTGTGTATTTTATGGTGAACAGACTGTACAGAAGTCAAATGAGAGTTGACATTGTAAGCATGCATCGTAGTTTTTGTTAAGTGTTATGTATAGATTGCATGTACTCAACGTGATTTGTAACATTTTTAAATGTTATGCAACATCCTTTAAGTGCTGCTTGTAAGATAACAGAAAATATTGACATATTTAAAGAGTCCTACTTGCTGCCGTTTTATGTGTAGAGCTGATGTCACCCAAAGTCACTCTAACTCGTACAAAAACTAGCTTGGTGAGAAAATCACTCCAACCCCTTTACTGTGTTTCTCAACACTACTACTTTAACTTCCAGACTCCTTGTAAGTTTATCACAGCATGCATATGAATTCCTTGAAGTGAAACAGCAGCCCAACTGCTGGCTAGCCAGATGTGTTGTTCCAAACATTTAACTGTTGTGTCGCCTGTCACACTCGGAGCAAGGGTATGGGGACAGTTTCCAGATAATCATCTACGCTTGAGAAAGGCAACAAAAATGACATTGGAAAGAGCAGGGGATAGGAGAACAAAGGGCGGGAGATGGGGTGAGATGGCCTCGCACCACCAAAACGGCTTTGACAGATTACGTGTAGGAAACAAAAGAAAGACCATCCCCGTGCATGTTTTTTGTCCCCACAACATTTACTAAGTGTTCCACACAAATATACGTTGTATACATTCCACTCTACAACAAGTAGATTTACATGATTTTGGTACTTTGCCATTTACCGAACATTCTGGTTTACCGGACTATTCCTCCCCCCCAATTAGTCCGTTGCTGTGTGGCACTAGCTGTCTCATCTTTTCACTACTTCTTCCTCTTTCCTCCCTCTTCAAAACCCATACACAGGCTGTGAAAACTCCCTTAAATACCTGGTGCACATTCAAGACAACTTGTTACATTATTGCACGAGTTTACCGTACCAAATATTTTTACTACATTTTATTTAAACATGTTTTTAAAATTATCAAGGTTTTGTGAGGCCGACTTGTTATATCTGGCGCCATTTAATTTTGGTTTTGACCAATTAATATATTAGTTCTGATTTTTTACTTTAATAGTTGTGCCGATACCATGTTTTCAGATAGATACCCCAATACCATTGCTCTTCGCACTGGATTTTTGTATTCCTGAAAATATTATTTTAGTCACAATTCCATACAAACATAATAAATTCCACATAAATTTCTCCCCTACAAAACATCTGTAACAGAAAATTTGTATTATGTTGAGAAAGCAAAACTATGGCAACATGTTACACAAAATGGTGTCTTATCAATGTGCACATGTAGCATGGTGGCGGGCTTGCGAACTACACAAGATATCTTTACAGAAAATGGCATCTATCAAGGTGCACTTAAAGCACGGGGGCCGACATACGAACTATGTAAGATACCTTTACACAAAATAACGTCTATTAATGTGTATTTGCGGTGCTGCGGCGGGCGTGCGAACTAATTAAGATATCTTTCTCCTGTATAGCATCGAAATTATTTTCTCATGTAGAGTTTCTATGGCTGAGCTCCAAAATGTTCACATTTTACTCGTGTAGGATGAAAGTTATTTTGTTTATGAACGTGAGTGAACAAATTATTGAGCAAGTGAAAAGCTATTCATTTTTTTTTGTAAAAATGTGCAGCCTATACACGTCGAAATACCATAATTTTTGTGTCTAAACAAAGTAATAAACTGATTTCATTGTCTACCCCTGTAACCAAAACTAATGTATCGGCCCGAAACCATACCTGATAACCTATACTTAAAGGTACGTCAAATTCATAATTGCGATAAATACAAAATAGATGTGAAATTTTCTGTTTTTAGCAAAATATTTGCAAAATTTTATGAAAGTTCATGAAGAGGAAAAAATATCTGAATTAACTATCTTTTTTGAGTAACTACCTTTGTTTACGTTTCCTTGTCGTTTTATCACTGCTGATATTGTTTTTCAAATAAAATATAAGAAATTAGGTAAGTAAACTGTCTGTTTTAGCGGCAAAATACAGATCCGTGTATTTATACCAGACTCCAGTGGTAGGAGGCAGCAGACTCCGCCCGGCTGCCCTCCCGCTAGCCAAACCCACACCCCACTGCTGCCGTCCACATTCCATACTTAGCCCGCCTCCTCCCGCCGCCCCTCGACAGCCTACATACACTGTTCCTTCACTACCTCCAGGTCACGCCCACACCCCTCCCCAGCCATCCAATATCCTTGTAGCCATGCCCATACACCCCTCTTCACTCTTCTGTCTAGCTACGCCCACACTATTCAGCTCCCATCCTCTCCCTCTCACTCTTTCATTCTTCCTCCCTCGCCAAAGCCTTCATTCTCGCCCTCTAGCTCCTAACAACTCACACCCTGTGATTGCATCCATCTCAACAAGCAGCCCCTTTTTCTTTTTGTCCTACTCTTTCTCTCTTCCCCTCCCCCCACCATAGAGACTGTGTGGCACTAGCTGTCTCATCTTTTCACTACTTCTTCCTCTTTCCTCCCCCTTCAAAACCCATACACAGGCTGTGAAAACTCCCTTAAATAACTGGTGCACATTCAAGACAACTTGTTACATTATTGCACGAGTGAAAAGTTATTCAGTTGCTCTTATTTTAATTTACTTCCTTAGAAACCAAGTTAAAACATTAAAATGTACTGTATTTGACATATTTTTAAACGTGTTTTGTGGGTAATATTTTTTTATGCCAATATCTTGTAAATAAGCTGTATCCTACTTCTGTAGTTTTTTTGTAAAAATACGCAGTATGTACATGCAAAAATCTATTTAAATTGTTGATGTAGCAATAAAAATAATTTTAGTGAAAATACACTAATAAAATGAAGAAACTTAACAAGAATAACACGAAAAAAAAAAGTTTTTAAATGCCATTTTTTTATATATGCTACAAAACGCTACACATCACACAATAAATGCTATGAAAATTATAAAAACCACAAAATAAATTATATAAAATGTGTTCATAAATGCTCTTTTAACGTACCTCTACCTATGCTTATTATTGGTATCGGAACAACTCTATATTTTAGTAACACGTGAATGCTCGTCATTGTATTGACAGTAGAGCTTCACTATAACAAACCTCAAGGGACCAAAAATATGGCTAGTTTGTTATAGTGAAGTTCTTTATAGTGAAGTGCACAAAAAAAATTTCTTGAGGTAAAATCAGATACGGTGAAATGTTACTGAAGTGAAGTTAGCCTCGAATCTTTATTGCCAACCTCTGGCCAAAAAAGTAAATGTGACTCACGCCACATATAAGAGGATAACAGGTCACACTCAGCGGAAGAACTGCACATGTACAACACGGTTGCATTGGGAATGCTCGAAAAGTAGCATATTCAGAAGCTTATAAAATGAAAACTAAACAGAATAAGTCAATAAAACATACCACACATAGGTCACAAGTGCCTTTACTGTCAAGATATGCAGAAAAGTCCAGGTTCCAAGATTTCATTTTTATTCTGCGAGCCTTTGACGTTTGCAATTTGAACACACACCTCGAACAAAGTGCCGAGTTGAGAGGCAAATATTTATAAATCAAGCTAATTAAGGTAATACAAACAATAAAAACGTTGCTTTCACGTGCCTATAGTATAAAGATAAGCAGATAAGTCCGGGTTCCGAACATCCATTTTTCTACTGAGCCTTTGAATTTTGCACTTTGTTCGAGGTGTGTGTTCAAATTGCGAAATTCAAAGGCTCGCAGCATAAAAATGAAATCTCGGAACCCGGACTTTTCTGCATATCTTTATACTATAGGCACGTGTTAGCAACAAGTTTATTGTTGGTATTACCTTAAGTGGCTTGATTTTTAAATATTTGCCTATTAACTAGGCACTTTGTTCGAGGTGTGTGTTCAAATTGCAAACTTCAATGGCTCGCAGCATTAAAATTAAATCTCGGAACCGACTTTTCTGCCTATCTTGACATTAAAGGCATTTGTGAGCAACATGCATACGGTATGTTTTACCTACAGTGGCAGGATTCTAAAATATTTACCTATGAACTTGTCACTTTATTTGAGGTGTGTTACATTTTCGGTCGGGTGATAAAAAACAGATTTTCTCTATTTCAGAACGCTGACATATGATCGTTGGCAATGTAGATTTCGCTATGCTGAATTCTGTGGCGATTTTTTTTTCCTTCCATTATCTACAGCTTTAATTATAGCAAATAATCAAGAAGGAACTTGTTAAAAGATGGTAAAATGCATTTACAATTCAGTGAAAATACATTTAGAGGTTGAGGTAACCTCATTTGCAATTCATGGTTTCACTGTAAAATACACCGATGCGAGAACAGACCAGAGATATAGCGACAGCATTTTGTTGTACGTAAAACTACGGCGAAGTTAGAGGCTTCTTATCTGTGCCTACACAATGATGATGTAGCACATTAGTTGCAGCGATAAATACCAGTAGCGCTGCGCTTTACGATTTTTGTATAGTATTGCCACACCAATGAATTTTATCATCTATGACAGTTATCTACCAAAAAAAAAAGTTGCAGTTGGTTTCTTTATGTTTTTAACATCGAAAAATTAAAATTAATGTAATTTTGCAGTTTTTTACATTTTATTCCGAAAAAAGTGGTTAACGTGAGTAATAAAGCTCCCGTAAATTTTTACAGAAAATTTCGTGTAACTGAAAGTTATTTGCATATAAATGTATGATGTTTTGGCGGGACCAAATAAGTTCGTTATGGTGAAGTGTTCGTTAACTTGGAGTTTGTTAAAGTGGTGCTCTACTGTATTTATTTTACCAATCTACTTCCCACTACAGTGCCTCTTGGCAATCATTACCGAAAATAAGGTTACTTCCACTAGAAGTAACCTTACCGAAATGTTTTTTCCCTGTTCATCTTTTAGCGAGTTTAGAGTAAAATTTCAATTTTTAATTTGACTTTAATGTGTTCTTTCATGAGTCTACAGTTTTGCTTTGAATCTGTGGTTACATTACAGTTACTGAATGTGATCTTCCATAAGTCTATAGTTGTGATATAAATTTGTGGTTCCATGACTTGAATAAAATATGTTATTTTATAAATGTGTGTGCAATTTTTCTGGAGATAAAATAAATTTAACACAAGCTTAGTTAATAATTTGATGTCATCCCATTGTTTTTCTGAGGCTTCTATGATACTTGCAGGGTACTGTATTATGCAATAACATTTTCAGTACCTATGTATGGTAGTGTTACTGCTGTGGGAAGTTCAATGTCATATTTTTTTGTTTTGAATGTCACTACCATTTATATTGTTTAATGATATTGTTGTGTAAGTCTTTCAATTCACTATTAGAACTATCTGTAGCTGTGTTGCAATTTATTCCCAATTTAGAAAAATTATTTTTAAGTCACAATTTTTTTACGTGGATTCGGATTTGAGAATATTTTGAAGGATTTGACTATGGATTCAGATTCGACCAAAAATAGGATTTGACCCATCCTATTACACTCGGAGAAACACAACGTAACTTATATTTAATATATTTATTTCTAATTATTTAATTACTTCGCCTAGCAACTTTTCTGCTTTATGCTCTACAATGGATTTACTTTTAACTACTAAGGTTAACTGATTTAACAATTTTAAGATGTGGCAAAACTTTCTTATTTTTATTTAGTACATAATTATTTTAGCGTGGGTGGGCGGGGGTACTTAATTTTAGTTGGTGGGAGGTGGTATATAATTTATCTGTTGTAACAATATTTATCCATCCAAGTTACAACTGTAATATTTAACAAATTTATTAAATTTTAATTTGTGAGTTATGCAGGTTATTTATAGGGGATTGGCAGAGTTTCTAAGCTTTGCATGCTAAAGAGGTGGGGAATAACCCTAGCCTCCACCAATGTAATGGTCCCATATGGGGACCATACAAATTACGTGGAGGAAGGCGTACTCAAATGAATATAACATGTAATATGAGTTTAACATCCTGTATTAAACTATAAATAGCACAACAATTTACATTAAGTTTTTCATTACAATTATATTGTGCAAAATACCTACTTCGGGAGAAAGTGAAGTTAGTTAGTTATTATTTATTTTAATGCAAATACTTTAGTATTATAGTTTAGGTAATAAAGCCACGAACTAATTTAAATGTCTCTAAAGAGCTGTTAAACTATTTGAATGTCCTCACCTTAATGCTGCCGATGGCTGATCGTCTTTGCGGCTACGATAGTCGAAACACCCTTTGTCGTCTCTCCATCTCGACCCGTCTGTGGGTGGCTGTGGTACGACCTCACTCGTAATTGCACCGGCCTTAATGTACCTCCCGTGTTTTTGTATTTTACAAACCAGCGTGTATTATTAAACCACCCCGCAGATCGTGGCCTTGCTCTACTTCTCTGCATCCATTACAACTGTGACACCCAAGTCTAGACAGTACATCTCCTTACTGCTGCTGGAATGATGGCAGGTGGGAGTACTGAATGTGTATGCTGAGGTCAAATTAAAAATAGTATACAGTTATCATACCATAAAATTACAACTTTTAAAATCTAAACAATCTTCTAAAACCCATTTAAAATACCTGTCACTTTTTTTAAATGTCTAATTCAACAATGGACAGATTATTTCACTTTTCATGGTGAATCTTTGTGTTCCATTAAAGGTTGAAATAGAAACAATACAACTGTTGTTGTTGCCAATATAATGGCATAAAAAATATGTTATGTAATGGTGTGAAAAAAGGATTTGATGGCAATAATTGAAGGAATTTATTTAAAGGTTATACTTTGTGTTAACAAATACAGAATTCTTGCCAATTAAAAATCGAGATGATTTTGCAGCAAATAATTCCTAAATATAACTATTTTTAATGTTTAAAACTAACATTTTTACCGAAGCAGAAACCCCCAGACCCCCTTTCCAAGTTTTGGGAAAAATGAATTACCATACTTGAGAAGTACCTGATCTATGCATGGCACGCCACACGCTATTTTTTTCAAGTACATAAATTTAGTATATTGCAAACATTAGCATAGCACTGAGCCAGCTGGAGATACCGGCCAACACTGAATGTACCACACTGACCAATTACGTAGTGTTAGGAAATGAAATGAAATACATACTATCTTTTTCACAAAATATTCAATAATTACGACACTTGTTGTAACACATGAAGGCAGCTGCTACCAGTTGAAGTGTGTCAAGCAAAATTTAATTTTAATTCTCACTTATTTGCAACCCAAATCAAAAGGTGCCCCTCTATTACGACCCCATTTATTATGACCACCTCTCTTACGACCCAATTCCGAGGAACCGGGAAAAGTTTCGGTTGAAAAACTCGAAAATTTGAGGCACATCTAAAAATAGACACCGCTCCTCCTCGGCTGTCAGCGCCAGCCAATGCTCATCCCCTTCCCCTCAAGCATTGGAATGTTTTCCGTGTGCGCGCAGCAGCCATCTGTTTTATCATTGTTATCTCTCGCTTGTTCATGGATATGGTACTCTCTTTCTCTTTGTTTGCCTTATTACAAATTGGATTTGTGCACAGTTTTTGGATTTCTCTTGGTTTTATTACTGTTAGTTGATGACCCACGCATTTATTTTGGATTTAGATTTGATTACGTTTTTGGCTTGATTTTATGAACAATTGTTGACGACCCACTCATTTATTTCGGATGTAGATTTTATGACGTTTTTGGCTTGATTTTATGAACAATTGTTGACGACCCACACAATTATTTTGGATTTAGATTTGGTTACGTTTTTTACTTGATTTTATGGACATTTGTTGATAACCGGCGGTGTTTTTTTTATCTCATACGGATTTACGACTTCCGAGAAAATGAGTGAAAAGCGAGCCAGCTTGTCGCTCATGAAGAAGTACAAAATTATCAAGGAAGTAGACGACAAAAGACTCCGAAGGCTGAGATTGCGTGGCAGCATGCCTAAAACTGTTGTTTATGCTGGTTGTTTTTATATGTACTGATATGCTTGTATGTACCTATCTCTATTTGTGTAACGAACTCTTGGAATATTCTGAACTTATTTATGGAATGTATAATTTACATTAATCAGCACTTCATAGTTCATACAGTATTATTCGTGATGAAACATTTTACAATATTTGAGAATTTTAAAAACATTTTGCATCAAACTGTACTATACAGTAATCACGTTTGAAAGCCCTTGTATTTTATTGTTGTTACCGTTTGTGTATCTTTTCACACGCCTCAAGTCAATACAAACATTGCCACGCAAGTTTATTTAATGTCACAAGTGTTTGCTATCTTTACCCAGTAATAAAAATGCAACACGTAATCACCACACCATACAGAAAGGTTTTTAATCTTTGGCGTTGACTTCCACATAGGCCTAAATGGAGGTGTAGCCAAATGTTATGTCATCCGCCAGAAAATAAAATCAATTAATACGGCAGTCGACGTGTGTGTCTGTTGCCAGGCAGAAGCAAAGTCAAGTCATGACCACGAGTGCTGACCGAGCTGTATTGATCGCTCACGTGGATTGGAAGGGATAGTAAACTAACAGCCCTCCTCCCCTCTCCTCTCCTGAACATCTGGCCAGACCAAAGTGAGAGCATGGCGCGCACACACGTATTGCACAACACCACCTTAACTTTTTGCTTGCTACATGCCTCATTGCAATGTATGACCCACGAGACCTGCGTAATAGATCTTTAATAATAAATTATACTTTAATAATACATAGTCTAATCTTTTCACAAACTTTCAATGGCCATGTCATACTGTGTTTAGGCCTTCTTTTGTACGACAAGGGGTGGTCCAATATGCCTTTCTTGGGTATCAAATTAATCAGGAGATGTCCAGCTATTAAAGTATACATATTTATATTTAATTTAAAAAGTGGTTTTTTATACACTAGAGATGATTGAACATGAACTTCATGCAAAAAATGGCAAGGGTTAGGGGTGGGTCAGAATCGGCTCAAAATTTTCCACATTTTTTACTACGATCCCCCCTTCTATTACGACCCTATTCTCAAGAACTGTGAGGAGTCGTAATAGAGAGGCTCTACTGTATTTTACATAACATGTGAAGATTGTTGAAAGTTACACAGGACATTCACTGTATAATTTGTTTCAAAAATTACATAGTATGTATCAACCACACAAATACATCCGACAGTGTTTACAATACGATGATGCTTTTTGAAGAACTCTATATACTTTTACAAGAAAGCAAAATATTAATAATGCTACTCTTCCAGAGGAAATGTTGGTGCAGAAGTCCTGCAATACCGCTGTCTTTCTGAGGAAGAGCAATGTTAATAAGCATAGCATCGCAGTAACACCATTACAATAATGCTAAGGGAAAAGAAAGGCAACCTCCTAGTTACGAAATAACGAAAGTCAGAAAATTAAAAGAAAATTACTGAAGTTTTTTATGTACTATCTTGTAGTGACAAGATTCTATGGTTTTATGGAATTATTTTATTTTCAAACTTTTGGATTTCTGTGTTACTGTTTTTATTTATGTAAATGCTCTGTATCTTAAACAAAAATGCACGTTTAAACACATATTCATCCAAAATTAGTCATATTTAGCATTAAAGAATTATATACACTTAAAATGTTCTTAAGGGGCTCAGAAATTTAGGCTTATTAACAAGAAAAATGTTTCAAAAAGGAACAATTTACTTAGTATTATAGACCACTTATTATAAAAGAATACTTTTTAAAAAGGAATTACATGTGTTTTACTGTAATCAAGAGTAACCACTATATTTAAAATAAAATAATGAAAATATATAATCAAACTTTGGGTATTCAAATATTTTCTGGTACAAACTTTGAATTTTCTAGGCAAACTGTATTATACCCTATTGTCAGCATGTTACAAAAATATTCAGACTATAATTCGATAGAAGAAATAATTACCATAGTATTTTTGCTAATTTAGTTATATTTTGTGTTATAACTTCCATAAGAGGTTGTGAGTTTTTAATAACCTTTGGCATGTCATCCATGAAGGGGACAAAAAGAAGTGGGGGAAGGAAGCCTCCTTGTGTCACAACTTAACGAGCAGATGTACTTTAGAAACCCCAAATTTTCTTCTACAACAAACACTCAAAATTACAATTCATATTCACAGCTTTACAAGTATTGGGAAACTTAAACACTCACTATCTTCTTCATGCTCCTGTGGTACAGTTGGATTATTTTCACTGTTCTCTATAAGCTCTTCTTTCTCCATTTTCACAGCCATTAGAACAGACCTGAGCAAAAAAGTTTTAACAGCACATACATTTAATGTAAAAAAAATTAATGTAGCCATTTAGATATGTTTTGACGTTAATACACTCAAACCTCATTCGTACGGCACCAATTTCATACAAACATCTCGTTTGAACTAACACAAACATGAAAAATATAAATAAATTTAGTTAAATATTTTTAAAAACCAAAAAAATTGCCACGAAAATATATTTCAAAATACATTTGAAAGCTGCCAACATCAAAAAAACAATAAGGGTTGTAAGCAATCTACCCTTATGTAATGTGTCACATGGTAAAAATAAAAAACCCAGGAGAAATAATTAAAATAAACCGTCACTAATGGACAAGCAAGGTCGTTGACCTGATGGCTGTTCTACAGCAGCCTCTGCTAGCATGGTTCTCTTTTCTGTACTGTACTAAACTGCTAAGATATGCACTCATAGCACAGCAATATTCCACCCCCACCCCGTTGCAGCAACGTCAGCCAATGTCGACACTTAAGTGTACAGTAAGCAACAAAAAAAAAAAAAACAAAAAAAAAACTACAACTCCGCATTTTACCCTCCTTTTTTAACCTTGCCTGTCCACCCATCTTAGTCTTGTTATTATTCCTGAGGAGTTTGCCTGATGTTACGTACAGTTTTGACTGTCTAGTGCTATAATAATTTGGATTTTTGGATTTTCTGCACTGACTACGATTTGGTTACCATTTATTGATGACTTCATTATACTATTTCACTAAGATATTGATTTTTGACACATTTTTTGGATTTATTTAGCTATATACAGTTATTGACAACCTACCCTACTTTTTGGACAGGTTTAATGGATTACAATTCTAACATGAGTGGAAGCAAGCAAGAGGCAGACAATCACACTTATGCAAAAACATGACATACAGAAAATTGATGCAGACATACACTAGCAATGTTTTTATAAACGTCCTATCAGTCCTTTACGTTATGTCATTTAAAGGAAAATGTTTCATTTAATAATGCAGCTGCTATGTTTTAAAAAGTTACAAGAGAAACTTTCTACACTTCACATGTATTTCCAAGCAACATACTTTCCTTGTTTTTCATGTCATTATAGGTGAAAAACATGTAATGCCGCTGCTGTGCATTAACAAAATACTAATAATTATAAATAAATAAAAAAAGTCAACACACTCGTAATGCATCATATTTTCCATGGCAATAAAACTTACTTCTTCTTCATTTAACCTTATTAATGCCAAACATTGAAGGTTATTAAATAAATATTTAATGATAATTCCTAATAATGTATATTCAACTTTTTTTACATGTAATTTTTGTACCACTATTGTGTAGTTCAGTACTAACCATAAAGCCACTTTTTTACACAAAAATATTCTTCTGAACCAGTCACAGTTTACCACATTTTAATAACATACTTAACAATTTAAATAACTTTACTCTTAAGACCTGGATGTTATATTTTTGAGAGATAACATGTTTCAAAACTTCATTTGCTACAAACGTGAAATTTTATTCGACTTTGTAACAGCATTTGGTTCTTTTTCTTTTAAAGGCCGTTCACTATAAATTGAGCCCTTTTGAAATCAACCTTAGAAAAGTCACTATCTAACTGCATATATTTTAACGGGTGCACTGAGTGACAAGAACCCAGTAAAGTTGGTAATTATGGATAGGAAATAGTCCCGTATCTTAACGTTGAATAGTGTTAGGTAACCATTTCTGGTTATTTAAATTATTTCTTTCGCTCTCTGTTTTTTTTTTTTTTTTTTTTAATGCACTGAAGTGTAAAAATGAGCAGATTTGTAAAATATTTATTTTCCTAAAAATTTCATAGGTTCACTTGACCGACACATGATTAAAGTGATGAGGCCCATGACAATGTTAATCTTACATAAGATGGAAGAACACACAACCTGCATACAA
Organism: Dryococelus australis; assembly: GCA_029891345.1. Taxonomy (NCBI): domain Eukaryota; kingdom Metazoa; phylum Arthropoda; class Insecta; order Phasmatodea; family Phasmatidae; genus Dryococelus; species Dryococelus australis. Next base: position 277,963,249 of record CM056994.1, on the reverse strand, counting down.
GTAGATTTTAGCAGGGCTTTCAAAAGTGCTCATTTTACAGTGAATAGCCTATAAATATTTTTTTCATCCATTAGGTAGATTAAATACACTAATAAAATACATTTTTGAAGTGAAGAAGTGTGTGTGTCAAAATATTATTTAATTTATGAAAAAAATCTCATTTGCTCACACGAAATGTAAACATGAGTCATATCACAACTGTTGTTAAGTATATGCGCGATGTTGTTGCCTGCTTTATTGTTGATTTTTGTTTACTCCGTAGTATTTTCTGCATAACTGGGATACAGATTTGTTCAAAATACATAACCCTATTAAATCAATAGTTATACAGTCAATAAAACAATATCAAAAGTCTTATTTCCATACAGCAAATATAAACACGAGATGTACCACAACTGTTAGGCATACGCCTAACATGGCCTTGCGGTCAACTTTTTTGTTAATTTTAGATCACGCTGTAGTATTTTATGCATAACCGGAGTACCATTGTGCTCAGATTACATCACCTTATAAGATTAATTTATACTTACTCAATGAAAAGAATATAAATGTCTAATTTCCTCGCAGTACATGTAAATAAAGGCTGTATCGCTGCTGTTTTATGCATGTAAAAGCAGTTTTAGTCTGCTTTTTGTTAATTTTAGCATGCTTGGTAGCCTTTTCTATGTAACTAGAGTATGGTTTTGCTCAGAATACATAACCCCGTTAAATGAATTTATATTTAATCAATGAACATAATATGAAACATCTGATATCCTCACAGGAAATGTAAACATGGACGATATCACAGCTTATTTACAGGGTTGTCGTCTACTTTTTCATTAATTTCAACTCGCTTAGAATTCTTTTCTGCAGAACTGGGATATCATTTTATTCAGAATATATTACCCTGATACATAAATTTACATTTAATCAGTTAGGAATGTCAAAATATTCATTTTTCTCAATTCTGATTTTCGATTCCAACTACAAAACATTTCACTCAATTCCACCTCAATTCCGATACCATAAATTTGGATACAGTGATTGCCGACATGTGCCAAGTCAACGTATCCTTTTGAAATTTTGTTATTTAGGTCAAATTAGACAGACACAAATATGAAAACAATTACACAGGAAAGACTTTCTGGTCTGCTAAGTGAAGTTAATTTCCTACATTTATGTAACACTTAGACTTGTCTAATTAGGCCTAACACGTTCAAATCAGAATTTTTGATAAATCTATGATTTATTAAAATGAATATAGACAAAGTATTATACAAAGAAGTTAAACAAAAGATCTCAACTTCTCAATGCACTATTTTAGGTCAAATTATGAAGCTAACCAATTTGTAAACAAATATTGATGCTATTCAGTAATAAAACTGAAATACATGTAACCTTTCATTTAGCATTGCTAAATGAAAATGCTTCTACTGGGCACTAAATTGCAGGACCACTGGATGACTTGCTGCTACACACATCTTTGCCCAAAAGATCTTCTGAAACATCATTATTGGCAATTTTTTGTACTCCTGTTTACTTAAGTGTTTTCTCATGTTACTAGTTGTGCGACGTTCAAAAGTAGGGGTGGGACGATACCATGTATTTGATACTCGATACTCAATACAGTTTTCAGCTCCATACCCTTGATACTTTCGATACTCAATACTCTGAGTAAAAAAAATTACATAATGCAATAAAATTTTTGTAATCTACACTTTTATTGTTCTCAACCAAATTTATGATAAAGTTCAAAATCAAAGAAAAATCATGCAAAATAATACTACAGATGATGGAAACAAATATGAAATTTATATAACATAGAAGTAAGCCTGTCAAGTATTAAAAAATTATAAATATTTATATGATACTAAAAAAGCACATCAGTCATATCAATTTTCGAACTAAGAAAGCTTAATAATTTATATTTAGAAAAAAAAAAAGACATTAAATATTTTTCTGGATTATGTCGGGTAGAGGAAAAGTGGGAATTGTTTATCACCAGATAAAAAGCAATGGCAATTCTTCCACTATCGGAAGAAAGATAAATTTATTATTCTGTTTGTTTTGCATTGATCGATTTCAAAAATCATGTACACACAAAACACGTACAATAAATATGAAATACCAGTGGTAAACACAAATGGCACATAAAAACAAAAATGTAGTAATTGCATTCAGAATATCTAACATAAATTTTGACAGTTCTAGAAACGTAGCACTGCCAAAATATATCCTTGCACCACAGTTCTTCTATCTATGAATAAAACCAGGAGTGTAAACAAATGCTATCATCAATGTAGGTTACCATTCCAACCTACCTTGCTTTTGTTATGGCGAAGTCATACTGCTGACATTTCATTAATTTTATTGCCAGTGGATTGGATGGGGTTGGGAGAGACTTTAATATAACGTCATTCATGAGACATCGTTTTTCTGCATCTCTCCTTAATGTGGATGTTACCGAATTGGCAGATTTTGTTCACAAAATAATCACGTGACCCGATTTTATATACAAAAATGATGACATATTTGGTAATTAGGTATTTCATATTTTGTATGTAGCAGATATTGGCAAAAAATACAAAATTACAACATCAACGCCATGTTTTTTTTTACATGTGCGCAAATGGGTAAATAAAATTACTTTTAAATAAATAACCATACATACATTACACTAGCAATAATTTAAAAAGCAAGTAAGTCTATGTGTGTGTGTGTGTGTGTGTGTGCGTGTGTGTGTGTGTGTGTGTGTGTGTGTGTGTGTTATATATATATATATATATATATAATATATTAGTTATATATATAATTGTTGATATACATACATACTACCGCAACTAAAAGTTTTTTAAAACCGTTATTACATAATTTATTATTTCCTTATTTATTAATGAATTTGTAGTATTCCAGTGATGATTGCAGAAATATTACTTTTTTTAAGCATTAAATTTAGATAAAAGTATTTTGCACTATTAATGTAATAATATGTTGTGATGGCTGCTCAACACGTAACTGTTGACAACGTCCAAAATCTGAATTCATACCTACCAAATCACGAATTTACTAAATAACTAAATTTGTCAATTCGGATACAGCCTGTATCATCTTTAATTACATACTGTTTTAGTGGATGAGTTGAAAATTGCTCGTATGAAAGAAACATTCAAATTATTTTATAACCTGTCAAGTTTTAACCTCACCGTAAGAAAACGTGATAAATATGTAGATTATACAGTAATTCGAATATTAAAAACATTCAGGATGTAAATATTTCGGAAAATATTGTTTTCCCTACAATATATGTGTTAAACTTACACTACAAATGAGTTGAAATTGTGTTTTTTTTATACCACATACATTTAAAACATTCTAATAACCATTCAAAAATACGTTATTCACAATATACACTTTCAAAACACATTATTTACAATGCACACTAACTTACTGTTCGTACTTCCTCTTTGCAACTCCTGAATATATGTTGTTCTATTGCAATCCTTACTACACGCTTCTGCCATCAATACAAAATAATTAGATGACTAATTAAATAAATACGACACTTCACTGGTTTTCCGAAACTAGTAAACTGCCAAAAACAAAATAAAATGGTGCAGCTTCCTGACAATATGATGTTGAAGTTGTCTGCAATGGATATTCCTATGCACTGCCATATAGGATGCAAATAACTCGTTGCTATGCAGTTGCTATGGAAGAAGTACAGCGAAATGGCTATTACCCAATTTGAGTTGTTTAATTGTATTTTGTATGTCCAAGCTTGAATCTGTTATTACTTGTGCTTTAATGACACATATTTTAATGATTTGTTGTGTTTTTCGCTAAGAATTTAATTTAAACACAGAGCTGCAGTCTCGAATTTGTGTACATATCTTATATGAGGGTTACCACTCAAAAATGTCGGAGAACCACATTATTGATGGTAAAATTATTGCACTGGTTTCATAATAGGCAGTGGCTGTAGGTATTAACACGTATTTTCCTAGTTTTGTATTTCAGTTATTCAATTTGTATACAAAATACAAATTTAGTTGCACCATTGCCACCAAACTCCTGTAAGGTTTGTACTACGCTTAATAAAAATTCACAGTAACTAAGAACTTACTGTATCCCTAGAAAGAAATGCATAAAATTACAGACTTTCTGTTTAATTAAAACTACTTTCATTTCCTAAATTATGTTGTTTAACCACATTAATTTCATGAAGACCTAACCTAACTTCATGATAGATGGGGTGTGCTGATGTACTGTCACACATTGCACAAAGTACAATAATGACTAACAGGAGTAATATATGGTACAGTAATTAAATTGTCTCAAAATAAGATTTAATTCTGTGAGTCCTTATTGTCCGTATTCCGAAACACGATAGCGTATCTGCTCAGACACCCTTTGTGATTCACCTATAGTGAAATATTTAGTCAGGTTAGGTCTTATTATATATAATGCAGTTAAAGGATACTATTGAATAAGTCATTGATTCCTGTTATTCATTATGCTTTTTCCGAAATGTGATAAGAGCATTGGTACACACACCCCCTGTAATTCACTTAGGATTACGGTAGCTTGGTTAGGTCCTCTGCATTTCACACAGCTAGGCAGGTACCAGCGGTACACAAACCCTTCAATTTTGATGCTAATGCAATATGACAAATAAGCAAAACAAAGTGGGTGTGACTAATGCAGCCCCTATAGATCTGCCCACACATCAGGTTATTTATTATTACGCCTATTAATTTACTCTCCAACCCTACACAACATACATTTGTCCTACGACTACCGACACAGAATTATATTACTCAAATTGTCATTACATCAAATATATTAAAAGTCCTTGAAAATCAGCTGACTACTTGTCACATATTTCCTGTCGACGAGAATTTTTTAATTCGTCCCACGTTACTTCACATTCCTATGAATTGCCAGTGCCCACTGTGGGCAGGATAAGGTATGTTCAACTCCATCTTGTGTTGACATTAAACATTAGTAAACCCAGAATATAACCAATAACGTACCTCCTTTTAGACTTCTCTGGGGAAGAAAACAAAAATTTTATTCTGTTTCTTTCAGCAATTGTAGGATCATTTTATTTCAGGCCTTCTGTAAAGTGGCAGCTACAGACACGCGAGCCTTCGCTTGGATCCCTATCTTATCTCCGCAAAAATTAACTTATATACTGAGAATAGTCTTTTTTAAAGTAAAATACAAGGGATTCATACTAATAGTTTAGTCCACTATTAATGATAATAAGCCTGGTAGCCTACATAGAATGTATATTTTGTATCTCTAAAAACAATAATAAAAATAATATGGGCATATTTATATTTATCATATTTCTGGTATTTAAAAAACATGTATTTTTGGGCCTTTTATAAGGAGTTTTACTATTACACTTGAAATACAATTACTTCAAAAATCTTAAGTATGTACCGACACATATGAATGCACATAGATAATATTCAACTTTGTCTTTCGTGAAACAAAAGAATTTACACGCCTCTCTAACGTTATTGTAATTACAACCAAATACAAAACAATTTAGTCGCTCATTCGTAGTTACTATTACGCAAATATTGCGAAAGACAAGAAAACTTCACTACAGCTTAGAAAACTGCTGGATCACGCTTTTGTTTACATCCAGCACAACAGTTGCTAGGCAACGGTATAGGATATGAAGTCAACATCAACAACATAAAGGGAAAATGGCAGATCCAAGCAACGTGTCAATAAAAAGTATTGAATGAAAGTATCTATATGCACGTTGCGATACTCGATACTTTCAATACTGCCCAGTATTGAGGGGTATCAAGGTAATGAAGTATCGAATGTCCCATCTCTATTCAAAAGTATACAATTTGGTAAGATTTTGAGGGCATGATACAGCGACACAGTGGCTACAAACAATACCAACATGGGGTCATGACAAAGCTGTGGTGGAACACGAATTAACAACGCTAGTAGTACAGGGCTGTACCAGTTAAAGTGGTCGCAATATGGTTGCAAGTGTTGACACGTGTTGCTTGAACTGTCTGTGTGGAAGTAGCTTTTGGGTTTGCGCTAGGTCAGTTACACATTTATTTTAAGGGACTTAGTTCAGCCTTTTACTAGTGATTAGGGTTGGCAGCATTGGCTGTCAGTTACGTACACAATCCGGTTCCGCCGGTCTGGCAATATGGTGGACCGGAACATTGGCCCTCTTGGGCAACGTCAACTTACCAGGGCTTGGTGTGTGTGGTTTCTGCGGAGTAGCAGAGGCTCTGTAGGATGGTCAGCTGGTCTTCGTTGTCTTCCAGATCTCAGGGACTGTGGTAGTGGTCATTCAACGTGCTGGCAATTCCACAAGTTGTTTTCCTAACTGCAGAAGTAGGAATTGGCGATCCCGAGTCAAGTGTCATATCCGGTAACTAGAGCCCGAACCACCAGACGGTATCCACTGCCGGTCTTAGTTGGGTAGGAAAAATATACAAAGATCCTGACTGAAGAAGGCGATCTCTCTGCATTTCGAGCAGCTTGAGTTTGACCCTGTGGGGTCTCCATACTCGGAGGGACGAGGTTGGCTACACACCTGCTTGGCACTACTGAACTCCACCTTCTTTACCGCTCTCCAAGCCCCGTGCCTGGTGTTGAATGGCATAAAAGTATAACACACTCAATACCCCTCGGTAGCAGCAAGCAATTGATGAAAGTCCTGGCTAGTGTGTAAGCTGACAGTGGCTTATGGTGCGCTCCCTGGCTCCAAACAGTGGGAGCAACTAGTACTCGCACCTGGAGTTGTGGGTCGTACACTGCCTTCCTACCACTGCCGGGTATAGTCCACAAAGGTAGGGCCTCCAGTCCCAAGCAAATACCCCTGCCAGCACATTAGCTAGGCACTCTGGTCAGCGATACAACTTGAGATGACTGTCCCACTTCAGTGGGGTGTGTACCTAGTGGTTGAGGTTCTATACACCGGGGTATATAGAATGAGTGGCTATCAAAAGATGAGGTTGTGTGTGGTGCTGAGAAGGCTCCTGAAGGGGGTCTGTTGCCGTACTCTATGTGCGTAGTAATAATAATAATCCCGGTCGCTTGCTTGCCCCTTCTGAAGTCTATATTTAGTGACAGACAGGTTTTATTACTAGGAAAAAATACTCTCGGATATGGTAATGAACTAGTAATTATTGAAACAGTAAATACTTGGTGACTCGTACATAAACCAAGCAGAGCATATACGGAAGTAGAGCTACACAAGATTAACGGGTGGAGGTGATTCACTCCTAAGACTACTTAAGCTGCAAGGGGATACAAGAATTATAACTTACGCAACTATACCTATCGGGTTGTCTAGAAGTGACACTAGCTTACAGAGACCACTAACATCAAGTAGTGGGGGGTTGTTGACCCAGGAGGATCGGCAATGGTAGTGTTAGTTAACTGGTCAAAGTCTTCTGCAGACAATGGCTTCTGGCGGTAAGCGAATACCAGAAGGTGTTGAAACCTCTGGTAGGTGGTGGCTGTAGCCACTGTTGGTTGCTGAAGAACTAGAAGCTCTTTGAGAGGACTGTGAGGCCCCAGGACAGTAAAGAGCCTCAGCACACGAAGTGGTGAAGCAAACTACTGAAGACCAAAACTCCCAACCTCTGCCATACACAGCCTTATATCTGGCTCATGGACAGGTGCATGCCAGGTCGGGGTGGGAGAGGTGCATGCCAGGTCGGGGTTGGAGAGGTGACATCCCCCTGTAACGTCTGCCTGAAGCGAGCGGCATAGTAGAACTACCCTCTTGTGCTCAGTATATAGCACTCAGCGGTGCTCGGCCATTCTGTATATAGCACTCAACGGTGTTCGGCCATCGATACACTGTCTGTCTGGTGCTTCAGGGAGGCCGAAGTGTCACAAGGCAGCTTTCCATATTCATAGTTTTACGTGCAGGAATTGTGCGCTTGAGCTGTAACTATTCGCTGTGCACTCGTAAAACGTCGTGCTGGGTTTGACCATTCCTCTGGTTTTAATACTTCTTAGTAGAGAAAGAAGGCAAGTAAGGAACAGTTCGGAACCCAAATAGCAACAATGTCCCTCCCCGGGATCACATCCTGTTAGACATCTTGGAGTCGTTTCCTTAGGTTGTTGAAGCACGTTAGGATGAGTCGTAGTCTTGTTTGGTATATTGGTATAAGCAGCACACGTCAGTGTTTTTACAACTAAACGTTTGCATTTACAAAGTGTCTCATCAACTATTTACACAATATAATACAAGTTACGGTGAAATAATTCTGTTACCAACTCAGGACCATAGTAGAAAGAAATTGCAAGCACCTATAGTTTGAAGTACATTAGCAAACAGCAATGCAACCACAAAACCAAAGCAATTACAGAATGTTGACGCGCGCCGCTTATTTAAACAATATACAACGATTACGACTCATCTCACTGGAACCTAGTATACTACTTCTACACAAGTGAGATTCAAATCCCGCGCCAACCCGTACACGGAAGTCGCACCCTGCCACAATTCTGGAGGGCAGCCGGACACATGGATACCAGGGGTTGTGCAAGACAGCGGTGTGTCACTCCCCCCTCCGCCGCACTCAGAACCAACAAAGTCATCAGCCACCTCGGGGCATGCCCAAGCAGTAATTTAAAAAATATTGAGGAATTGTTAATAAAATACAAGTGTGGTTTCATGCCAGAAGTGTTGTATCGACTCTTTATGTATGCGATTATGATTTGATGAATCATATTTAGTTGAGAAAATTAATTTTTCCACAATTTACAGACAGATTTAAAGGTTTGTCATATATGCAAAAAAATAATTGTACGTCTATGTAACTTGAGCCATTTTGCTTCCCAGAAAAGCGCTTCCTCTTTCCAGCCATTTGCAAATTAATCAGATTAGGAGTAGTCATTAGATGGATTAGCCCTTAATCTGCAAACTCTATTTTTAGACCATCCCATCAAAATGTAATTCGCCTAGTGAATTAGAAACCCACCCACCCCTACTACTACTAAAGCATTTTATGTCTCTGGGCGACATCAGATAAGGGGACCATTGTTAAAGTTGACAGGTACAGTCTCAGCACTACAAAAATACATCCAACCATAGGACACACAGTATTTAAGCACGAAAAGTATTCATCAAAATCCTGTCTCGTGGCAAGCCAATTTTGGAGGATTAACTGCTTCTTGAGTAAAAAATCATGAATAGAAGCCCATAGTAATGTTTGTGGTCCTAGGTTTTGAATTGAAGGTGACCCCTTATTTTTCTATTCCTTTTCTGTCAAAAAAACCTCGTCTTCATTTACAGTAAATACGGTACATGGTAAAAAAATAATAATTTTTTTTTGCAAATCAGTGGAAAACATTTATTTTTTATCTGCCTTTCACCTATCTTGTAAAAATGTAAGTAGTTATTAAATTTATTTAAAAAATATAATTGGAGCAATGTATAGCTACTTGTCAATAAAATACTTTGAATTGATATTTGATTCAAATTCGTGAATATTTTAACAAATTTGATTCGAAATGAAATATCCAGCTTCGCCCACCCCTACCAGAGAGTGCTACCCCCACGTTGGCCTTGCAGCAGAGGGACGTCATACGCCCACCACCGTCGCTGCCGTGACACGCGCTACCCTGACTATATAAGTACGTGCGCAGCGGACCTCACCAGTTGCTCTTCTTCAGTCTTCGAGCTCGCTCCACCACTTCCAGTGCTGGGGCCCTCCGACTACTGTTAGATCTTCAGCAGCCCTTCCAGAGGTTGCCACCAACTGCTCAACACTCTTCAGCAGCCACCTGAGGCTGCCTACATTGACGTCGCCATCAGAGCTCTGCAGCACTTGCGACCAGACACTCCAGTGATGTCAATAACTACCAGAAGCTTTCTGTAGCTACCAGACATACCACACTGAAATTCTCTGTCTCCTACAGACACCCAAATCAGAGTTAGATTTGTAGTAAGCAATTTTCGACAGTTTAATTCACTTCCCCAATTAGCCTAGGACTAGGTCACCTACATCAGGCTACAGTATGTTTACTTCCAGCCACCAGTCTTCTTGGTAGGAGAGAACACATCAGTGTGTTTACTAAGCTCTTAATAAACACGGCTTTGTTTCTTTTAACTTCGATTCTCATTCATAGAGTACTTTGTAACCAACTGCTGGGAGAACCTAGAGTCTAGTACCGCCGACCGGGAACGGGAAATTATTACTATGAACTAGCTACAACTGGAGACTCCCCTTCAGGCGGCTCCAGTTACACACATATTAGATGGCCATCTATTTTATTCCTGCCAAGTATACAGGTACTGGAGGAGTAGAACAAAGGAGCCCCGACAACTAGCAACATTTTCCACCCAGGGAGAGAAAGTACGCCTGAGTTATATCCCAACTGGAACACCTGGGTATCTGCTTAGGTGCTATGGCCTGGCCTTGGTTGGGATCGCACACCCAGTAATAATCTTAGTATATGACTTCAACGCTTCTAGTTCGCTCGCTAAGTTGGGGGGCCTTCTGAAGCACCACACTCGTGTTATCAAACCACTACTGGGCAATACTATTCTAGGGCTACTTATGTCGTACATAGTGCTCAATTCAAATTTCTCAGCAGCTAACCCGCTCTATGCCATTTAAGGTGAGACACTGTGCAAGGAGGGAGGAGTAAAGAGTTGCGTGCCTTGCTGCCAAGCAGCCGGCTAGTTCCGTCCCCCTTACAGGTAGTTGACGCGCCCAACGAGATTGTGCCACTTTGCTCAGATCATTAGAACGACCTACGTCTACAGCAGGGGATCCAGCTATTTTCTTGTCATCACCTCTTCGCACATATCCTGCCTGCTACCCAGTTGTGTGGAATAATTAAGCAGACCAAGGAACATCTTGCATCTCGAACGCCAACTTCTGGAGCTCAGCAGCTACCAGGTGAAACTGTAATTTTTGCATTGCTACACCTCCGGCCCTCGCTGAAACCTGGGCAGAGAACAGTCGGCTCAACCAACTATACCCAGCTAGTCCTTGCACTCACAATGTTAATAAGCCTGCTACCGCTAGCACCTCCCACCAATCGTCTACGATAACTAGTAACACCACCAGCCATAGGGACGACCAATCCAAGGGACTTGTCAATCACGTCGAGAACTTTGTTCCTTCATATAAGGCCACATGCTCAGCAGCTACCATATCCAACCGTAAACGCCAGTAAGCACAACCGGCCGAAGTGCAACTGAAGACACATGACCATGATCCAGACTTAACTAACAGGACACGCGTCAATGAGCTAGTAATTTAACTATGAATATATGGCTATTAAACTACATGGTTTCACGCATGTCCTAAATAATTATGATTGCTTAAAATGAAACAGCAACAACAAGGAAATAGTTTCCTTTCCCCACAATGCCTTTATTTTTGTTACAAAGAACTTTGATAATTTCTGATCACCAAATTTTATTTCTATTCATCCTTGCAACAAAAATTCATGCACTTTTCCCAAGTTTTATCACAATGTACATACTGTATTTGCACTTGAAGATGGAAGTATTATTTGGGTGAAAATGATTTGTTATGTGATCAGTTAAATTATAGTTATTTCTGTTGTTATATGCAACTGAAATTAAAAGTTTAGAAGTAGCTATTTGACTTTAAAACTATTTGGACTTTATTCGAAGATTTTACTATTCAGTTCCAAAACACTCAAACATTAAAATCCACTACTCACACACTTCTAAATTTTAGACTGATTTTGACCCCCCCTGGCATACATATAAGGCTCATAGCACAAAGCATAAAGTTCTGATTTTAAAGTTAATAAACACAATATACTCGTTTTTACTGATAACAGTATTTCACATTTTACAACACACAAAACGGCTGCTCAGTGCTGACAAATACTGTTAAGGAATATTGAAATACAAATATTTAAAAGTAAAGTATATCTTAACTGGTATTGAAACAATGAGCAAGAAACCATTTTAAGGACAAGTGTTTTATAAAACTGTATATTTAGAGACATTTTACATTATTATCTCTAGTAGACATTAACACCGTTAAAAATTTTGAATTGCAATCCATACTTTTGTCCACTAACATCCCCCCCCCCCCCCAGCCACCCCTTTTCTTTTGTTACAGCGGAAGAGGACGAAATTACAGACGACGATAGAAGCCACAAAGGGCCCAGGTAAACATGAAAGTAGTATTGATGCCAACAACACCAGTTTTTTTGTTTTGTTTTACTTTATCCGCTCATATCTACAAAAAAAAATTGATTATACAGTGGAAAATACAGTGTAATTATGATTTCATCACCTTCTACAGTGAAATAAGTAATCAAACAGGCTGTTTACATTTCTTTGATAAATATTTTCCACAAAAATTATTCTGTCAGTGAATATAAGAGGTAATTAATCATAGGTACAGCCCATTTTTTTCCCCCCAAACTTCAAGGATACAAATTCTAAATGGTGCTTCTTAGAAATGATTAAATACAGTATACTTAATAGAGCATTGCTGCATGTAGCTGACACCACAGTTAATAATACAGGAATGTTTCCAAAATGTCAACTTTGAAAAACATACTCAATTATTCCACACAGCATCTAGTGCCTTACCTGTACAGAGTTGTTGTAATTAACATTTAATATATTTTATGATTGTAGATTCAGTGCTATATGCATTTCTATATGTCTTGGTAAAATTAATCGTGCAATTAGAGGCAACGAGATATCAGTACTTCAAAAATAATTACTTTATTACCATTTGGAATTTCTACTAAATATTATGAATACAAGTGGTCACAGGTAAAGAAATATTTAATAACAGGGTATACCATAATACCTTAATTACAGATTTTTCAATATCACGCCAACCAACGGTTGCAGTTACAATATATAATAATTCAGTCTGCCAGATAAAGGCTATTGCTATTAAGCACTCCTCAATTGCAGTATGATAAAATGTTATTGCTATACTTGTGTAGTTAGTGAAAAAGAGTGTATTTTTAATAATAATATTTTTCATACCCAGTTAGTCCTAGGTCTATATGAAACATGGATTAGGGTTCTTTATTTTCTTCTCAGTGGTTCAGTATTTTTAATACTGTATACTTAGTTCACATTATAACCAATGGGTTAAGTGAAGCAGGTGTCACAACATTTTCAAAAACTTTTGAGTTTTACAACCTAAAGTAATTTTACTAAGCAGTGTTACGAGGTAACACAATTATTACCAAGCCAATCATAGGCTGCCTTGTAAAACAAACAATAATTTATAGTATATCAGGTAATGCAAATATGCATACTATAACTGAGTGTTTATTTTCTAGTATTGTCTATGTGTAAATTCTTTCCCTCACCCCCTAGCTGTAGTAATGTTGTCAAGGGTAACGAAGTAAATAGTCAAAGAACTGAAAGGAAACAGAACCTCTCAATGTTTTATATGTATGTATAGTATATGAAGAATAAAGAAATTACCAAAATGTAATAATAAGTGAACTCACTAGGGTAAGTATTGTATTAGATATATGCTGTATATATAGTATTAATTATTTCAAATTTCACTTTCAATATCTGTTATAAGTATAACCTTGCAAAGCAAATCACATTTAAACGTACTACCGTCGTAACATAAAAGTGATATCACCAGTGTGGAAATGGCAGTACGGACACTACTCTGCGAGCTGTGCCTACTAATGTACAGAAAACTATAAATTCCACGCCGAACAAAAAGACAATGATCAAAAAGTGCAAATATGAACACTTTCGACAAAAACATTTAGTGCAACGCAAAAGTGAAACAAACTTAATGGCATTACAGACAAGTGCAAGTGCATGAGATGCCACCCATGTGGTATAAATATCACTACTGTATATCTCAACCATTTTCTGTACAAGTAATGTATATTCTCTCAATACTGTTTCTAGAAATGTAAATACTGAATATGTTATAGCATAAGTATGTATGTTCTTATGTATGTAAATTTTAGATTTCTTTTCAACTTAAATTTAACGATGTTAACAAATCCCAAATGGAACTTAGTAACAAAAAAAAAAATCACATATTGTAAATACCTATAGTCTTGTCAAAGTGTTGCTTATGAAATAGCATAATACAGTGAAACCCTGTTAAGAAGTTCCCACTTAAGAAATTTTCCTGCTTAATAAGTTGAATAATTTTGCACATTCTCTATATGCACATGTGTAATTCGACCCTTTTAAGAAGTTGTCCTGGTTAGTAAGCATTATTTTTTCAGTCCCTTAAGAAACATCTTAACAGAGTTTTACTGTACTTAACTTTTAATGGTTAAATGATGGTGAGTATCTTAAAATCCAATCTTAAATCAATATAAAAAGCCGACTTTCGGCGACTGACCAGCCCTCTTAAGAATATCGCTATGCCTGACAACGCACGTCTTCGCCGTGCAGGTTAGCCAACATCGGCATGAAAATTTAAATTCTAACTCTCCCCTTCAAGTAAGAAGAACATTGTATAGCTTTAATTTATCAATGAAAATTACAAATCAAACATAATCCAGCAGTCATTTAAAATTAAATGTTAAATTAATTGAAGATTAACTTCCTAGTACGTTGTGTGTGAAGTACCACCTGCGCGCACGAAAACTTCCATTCCCTATTGCCACATTCACCGCCTAGTATTGTGGGGGCTTTTTAAACGTTAAATGTGGCGATGGATGTACCGTACCTCCTTTTCCATGGTCTCACTACGCAACGTGCATAGGCATTGACCAGTACTTTTCAATGTTTTAAACCTATGTTAAATATTTTTCAAGCATACTAATAATTCACTTTCCTGCCTTGCCACTAATTCTCAAATTTTAACTTAATATTCACACTTTAATTTTGTGAAATGGTGCTTCGAATCTGGTACTCCACCCTCGATACTGCATTTAATTAAACTTGTGATGCCACCAAACGACTTCAAGATACATACTAGGCCTACAACACGACGAATTAAGCCTGAGCTACCTGAACCCACGAACTCAACGACCACCTACTATAAGGATGTCAAATGATTAGCTACCCTATCGAGTAGCCAGGACGGACTGCTTGTTCGACCTGCGGGGGTAGTGTAGCGGGGTCCAGGGGGCCGCACACAAGTTAAGGTTCTACAAAGTATAGATTCCTGAGCGAGCCCCCTGTTTATTCAACAAGCCTGGCTGACCCACTGAAGCCGGGCTATTTAAGAGCAGAGCTCGCACCCCCCACCCCCCCCCCCAAGGTGTCCGGAAGAGTTTGAACAGTGTCGATGTCAGTGCCGGAGCGGCACGAAGGAGAAGTCCACAATATCGAGAGGAGCTCAGGCTATCTACGTTCCACACGGCTGTTACTATTGGTGAGCATAATTCCGGCCAGGCAGTAGGACGGCATTCCCAATCTCGAGGTCCCGTCATAAAGACGTAAATATACGTGGCAAAGACTAGGATAATTGTGTAACAATATTCTCTTATATTCTTATAGTTAATGTCTTGTTCCGAGTAAAATAAAGTAAGGTAACGGTAGTCAGAATCTTACTGTCATGGTGTAATTAATGTATTGATCTGTTATTGGTAAAGTATTGTAATAAATGTGTTTAGTTGAACTTCCCTTCTCTTATTGAATAGTCGTCAGTGATAGCCACCCCCAAGAAGGCCCCTATCTAACTAGAGTTGTAGTAAGAACAAGGCAGGAAGAGTGTGATCAGTTGGAATATTAGCTGAAAGCATAGGTGTTAGGTACGGAGTCGTTACACCGAGCACCCGTAAGAAGAAAAATGTATTGACCATGGCTGAATGGAAGGGGTGGTGTGGTGGGATAGACTTTTTCATTGGGCCATGGAGACTCTAAGAATACGAGGGGTGGGTGTGAGTGGTTTGGTAGCCTGTCCCTGCAAGTCTTAAATCACGCACAGAAAAAAAGGTGACAGTAACGTCTGCTTTACAAGGTGAGTTGCACTGCTACTGCACTGTTCATCAACTTTTTATTACACAAGTGCAATACAGCGACATACAAAGGAAAGCAATGGGCCGAAAAAAGCGCCACTACACTGTTGGGCTAAAGTTAAAAGTGATTAATTACGCAGCACAGAATGGAAAATGAGTTACAGTAAGAAAATATAACGAACCTAAATGTGTTGGACGGTGATTTTCTATTTGCACGACTGTAAGTTCCTTCCTCATTCTCCCCTCTTTCTTTACGACTGCCATACCTTGACCGACATTGAGTTTGTCTTTTGGTTGTGTGGGTGGAAGGGTGGCAGTGGAATGAGAAACACGTGGACGAGAAGAGGGCTAACTAGCGAGCACATTGGTTGACTGTGGCTCTCTCCATCTCTCTCTCTCCATCCATCTCTCTCTCCCTATCTCTATCACCCTCTCTCTATTCCTATCTCCCCCTCCCACCCTCTCTACCCTTCTCCCTCTCACTGTATGTGTGTGGGTAAGAAAGAGAACAAACTGAAACAATTGATGCCGGCAAAGCTGTAAACAATCTGGCAAAGTCACGTACAAGGTCACGTCAGTCACATGTATCCACAACTTCTCTGTTGCCAAGGATGCCTGCGATCGCTTCACTGGTGAAAGTAGTTGCCAAATGTCACTTGTTACCGTACATAAACAAACCTCAGACTTTTAAAAAAAAAGCTTATGTTTATGCGGCCTGTACACAAGATTTTTTTTCCCCTCCCCAATTTTAGAAGCTCAAAATCATGGTGAGGTGCATATAGGATTTTCGAGCATCTAACATCCCTGCTGCACTGTGCATTGAAGTTGAATACACTAGCGTGGTTTATGAACTACGCTGTTTTGAGAAGTGCCGGAACGCATTAACTACGTGCGGTATCTAAATGCTTGGCCGCAGGTTGAAAGGGCACAAGTACCTAACGCAATGAATGGAAAAATGTTTTTTTCTTTAGCTGCTTATCAAAAAATTGAGGTGCACATGGTACATGGGTGTTTACGGTATTGCGCCTATACAAGTTCTGTCGTTACTATAACAGTCCACTAAACCTGATTTTTCAGTGCAGATACTGTCCCCTATAAAATCCTCTATTCTCCTACCGTGGTTTTCTCAAAAAACATATCCCTGTGGTTGACGAGGGATTACTGTATGTATATATTGTGGTGTTTATTAAATTCATTAGGACTTACGATGTTTTTCTTCTTTAGAGATGTTTAAAAACTCACATAAAAGTCACACAAGAGTTTTTTAGGTAAATTTTAACAAAAAATATGTAATGATTATGTAATAAAACACAATATTTTATATAGGCTGTTCACTGTAAAGTGAGAACTTTTTAAGGACCTTCCAACATGCATTAACCACTGAGTAATGTTTTATTGCAGCCTCAGACATTAACTTTTGAGTGTGCAGAAATGTATAGACTGTGTTTGTTAGTCACATTGAAATGTTTAGATTAAAAAGTGGCGGAGATGGAAATTGGTTCAAAGGAAAAATTGAGCAGTGCCTTAGTGCTCACTTTACCGGTAACTGCCTATAAATAACTGTACAAATGTGTTGCGCAGATGTTGAATTACTTACTCATCTGATTCTTCTTTGATGTTTGTCCGAAGAGGATGTGAGTTGCGCACAGAGCAAAATTGTTGACGTTCTTGACTGTACAGAAGAAGATCCCCAAGAGTCACATCAAAATATATTCTTACACCGTCAACAATTTCTTTCCATAAATTAAGACTGGAAAAAAAAAACACATGGTTGATGTGACAACATTATATGGTCAGGTCTTAAAACCTACTTCAAAAGATAAAAACTGTACACTAACCTTCTACAAACTTGATCAACATCTTTCGTCTTATTAGGGTGTGTATGACGATTCCGGCGCTCTGGTTTCTCGGCAAAGCCACCCAACTGGTTGATGGCACAGTGTTTCACGTAGCCTTCCAGAATACTTACAACAGTTGGGTTAGCTGGCAGTTTGACTAGCTATAACAGACACAACAGATGTCTTAAAAGTCTATGACTCTGTGACTGGTAATAACAACACTCATTTATGTACTTTACTACACTTACTTCACATAAAAGCTGAAAAAACTTGGTCTTGGATAAAGAACACAAAAGAACTCTGGATTCTTATTGTGTCAATTCTACAGAAACAGAACAGTACTGTTAAACTGTTAACATCCTAGAAAACTTGAAATGCTGGAGCTCAAGAAATGTAAGTCTTGTTACAATCTATAAATTTTACGCAGCATAGTAGAAACAATATATTACAGTAAAACCTTGATAATTAAAAATAATGGGTGCAGAAATTTTTTACTTACAATTAATTAATTTCAAATTATCCAACTTTAATATATATAACCAATATTTTGTTGATCGGAAAATGTTTTCTTTTCCTTCGAATACAAGGTTAACATTGTACAAGTATTAGAATACGTATTAGTATTTGGACTATTTAACAACCTACCACTTTTGGTTTTTCCCAAAAATAAGGCTTCCTAAATGGTGCCCATGAAAGGTGAGTCAGAAAGAACTTGTGTCATTTATACAAGCTGATAAATTGGGGTGACTGCAGGTTGCAAAGTATACATTGGCAGACACACACACCAGATTTTTTTTTTGTGAAATGGAAAACAATATGAATAAAACAGAGCACACAAAAAACAGCCAGTGCATCTGTGGTTAAAAGTGCTTCACACCCAGACATAAGGACAAGATGTGCGGGAGCAATAAGGGCAATATGCATCATACACCACACTGCCTATAAACACAACCCACTAAACTGGTGTACAGTATTTCCGTCTGCAACCTGTTTCTATGACACTTTCAGCAGCAACTGTTGGTGTTTTTATGGTGTAATAAGTGTGTGCTGCATTGTCCTGTACGACTTAAAAACACCTGTTTTAATCATTTCCAGTTTAAAGAAATTTAAAACAGAAACTAGTCTTTGCACTAGAAAAGTTTCACAAATGCAGTTCGTAAGCAGGCAACACAAAAATAAATAAAGGCATTTTAAAATAAAATTTATTTCCCCTTAACTTAGCACACCATTAGTCACCTCATAAACAACAGCTTTAAGCGTTAGAAGGAAAGTTAAAACATTATTGGTAAATCACAGTGACGGTACTACTGGGAAGGAAAAAAAATAAAGATTTTATTCTAAATGGATGTAAGGTCTGTACAGATGACTTCAATTTACATAAAATTTTGAATTAACAAAGATCGAATTAATGGTTTTTACTGTATCTTCTACGTATCAGGGCTGTCCCTTATGTGGCTTCGAATCTGGATTTGTGCTGCCCTCATGTCACAAAACAAAAAACTACTGAATGAGTATTGGTGCTATGCAAACATTATCCAAGGTAGCATGATGGCCACGTACAGGGCTGTTAGCATATGACAGGCTCAAAAATAATGATTTCAAATTACAACTGACAAAATTATTTTTCTAAAAAAAAAATTGATACGTGGTTCCTCATATCGCTCGACGTTGCAAGAGTAAAAGTCCATTCCTTGCCAAGGGACCACCCAGCATTGGGGTTTCCCAGTTACTTCATACTGCCCTGGCACTGGGCAATATCCCAGTGTGATTAGTGTGACAAGCCCACATATTTTATTAATGAGGATATATATTTTCTGTACAAACATTTTTTTAACTTTTTGTAAGGTATGTATATACAGCCATGTTTTTTAAGCATAACATGTCTTAGGAAATATTGTTTCTTTAATGTTATAATAATTTTTTTTCTGTACAAACATTTTTTAAACTTTTTGTAAGGTATGTATATACAGCCATGTTTTTTAAGCATAACATGTCTTAGGAAATATTGTTTCTTTAATGTTATAATAATTTTTACTTGTCCAGGTTTAATTGTATTTATTTTTGCAATTTTGTACTACCGATGCGTACTTTACATTTCACCAGGATGGTCACATGTACCGCCTGACTTTGCATCAGGAAACTTTCGTGCACTGCCCCGAGAATGCCTGGCACTGCTATTCTTCAGTCATTTTGTACTGCCATTCCACTGGGCAACAGCAATTTATATTTGACCTATGGCTTTCTTTCAAGTGTACATTTATTATTTTTTTAACATTTTTCTATTAAAAAGCATTTACATTTATTTATTATGGGGGGAAAAAAAATTTATATTTCATGTTTACAGTATGTCGAGCTGTTTATTTTCTCTAACTACATATCAGCTACAGGAACACAAATGAAAAGAAGGTTTACAGCTGAGGTATGTAACAAATTTTGCTTTAGGCAATTGATGCATGACGCTTACTGACATAAGATAAACGACTCGCTTCGTCTTCGCGCCTCACTCTAAAGCACATTGAACGGGGTTTGAATTGTACGATTTCTACCAGAAAGCCTACCGGATTTTCCCTGGTGGATGGGATGCGACCGAGCTGTACTTTTTGTCATCAGCACAGTCAGTACGTAAAGCCTAGCCTCCCATCGAGAAGACGTCAAAGAGTAAATAAGTCAGCGATCTAGCCATCACTGCAACCTCGAGCGAGCAGATAGTTGAAGGACGTGCCGAGAGAAGGTGCCACCTGCGCTCCAGTACTACAATGGCCGCCTGCAGACAGCCCTTAGCTCCGTCTACAGACAAGTGCACATCGCACTCCCCACTCCAGGCCCGGTGAGCCCTCTGCCGAGAGGAATAAGTACCGCTGCACAAACTGAGAAATGCTAGTTGTTGCATACCTCTTCTAATAGCCACATCAGCCTTGGACAGCTCGCTCCACCACATCGTGCGCTGGGGCTCTCTGACCTACACCGCCTACACTGCCTAAAAGATGTTCAGCATCGTCGCCGCCTAAAGCCAGATCTTCCTCTAGAAGCCCTACCCTGCTAACCTTCTATAAGACATCTGCCACCATAGTAATTTGCCCTGAGGAATGGCTTCCCCACGCTCCCTTCAGGAAGTGGACCCCCTAAGTCCCTTAAGGACACTGACATAGACAGGGAAAGTTTATTAGCTACCTTAGTTGAAAAAACTGCCACCCTTTAGTTTTAAACCAGGTCCTCTTCACCTGGATAGTGTAGTCTATTACTTCCGGTCAGCTCGAAGTAGTCAAGAAATAGAATGGGCCACCATATTTTATTCCTCTCAGAATAAACACATTTCTAAACTACATTGTTTTCTCATTTCCTTGAGTTTGCCTAGAATCCATAGTAGACACCACATCCTGTCAGAGTGGAGCAAGAGACAGGGGATGGAACTAAATATTTTTCCGCATAGTGTAGGACTGCGAGCTACTTTTCAGGGACTTGTGCATCGGCAAAAACACACAGTTCGACAGCCATCCATTCGTTGCACTCCATGTACCTAATAGCAGAGCCACAACCACTAGTCATACACATCTTGTGAGGAGAACCCACTAGACCCACTTGCACCCATCCACCGCACGTGAGTTGCCGGAGGGCGTGTTTGGTTGGCTCTGGGTTGAGCCTGTCCGCCCTATGGCCACACCTGCCAAACCTTGCGAGAGGCCTCCGAAAAAAACCCGCTCTCCAAACACTGCACCATTTGTGTTGCCGGCCGGAGTAACAGTAAGGCTTGGTGTTGGTCCAGTTGCAGAGATGGCAGAACACTACTAGCTAGGGAACTGCATGTTGCCTGCACCTATTTGCTGAGACACGGTTTTGAACCTGATGCCTTTCACCAAGTGAGGTGGGAAAGACATGGACAGGAAGGCTAACTCTGACTACCCAGCTACGTGGAACTGCAACCAGCCCAATAAAGCACTTAGCCAAGAAACTCCCCGGGAATGAGCTCAGGCCACCCATAAGTTGGTGAGGATTCACCCCCAGCTCCCTCCCATTCTCTGTTTCAGCTACCCAGAATGTTCGAAGGACACAACACCCCGTTGTCACCACCTTCAGGCAACGAGAGAAGGTGACATCGGATTTGCCTGCCTGGTTTAACGTCAGCCATTACAGCCGCCGCCGCCACCAGCAGCAGCAGCAGCAACAGTTCCAGCTGTAGCAGCCCGTGGAGTCAGCCGAGCTACACCAGCATCTGCACTCCAGTCAGCAACCCAGCCACGCCTTCCAGTCGACCAAACGCCAGAGTAAGAAGCAACCGGCTCCAAAACCAGCTGCCCAGCCAATAGCCAAACCCGTAATTGACTTTGTGCCTACTAGATAGCTAACACGGCCCACACTGTACACAGGTCGTGTTTCGGTACTAAAGTAAGCCAGCGACAAGTCACCCTAAATAGGTGCCACTGGCCTGTACTAACAAAGTCTATTTCTGACGCAACATCACATTGCTCTGAGCCAGATAACATTGTGTGTCAATAAGTAGGTAGAAACTTTCTAGGCGCCCAACGTGGGGCAATAGCGTTTGGCAAAATTAGCAGTGAAATCAGAACTAGGCCAGCACAACCTGAGAACTGCAAAGCTAGCCAAAACCCCAGATCCCACCTGCCAACGGACTTCGGGGAGTCCTTAATCACCTCGTGGCACCCATCTACCCCAATAACCATGTCAGTTAGTGAAACCAGTCAGCAAGAAACCCAAGAGGTCACCACGGCCAAAATTCAAGACAACTGGTGTCATATAGCCGCCTGCCCCGGCACCGAGATTAATTTTATCACGTGCACTTACTGCCATGAGGTATTTCATTATCGGTGCCTAGGATGGGCCAATGAGGCACGGTACAAGGACAGGCTAGAATACCTGTGCCAAGACTGCCAAACACGTCAATCGGCCTATTTTAGTTGGATTACCCGCCCAGGTCACAGCATTAATTTGGTCCACTGTATAAATGCACTCAGCCATTCCACCACAACTGCATAGGCTGGCCGGAGGAAAGAGTCACTCGCCCAGGTCTAGTATCGGTGCGAGGTGTGCCGACAAACCATGGAATACAAACCTAGTAATGCAGAACATTGAGTCAGTCCAGGTAATACACGTGATACCAGTCAACCTCAGTTGCCGGAGTTCCCTGGCTGTCTCCATGAAGACCCAGTCGCATTTAAAGAGGAGTATGAGGAGTTCACTTAAAACAAAGTCCCCTGTACACAAAATACAAAGTTTCCTGTAAACAATGGGTAACCTGAACCAGCAAACAACTCCGTGGCCACCCCCTAGAGTAGTGGGGAAAATACCAACAACTTGTGACGGAATGGAATCAACTGTGCACTCGCCTCTCCATTCAATTCTCAGGCAAGGAAGTAGTAGCTCATCTAACGACGTAGTTTTAGAAAACCCAGCATTCTGAAAGAGGAGGCAGATATATTTATTCAGAGAAAAGTACAGCTTTACCGCCAAATGTGTCCAGAAGCCACAGAGAAAAGCTGTGTTAGGAACATCGCCAGGATGCTCCTGCCGAAGCTACACAATCTGCTGTAAATTCCTAAACCCACCACAATCGAAGAACTTGTTGAAAGGGCACACCAACGTGAGCGTAATTCAAAAGCCCAGGCAGCACTCAACAAGCCACGCAAAAAGCAATCTGAGCTTGAAAAGCAGACAGATAAGAAAGGAAACACATCTCCTGCGCCCACCAATCT
Organism: Dryococelus australis; assembly: GCA_029891345.1. Classification (NCBI taxonomy): domain Eukaryota; kingdom Metazoa; phylum Arthropoda; class Insecta; order Phasmatodea; family Phasmatidae; genus Dryococelus; species Dryococelus australis. The sequence goes on along the minus strand of CM056994.1, from coordinate 277,939,797 downwards.
CTCTTACCAAGATGCTGGTATGGTCCTAGCTGCCACTTCATCTGGGACTGCCCAGACAGACCGGCTGGCCAGGGGCGGGTGAGGGAAGGGACCACAGGGGGCCAGCCCCCCTTCTGTGCAAAGAAGACCCAAAAACTAGCTAGGCATGAAACACCATCACCTTCTGGATTAAAGGGATCAGCATCCAAGAATTAATGGAGGAATCTGAACCCCCAGAAGCACCCCATATTTACTTAATTATAGCCTAATAACATGCATCATAGTTTACAGCAATTATGATTTTATCGAAATGAAAGATTTATTAATAATTTTAATTCAAATAGTTGATACCCGTATAAAAAAAAAGGGAGGGGGAGGTTACAACAGCCATAGCCCCCCCCCCCCTCTATGGCTACGCCGCTGGTATTGGTGTATGCAGTGCATGCAGTGTCAAATAGGCCTATATGATAGTACATTTTCTGTTTGTCATAATTTGAAAACAATTATGATTTGCAGGATTTGTAGTATATTGTACACATACTTAATTCAATTAGACATAAAACATAAAAGGGAAGCACTCAGTGTGCAAACTCTGCCAGAACATTGTCACTACAAATCAGCTGACAGCGGTAATATTGCTTAACACTACAACACCCTGATAATGATTCTGAGATCACTGCATTAGTTTATTTAAATAACGGAGAATTTTAAGACTAGGTAATAAACGCAAATAATATTAAGTAGCAAATAAAAATTATTATATCTACATATCAGAGATTCTGTTGTACGTTCTGCCAATACCTAGTGATTTTCTTTCATAAACATGTTACAGAAACCACATATAAGGTGCCATTTTGTAGCGCACGAAAGTAATCTGAAACCAATATTAGCTTACAGTTTTTCAACTAATTTGGTTTTGAGCTGTGTTTTGTTTAGTGACCGACTGCTGCTCGTTATAGCCACATGTGAAGACGTAAATTATGTTACGTGAGACAGCTGAGATGCATATTGTAAATTAAAATGAAATATTTCGCCTTGGAGCCTGTCAGAATACATCAGCATAACTGGCCGAGTACAAAACAAACATATATCGAATTGAAAGAAAATTGAAATATATCTGTTAACCAGTTAATCTGCCAGAAACCTATCACCCAAGACCAGGAGCTAGTACTAGTACTTTATTTTTTCTATGGCCAAGGGCCCGTAGCAGTGAACACTCGAAAGCGAGATGACAACCAGAGCTAGCAACACTGTTCGAAGACATCACAGATACAGCCCTTGTAGTTCCGTTGTGTCGTGCAGAGCGCAGCAGTAAACAGAGCTATCTTTACGGCAAACGATATGAAAGCCATGACTATATCGTTGATGGCAAGTGTTTAATTGCACAGCTTAGGGTTCATTAACGGTCACACAAATAAATCATTCGTCAGCTGTTACGTTTTCTAGAAACATGGTAGAAATCCACAATGAGGTCAATTTCTAACTTTACAAAAATTAACATACGAAAAAACTCATTTGAATAATTTAGTCTTTGGCAGATTGACAGCTGCCCCATACAGTGACTATTAAAATTATTTATGTGACTGTTATAACATCCTACAAGTAAAACGTTTATGTCTCAGCAAAGTTTATATCTCATATGAACGTATGACAATTTTTTCGTTAAAGAATAAGCAGCGGTGTTGTGTATATAGCATTTTATAATGAAACTGTAAAGCATATAATTTTCTTCAATATTCAAAAATTTTATTGTTTATAATTGTTTTAATTACTTTTGCATGAAACACTTTGACCTTAATTGTAATATTATAAACATAAATTCGCATAACTAGACATTGGCACATATCTAACACTAACACATAATTATCATCGACAATGACAAAAGAAAATTGAACTGCCTTGCTATTTCAGTTTTACTTTCATTTTTGCTACACACTTCATGTATGAATTTGAGTTTTTCTTCCAATGTAAACTCATGTTGTTTGCGCTTCGTCGTCATTGCACTGAACTGCAGTATGTAGAAATATCACAAATAAAATCACTATTTTATTAACTTTACATGCTTTCTGATAAACAATAACATTCAGTAACAAGAGAAACAGCAACGTCATAGGTATTCACTGAAGCCGACTCCACAAAGCAAATGCACTCATTCAACTAATCAATACTATGGGAATTGGGTCTGTTACTCGCATTAATGCACTAGAACATGATTAAAATCATACCCACCACAGGCTATTACGATTACTGACTGCATCAAAAGGTACGAAAAAAATGATCTGACCAGACACTGGGATACGATAGGGGAAGCAGTAGCTGAGCGGTTAGCCTGCTTACCTCCCAACAAAGCGAACCAGGTTCAATCCCCGGACAGGTCACACCCGATTTTTGCATGTGGGCATCGTGCCAGACGATGCCGCTGGTCAGCGGGATTTCTAGGGGATCTCCAGTTTCCCCCGCCCTATTATTCCCACACTGCTCCATACTTACTTCAATCACCCTCATCGGATCTTAAGACTTTGCTGTTAAGAGCCGCCCAAATCTCTTCACTCATTCACTTGGGGATATCATTTTGACGTTGCTTTTCTCTATCTGATAGTAAAATTAAGTAACATGATTGTAAGTTACCTACACGTGTTGCAATTCAAATAACACCCCACAAGTTTATAAAAGTTGTAACATCCATATTTTTCACTATTTCTACATCTTGTCAACATAATTTATATTACTTTTCACACGTTTAAATTTGCATATATTTAACACTTGTAATTTTCCGTATGTTGTGACATATATTATTTACTTAATTTTTTGTCTATTTTCACATGGTTAAGATTTTAAATAATTAGATGTACGAATGGCAATATTCATGTGTAAATGCATTTAGTTAGCTAGTTTTATTTCTTTGTTTGTATTTTTAAATAAATATTTTATATTAATTACTTTTCACTGTCTCAACTGATTGTTAATGTTTCAGGAATATTTTTGTATATTTTTATTACATTTCTAAGAGACCTTAAATTCTATGGATTAGGGATTTAAGCCATTTTGGAGTGAGTCAGTTTAGATTTACGTAGTTAGCCATTCGATTGGTCAGCAGGTTTAAACCCTGCACCCCTATTGACGGGAGAGTCCAGCATAGGATAGGCAGGTCCATTTCGGTTAGAATCTCGCCCTCTCTGCCGCCATCTTCCGAAGCATCAAGACGATAAAACAGGATGCCCGTCCAGATGTTGGACGAGACCTAGGATATTTAAGTTAGATTTTAGGGTGTTCAGTTTTAACAGCTTGATTTAAGTTTTTATTTGTGTATTAACGTTGAGTAGAGTGTGAAAGAGCTCCTCCGTTTTAGTATTAAGTAGCTGTATAGTAGATAGTTAGATGTAGCTACGTTCGTGAGCCTTGAGCCACGTAAGACAGAACCCCTACACTTTTTATTGTTGCATCCTGAGACTACAAGATTTGATCCTGTCCTGTTTCCTCCAAATTAAATTGTATGCTTCTTCGAGGTCAACTCAACAGTAAAGTATGAAATACAGTACTCAATTTTGCTACATACATAGTACAGACAAGATGGCGCTTGTTCTAAAAGTTTAAAACCGACACCTTGTTGGCTAGGCATCTATAGCTTAATCCAGCACGTATTTACTAACCACAAGAAACCCTAGTGAGAGCTTTAGTGTTCTAAAGACAGCAGCTACACCAGAGGCATTAGTTTAGTAGATTTTGAACTGAGACATTTTATAATTTAAGAGAGGATTTTTACAGTTTTTCAGCTGATTGGCAAACTGTGGTTTGTAGTGGTGTGTAACAAGGTGAGTTGGGTACGCAGAGAACGTCTGGAGCCGGAGTCCGCCTGGCTTCAAGCGGACTTGTTGCTGAGTTGCATGAACAGACTAATACCCCATGCAAAAATTTATAAATATAGCCTACAAACTGATGAATGAATACAACGCAAGAGGGAGGTGCATAAGCTGTGAAATTAACCACATATGTATGCAGGTAGAAGTTCATACACATGGCATGGGGGAGAGAGTGAGTGTGAGAGTGAGTGTGAGAGTGAGTGAGAGAGAGTGGGTGAGAGAGAGTGAGTGTGTGAGAGAGAGAGAGTTTGTGTGTGTGTGTGTGAGAGAGAGAGTGTGTGTGTGTGTGTGTGTGCGTGTGTGTGTGTGTGTGTGCCCATTCCCGATTGGAAGCGACTTATGAAAATCAACCTTTGAAAAAACAATCTAGGCATAACATGTCAACTTATTTTTTCAATAACCTGCATTCCACAAATATATAACACTGTGGTTAACTTTAGAGTAATGAATTATTGAATAAATGAAACTCTACCTAAATATCTTCTATAACTTGTAATATTTATTTATTTTTAAATATGAATTAACAACAGCAAGAGCAGCGATGTGTTGGTAACAACTGGTGAGAAATAGTTCACAGTAAAAATATTATTTTAACATAGTTTTTTAGAATACTATTTGTAAATTAGCCAGTGCCTATTGAAATATTTAAATATCTAGGTAGCCCCCATGGCAACATATATCATTTCTACAGTTTAAAATATCAGCAGAAAATATTGTGAGTAGGCCGTAATGGTACGGTGTTGTTTTATCGAGCGAGAAAGCATCTGAAAAACTGTCTGCTGGGCGAGGCTTGCTGCTTTCTCTCTCTTACTTTGTCTCTTTCAAACTCGGGAAATTTTTCACTTTGCTAGTACGCAAAGAAATTATAAATGTTTTCAATTGTGGCATATTTTATACTTATTACAGCAAAATAATGATTTTTGAATTTGTAATTTACAACTGAAAAGAAATTTTAATGATTCAATACTTCATTTAACATATTTAGATATGATGGCGGGGCCGTTACCTAGCGAGCCATGACATGGCGTGTTGCTTTTTGCCAAACGAAATGTAAATTATTCTTGCTCCGAGAAATACTTTAAATTACATCACGTTTGTAGATGTAATTTTTAAACTTACCTAGACAAGTTACGATGTTGTGATAAATCTGTGTTTTCCACGACAGTAATAAATATACTGTGACGTGCGTTTCGTTAATTATTGTGTCTGTGAAATGTCGCGCCTTTGTGCAACGTTGTCGACATGCTGGCCCTGTGTGCGCGATTTCCAATATTTGATTAGCACTATTTATACGCTTTAACTGTGAACTGTTTTTATGACGAAGTTAATTATTTAAATCCACGTCTGTTTATTTATTACAACGTTGTACCTTTGCCCTAAGGGGTTTTGAAACACAGTCGTGTAACGTAATTTGCCACAATCCCAGAAGAAAAATACTAAGCCCAGCCCGATAAATTTCAATAAACCTCATAAACAGTAAGTAGTAATACATAGAAATATGAGTGGAATAAAAGTTATCGTAGGCTTATTTGTGTGCATGTTCACCGCTACCTTAATTTGTATGACAAAAATGAGAAACACGAGTTACGTGCTTGAATTCAATGTACCTTTTTCATTTGACTGGTTGTTCCTTCGTTTTAACATTTGTTCCAACTGAGGCCGTCATTTTAAAGAAATAACCCAACACATATCAATAACAAAAGGATAATTAGTACAACCCTTGTCCTCGCTGTTGTAACAGTGTTAAACCAAGCCGCGACAAAACACTAACGTGCATTACATGTAGTAAGATATGTAGTGGAAAACAAATATGTTAATGTAAAATAACCGTAAGAACTGTCGTCAATTCAGGCATTTTTAAAACATCGCAAAGCTGACCTAAATAATGTTAGAGGCCTAAATTGTGAATATTCGTACGGAATGGTTTTTGGAATATGACAGAATTCTTCGAAAAGCTGTAAACAGTAAACAACATATTTGACAGGTATAAAAGTAGAAGTCACATTTCAATGTTTATTTTTTGGTGTAGCAAAAGTATACGAACTTATGTACACACACAATGAAATGTAAACATTGATTTTGACAGATGCTACATGGTAGTCACATGGCAATGTTTGGTTTGTTTACATTTGGTGGAGGGATACGAAACGTGCCTGCAAGTGGATATTTAGCAGGGCTCCGAAAAAGTTGCTTCCCCGGGGAATGGACTATATATATATATGTATATTACTAGCATAAAGATGGCGATGACATATTTGGCCTAACATATGATGACTTTACACTATTCGTGTTTGACACTCAATTTATTTATGAAATGTTACCACAGATGACCAGTACATATTTACTTAAATAATCTGCACACAATTTTTCATGAAATGATTGTTTAAAATGCATGGTGCAAGGTTTATTCAAAACCAGTAAAATTTCAAGAAAACTGATGACAATTGATTAAAAATATGTTTGTTAGGCCACAGTGATAAAATGTAGGAGTTATTGTGTCACTATCTTTAATTTGTATGCCACAGCATAAGCATGTTGTCAATAACAGTGAAACACAAAAAGATCAAAATCCAAAATTGTAATCACTACATGAAAGCAGAAAATCCAAGCTGTATAAAAACCAAACAAAGTTGAAAGCAAAATGACAGCAAACAACTGCGGAAATGCATAACATAATCGCTTGTTAGAAAGGGGGAAGGAAGAAAGGGCTAGATTCTATTTTTAGAGTTGGTGCTTGGATGGTTCACGAGGGAGTTGAGGTGGCAAGGCAGAAGAAAGTGAAAAGGCGGACAAATACGACACAATAGCAGCAGAAGAATTGGGGAGTGATAAGGGGGAGGGGGGGGGGAGTGAAGCTATGACGGATAGCAAAAGTGTGCTCCACATGGTCGCAAAACTTGCTGCAAGTCCGCTTCACATGATATCGCAGTACATGAGTATCATAAAATCGCAATTTTTTCATTGAATATTTTTTTTACACATTTTTGATGGTTCCTCATAAAAACCTCGTTATAACTGTGTTCTCACAGTTATCGTACTCGCTATTGCAGGAGTCTACTGTACTCATACACTAGTAAGAAAAATTACTTCATACCAAGTTAACTGCACTCATCTCAATGTATATTCTTTTATTGTTTTCAGGACTGAATTATTCTATTTGATGAGTGAACATACAACATTATTTTGAACATTTTGTAAACGTTGACTTACAATGCAAAAAAAAATGCATTTTAAATTGAAATTCATGTTACATTTACTTTTCACGTTATTACAATCTCAAAATTTTCAGGTCTCTACCAATTAGCAATTTTTGTTATTTAGGAGGATATAATCCAAGTTTCAGTTTACTTAGCAGCACAACTTTCTATAGTCCATTCTCAATTGGATGCGACATATGGAAATCAACCTTTGAAAAAATCACTCTATGCATAACATGTCAACTTGTATTTTCAATAACCTGTATTCCACAAATATATAACACTGTGGTTAACTTTAGAGTACTGTATAATTGAATAAATAAACCTTTACCTTAATATCTTCCATAACTTGTAATATTTATTTCATTTTAAATATGAATTAACAGCGAGAGCAGCGACGTGTTGGCAACAACCGGTGAGAAATAATTCACAGTAAAAATATTATTTTAACCTAGTTTTTTAGTATACTATTTGTAAATTAAACGGTGCCTATTGACATATTTAAATTATTAGGTAGCCCCGATGGCAAAATATATCATTTTTACAATTTAAAATAACAGCGGAAAATATTGTGAGCACACCGTAACGGTACCGTGTTGTTTTATTGAGCGAGAAAGTCACTGTCTGCTGAGGAAGCTTGTCGCTCTCTTTCTCTCCCCCCCTCTCTTTGTTTCTTTCACACTCTGGAAGTTACACTTCGCTAGTTAGCTAACATATTATACACGTTTTCAATTGTAGCATATTTCATACTTATTACAGCAAAATAATGATTTTTGAATTTGTAAATTCCAACTGAAAAGAGATTTTAATGTTTGACTAATAATTTTAATATATTTAAATATGATGGCGGGGCAGAAACAAGTGAAGTTGGCAGGCGTGGCGAGCCCTGTCGTGACATGGTGTGTTGCTTTTTTCCCAAACGAGGTGTAAATTATACTTACTCTGAAAAATACTTCAAATTACCACATCATGTTTGTAGACGTTGTGTTTTTTAAACCTACCTAAGCAAGTTACGATGGTGTGATAAATCTGTGTTTCCCCGGCAGTAATAAATATACTATTACGGTGTGTTTCATTAACCGCTGTGTGTGAAATAGCGTGGCGTGGCTGCGTGGTCATCATAACACTGGATCTGTGTGTGTGCATGATTTCAAATATTTGATGTGAACTATTTATACATTTTAAATGTGAACTGTTTTTATGACGGAGTTATTTATTTACATCCACGTCTGTTAATTTATCACAACGTTGCACCTTTACCCTGGGTGTTTGAAATAGTCGTGTTACGTGATTTACCATCAATCCCAACAATATACCAAGCCCAGCCTTAATAAATTTCAATAAACCTAACACACAGTAAGTAGTAATACATACAAATGTAAGCAGAATAAAAGTTACGGTAGGCTTATTTGTGTGCATATTCACCGCTATATTTTAAGTTTGTATGACAAAAAATAAATGACACGAGTTGTGTGCTTCATATTAATGTCTCTTTTTAGTTGGACTGCTTTTTCCTTCGTTATTTGAACTGAGGCCATCTTTTTAAAGAAATAACCCAACACATATCAATAACAAAAAGTTAAATACTGTAGTTTTACTACCCCGCAGATGTAACAGTGTTAAACACAGTCGCAGCAAAATATTAACGTGGATTACGTGTTAATGTGCTAGTCATGGAAAACAAATATGTTAACGTAAAATAACCATAATAACTATCGTTAATTCAGGCAACGTCACAAAGCTGACCTATATAATGTTAGAGGCCTAAACTGTGAATGTTCTTACGAAATGAATTATGACAGAATTCTTTGAAAAGCTGTAAACAGTAAACAACACATTTGACAGGTATAAAAGTAGAAGTCACATTTCAATGCTTATGTTTAGGTATAGCGAAAGTATACAAACACATGTAAACACACAATAGCATGTAAACATTGATTTTGACAGATGCTACATGGCAGTCACATGGCAATGTTTGTTTACATTTGGTGGAAGGATACGAAACGGGCCTGCAAGTAGATATTTAGCAGGGCTCCAAGAAGGTTGCTTCCAGTGGGAAATGGACTATAGAAATCTTTTGCTCCATATTATATAAATACATATCAAACAACTTACATATTAATAATCTGCCTCTATGTTTTAAAATTTATGCACATACCTTATTCTTCTTGGTGACAAGTTCATAGTCTTGTTCAAGCAACCTCTTGATTGTCTCACTGAGGTCCAGAATAACTCTCTCATCATCTGCAGATGTCTCCCCTCCAGATGAAGAGCCCCCATCGCATACTTCTTCCTCCTCAGGCTCCTGGTCTGGATCCTGGTCATTATTATCCCCATCGCTGTCTTCATGCTGGCTCGGGCTGCCAGAACTAACACCCTGCTCTTCCTCGGACAACGCCTCTCCCACTGCCTGCCGGGCCCTCCGACGCCGCACCCTCCTCTGATTTTGCTCCAGGCTCTCTGACACTTTATTAGGTTGATTCTTCTTACGTTCTCGCCGGTACAAGTATGCACCACTGTAAACAAAACGTGTTCATCTTCTGTTACAATTTCTCAGTGTTCATTTAAGTAGTGCTGGGCCAATACTAGATTTTGGAGAAACCCTTGATACCGATACTTTGTTGCAGATACCACTGATACCAGATACCGATACCCATCACAATATCTACTGTGGAAGAATCCAAACTGAAGTCACCATTTCAAATAAAGCAACTTACTTATTAAGTGTACAAACATAAAATTTACTCTAGGTCTACTTAACGTTGTGATGTTTTTGAGATTAGGACAGTTTTAACTAGAGATGGGATTCGTGATTCTGCGATACTTCGATACTTTATAGTATCGAGTATCGAATGTCTGAAAGTATCAAATATTAACATTGTGCTAATGGTATTGATGTTGGTTCCCTCCCTGGATAGTAGTCCCTGGATTCAAAAACCCTAGGGATCTTGTCCTACCTCACCTATTGAGTAATAGTTGGAGTCGTTTGCCTAAAAAGAACACTAAGAACCGATATCAATGCTGGCTGGGTCAGGGCAGAGGTGGAAAAAATGTGCAAACGCGTGAACCAGGTTCGTGGGAAATTTTGTAAGCCTGGGATTTATGTACAAAATGAAACTTAATGTATGCGTAAGTAATGGGAAATGTTTCAATTAACTCCCACGGTCATGATAAAACAATACACACAACTTAAAAAATATGTGATAACTACGGACTAATATATACACACACTATATATATATATATATATATATATATATATATATATATATATATATATATATATATATATATATATATATATATATATATATATATATATATATATAAAATCTTTAGCATGGCGGATTTTGGCAGTTGTGTGTTTAGCACAGTGGGTTGATGCGCGGGTTTGTGCTTCATAATTTTATGTATTACAGTTCAAATCTCCGCCGAATAACAACATTTTATTTAGTTATTTTTTGTGATACATTATTGCCTTTTGTAATCTAAGTTAATGCCAAAAAATGCTTATTTCTAGAATATATTTCTCAAAAAGTAATAATACATACCAAAGCTAAACAAAGAGAACCACAGGCAGCCGATTGCACTGTTCAGTTATTTGCGTATTATTACTTTTATACAAAGAAATTCTAGAAGTAAACGTTTACTAACAAAAAACCTAAATTATAAACAGTCATGTATCACATAAAATAACTACAAAATCTTGTTATACGGCTGAGGTTTGAACTCAAAAACCAAAAACTACTGTGAAAATCCGCGCACCAACCCACTGAGCAATACACACAACTTATAAACTAAAAGTGTAAAAGCATAATTTGATTTATGTAGTAAGAGTGATGTTACCCACACACACAAAAGATTTATTATTAGTATTGTGATATTTTTGTCTTCTTTTAGTCTCCTAACCGTATAAGCTTGTTTAGTTACGGAAAGCACAAGATTGATTATTACGCCTGTTAAAGATAAATATTTAAATAATTAAATAATGTTTTAATTAGTCGCATACAGATACGTTGTAGATAAATGTGAATACAGTACCTTGTTTTTATACATAAGCAGTGCCGTTACTAATATAATTTACTATATATTGATAGTCTAAGTGTTGTACTCACAAACTTAAAGTGCAGTCTTCAGAAAAAAAAAAATCTTTGTACTTTTTGGGTGTAGTACCACAAAGCAACTACAAGTAATATTTAATTGCATTTGTAGCTCTACCAACTGCAGAATGTCTGCAATTTGCGAGTTTTTTTTTTACTGCCATTTAAAATTTTCTGTTAGCACTTTAGGTAACATGTGGATATGAACTAATGAATGCTTTCTTCTCTTCTGCTACAGAAACTTTTATGCCTTCTGTTGTGTCCATGGATATAACAGAAGGTAGCAGAAATTGAGTATCGTGTAGGGATGGCTTTAACAACGCGGAAGGGTGGTGGGAAATGCTACCCTGCAGAGAGATAATCATATACAGGAAATTAAAGGGAGAGAGAGAGATGCTGTTCCCACCCCACTGTGGCCGCTTGCTATGACAAGCGTGACAGGCACTGTAAGGGCGTGTACACACTAGCGAGAATTTAGAATTTCTCGCACAATCACTGCGAGAACTGGCGCGATGCAGCAGTGCATGTAAATGGAGCAGTGCCCACTTGAGCGAGATCGCAATGACATCGCAGCTAGCACGCTGCAAGAACCTAGCACTCACTGCTTTCTGCTACATCACAGCGGTCACTCTGCGAAAGGCGAGACCGCTGCAAAGCAGCAGTGTGTAGTGGACAATAGCGCAATGTACATTGCTAGCGGTCAACGCGATGGATGCCGCTTTGGATGTGGAGATGTTCATTGAAGAGGTGAAGAAATACCCTGAAATTTGGGACACAACATGTGAACGTTATCAAGATAGAATAAAAAAATCATGCGCGTAGCTATCTGTATGTTCAACGTTTTCTGAAAACTTCAAAGACAAGCAAGAAAATGAGAAAAATGACATTGGTAAGTAGTAATCTGGTACAATGGAATGTTTGTAAAATAAGTGTGCTGTCATATCAAATGAAAATTACATTAAAGTTAGAACTATTTTTTTCAACAATGATATAAACATACTAAACAGTAACATTTTGAGCTATCAACCTCTGCGGTCATGACAACAATAGCATGTTTTTCAATAATTGTTATAATAATTAGTAATTACCATAATCGATATGCACTTAATATGAAGCAGGTAGAGATGTTTTTAACATATGAGTAATTTGTTGTTGTACATGTTACTTACGAACATTATTAAAACAACATTTTGATCATGCGGATATTTACCATTGTTGTTGCACGTAATCTATAATATGTAAAATATGTTTTACTTTACAAAATAAACTGTTGTACTGTAGATGTATGTTCAATATTATAAAGCCTAATAGCATCCAGTAGGAATGATGTTACAAACAGGATTTAAATGTACTTGTCTTGCCATAGTACACTGCCAACACTGCTAACAAAGTAGTCTGCTAATGTATTCATCCTTTGGTTCAGCGAATTTCATACATCAATTAATCCTTCAATGGTTAAGGAGTCCTCAAAGTTGTAGCCGTCTCTGGAACGCACTAAATTATGTAAAATGCAACAACATTTGACAATGCAAATAATGAACTCCAAATTAACATTTAGTGGTCTATGGAAGATCCTCCATTTATTTGTGAGAATGCCGAAGGCACACTCGACATATCTACGGGCAGGACACAGGCGGTAGGTGTACACTCGCTTCTTATGTGAGAGAAATGTCCTTGTAAACAGTCTCATTATATAATCAGAGACAGAAAATGGTTCATCACCAATAAACGTGAAGGGCATCAGAGGTCCTGTTGTACCTGGAAGAGGTCGTCCCTTTGGGATATGTGCTTGGCCATTAACTAACAAGCGGTACAGTTTCGAGTTCTCAAAAATAGTGCTGTCTGATTCTCTGCCACAAGATCCAACTTCAACGTACGTGAACGAGTAGTTAGAATCTGCAACTGCAAACAACACGATACAATGAAACTTCTTATAATTGAAATGTTGTGAAACGCTAACTGTGGCTTTTCTATCCTGATGTGTTTACCATCTACAGCACCTAAACAATTAGCAAAATTTACACGTTTCTCAAATTGTATGGCAATATTACACCATATTTCCTCTGTAAAGTCGAGTATGCAGTCCTTCCGTAGTATTCCCCACATTGTCCTGCAAACTCTTTGTACAATTTTACTCAGTGTTGAACGCCCAAGTCTGTACTGCTAATGGAGATTGATGAGTGTACAACAGCCACCCAAGTATCTGAAATATAAATACTATAATTACAAATGCGTGCATACGTATTCACACACACACTCACAAACATATTTATACACTATGTATAAAACACATACCAACAAGTCAGTTCGAGTTAAACCCTTGAAAGTCAGTTAACCCTTGAAAGTTAAACGTAGGCAACCTTTGAATGCTTGTAACAGAGCCAGAACAAACATAACAGACTTAGGCAATAGGTAGTATACATATTGTCTGCTTATTATTTAATGAATAATCTCATGCCGACGTTTGTCTGTATGTTTTGGGTACACGTATACAAAATACAGATGTACGCAGATTAGTTGACATTGTATATTTTGTGTTGTTCTAGGTTTGAAACTGATTAAGAAGTGGAAAAGGATAAAGGACAGTTTCCTGAAAAGTGAAAAGAAGATCACAAAGTCTGGACAAGCTGCAAGTTCAACGAGACGGTACATTTATGCCCGCCAGCTAGAATTCCTATTAAAGACAGCTACATCAGCGCCCACAGAAACTATTCTTAATGACGTGTCTGCAGAAAGCGAAGCAGCTGACCAACAGTCCATAGAAACTATGCCTACAGCGGTAAGTGAACCTCAGTCATCAACAATAGCATCTACAAGTAATGCAAAACAGAACACTTCTGGTCCTTTGAAAACTTCGCAGTGTGATACCAAACATCCAGAATTAGATAAACTTCCCACCTCTAAAATACAAAGAATTGAATCACAGCTATTAGAATTTATGAACACTCCTGCCCAAGTCCCATGCCACAACAAATGGATGATTACCGCTCTTTCTTTGAATCGTTACTGCCTGCTCTAAGGTCTCTACCTTTGCATGCCAGGTTAGAATTTAGGAGTGAGGTTTTACAAGTTCTTTGCCGATTTTTAACTCCCGCGCATCAGTATCCTGCTCCACAAGATGCAAATGTTTTTCAGCCAAGTTTCTAGTGTCAGGAACATACAAACTACTCTGCTGTATCACCTGTAACAAGCATTCCCACCGCTCTACCACACCAACGCAGTACACGCACGCAAATGTTGTAGGATGGACTTATTCAGTACAGGTGACTCTTGTCAACATAATTACAGTGTGCACTGTAAAAAACAAGTGTGCATGAGCTTTGTTTGCTCAACACAAGAAAGGATTATGCTCGCATTTTGTACATACTGCTACATGCCAGTAAATGTACACTTCTGTTTGGTGTCTTTATTTTTGTACTGCTCCCGCACAGGTTTCTTGTTTTTTTATCATAGTAAACAAGCTATTTTACTCTGTCTTTTTTTTTAATAGACACTGCCTATGTACACATACCCAAAATATGTGTTTAAATACACAATCTTTGTAATTTTTCCCTTAAAGGAAATAGTTTCTATTTACAGATATTTATCGTGTAAATAAACACATTTATTGGTTTAATTTACATAGGAATTGTCAATTTATTTGGCATTAATGGATATATTTGTGTTCTATTACACCTATGTTATGTATAAGTTATTTGGTAAGTACACGACAAGATAGTGAAAATACTCTGACAATATATGGACATATTCATATAATAATTTTAAACTGTGCCTAATAAGTGAACAACGTAACTTTTTATGTTTGTTTACATTAATAGTGCGTGAACCCTGACAGTTAATGGATATTAGATGGGTGACTTGTATAATCACTGTTTCAATGTAAGTTATTCCACTTCAAGTAATTTTTTTCCCCCCACAAAAGTACATGTCGTAACCTTGGAAACTGTTATGATTATACATTAATATTGTGCAACTAGCGTTACTTGTAATGCAATTGTGTATGACATGGTAATAAATATATTACATATTGATAATGTCACATAACATAATAACTTTCGCCTACAACTTTTCCATATTTAATAATTATCAATTCATTTCGTCGTTCGTTGTTGGTATTTTTGCTGGACATTGAATAAGGAAAATAACTTCACAATGAAACCACAACAAAGCCATACAATAGCATTTCCTAACCCTACCTTTACACCTGCAATACAAAACATATGTACAACCTATGCTATTTATCATGGTTACTTATGTTTATTACTTTAATGTTACTGATAATATTTTACCACAAGTCTAAACTTGGTGTCTTGTAACTTCAGTGCATCACTCAACATTGCATCTAGTTCGTTGAATAATGTAATGCTCATTCTAAAGTAATTAAAGAACCCTGACTTGTCGTTCCTTAAATCTGCACATTTAGTTATGAGTGCGCCTTTCAGAAGTCTTGCGCTTACATGTGGATGTACCCAACACCTCCTCTCACTACCTTCTACAAGGTACTTGTATGTCAAATACGGAAAACCAACACTTTTCTGTGTATGACATATATATTACGCAGTAAACTGGCATTTGTGGGTGTCGGTCAGCTATATTTCTAGCGAGGTCACAGTGATATCGCTACTTTGTATTGCACAGTGACTTGTCACCACGTGATTGCTGCGAGCTCGCAGCGATTGTGCGAGAAATTCTTGCTAGTGTATACTGAACCTAAGAGATAATCTTCTACAGCCTGGGCCTCGGCACCGGGCTGGAAACCGGAAGTGCTCCGAATATAAGAAACCTCACATGCGGCAACACCTAAACCTACGGGCGCTATGTTAAATGCAGCCTGAGTAGTTAGAGGTAGCTTAAGGATCCCGGAATTTTCTGAAGTTCAGTTCATGTGTATTATTAATGTATTATAAGGTAAGATTCTTTATTAAATTATGAGTTTCATTTCAATTTGCGGGTTTTACGTATTATTTCGGGATTTAATGATTTTGATGTTTTTTTTGGATTTGTTATTAAAATGTATCGGAAGTGAATTCGTTCTTCAGAGTATTACCCTAGGAAGATATATTGTGATATTAATTGTTTAAGTTGCGCTGACTTTAAGATTAAAAATATATTACTAAAGTATTTTTTCAGTGCTGCTTTTATTCTCCGATTTTGAAGAATTTATGTGAAATTAATTTACCTATGGTTTTGTATGTTTACTTAAAGCATCGAATAGTACACAGTGTGACACAGACTTTATCACAAATTTCCATCAGCTTTTCGAAATACTTTTGTTTACGAACATAATTGAACAAATTATTGCACCAGTGAAAAGCTATTCATTTGTTCTTTTTTTTTTTTTTTTTTTTTAACTTTTTTAGAAACACCGTTAAAACATTAAAATGTACTATAAGTTGACAAATTTCTAAACATGTTTCTGGGTTAAAATTTTTTTCATGCCAATATCTCATATCTAAATTACCTAAATTCCAAAGAGTGCATGTGCAACTATTTACTGTAAATTGTAATGTATTACAGTGTAATGTTTATCAACACCTTAAAGTATTTGTTATAAAAATGTGTTTATTTTTTGGTGAAATTTTTACCTAAATTTTATGTTCAGGGGAAATTTTTCCATACTAGGAATTTTGTCCACCTCTGGGTCGGAGTACCTCCAACGTTGAAGTTTAATTACGCTTTAGTTTTCTTAGGTTTTGCAACAGTAATAGGATAAGGGGAGAAAATCCTTATAGCGAGTTTGATTTGAAATGATTCTTGATAAGAGGCTTTTGTCTTACTCGCAGTTCGGGCCACCAATGTTAGTGACACCAGCTTCACTGGTAGCTTAAAAGGGTAGGGTCTTAGACGGGGTTTTTAGGCCTCAGTAGAGGGTTAGGTGAGTAAGTATACGTGCAGGCACAAAATCAGGA
The DNA here is from genome assembly GCA_029891345.1 of Dryococelus australis. Classification (NCBI taxonomy): domain Eukaryota; kingdom Metazoa; phylum Arthropoda; class Insecta; order Phasmatodea; family Phasmatidae; genus Dryococelus; species Dryococelus australis. The sequence goes on along the minus strand of CM056994.1, from coordinate 277,922,752 downwards.
TTGATAGAAGCCACTTTGGGATTGCTGTGCACCTAGGGCAGTAAGCGTAGGTTAATAATCTTACCTGATGGTATGCGTACTTTGCACATCTGTTGTGACGTATTCAATCGTGATGGAGTTCAAGTGGTTGCACGTTTAGCCTCTGTGGATATTTTATCAGGGGATGAGTCAGAAACCTCCAAATTATGCCACGACCAGTCTAATCCTAGTAATTTATCCCCATACTGTAGGATCCCTAGAAACTCAGGGTCCTCACTTGATGCAAGCTTTATGTGGGAACCAAATAATGAAACTGGTTTCTCTTCTGTTGAGGGGGATTCACTATTGCTAACAGTATTAGCAACTGAGGTCAATATTAATATCTCTCTGTCTGAGGCCCGTAGAGCTTTCCTCCTTAATTTACTCAAACTGCCTTTAGTGGAGTGAGGCATTTAGCTGAAGGCGAATAAGAAATGTTGATTGCAGATAGGAACCTCCTAACTCAGGGAGATATGTGTCCCTTGGCCTTTGCAAGCTGGGACTTTGGACGATAGTTATTGTAAAACATGGTGTTACGAAGAGGAAATTCTCCAGAGGTACCAACTCGAAACATGCACATTGTACCCCGGCCTTATACAAGCTGGACGCAGGTTTGAGCACTCAACCTAGTTGCACCTCGTCACAAGTTTAGTGAAAGTAAAACTGGTATTGAAATCTTGACTCTATCCAGTGTACTTCCAGGGTACGGTGCATTCAACCCGTAATGCCCACCGTCCGGCCTTTGTACGCTGGAACTGACTAGAAGTGCAATAAATGTCCAAAACCATGGTGCGACCCTCAAGAGGTTGATCGGGCTGGAGCACAACAGATTTTCCTCTAACCTTATTCAAGCTGGGAGTCAAACCGAGTACCTAGGCCGATCAAATGTCTTAGAAGGTACAGAGTTCCTAAGGGTGTTTTTGGGGTCCACCGACGATCTACCCAGAAGCAGACCTCAATTTAGCTTCTTATTCTGTGTGTGTCTGCCTTTAGGGCGCTTCATGTGGATACCAGTTTAACTTTTGCGGGTAGGACTAAGAATCTAATACTGATGCCACTTTATTTGATTTCCAAGATGTTAACATAAAAGGGATGATATAAGTAGGTTATACTCAAAACAAATAAGTAGAACTCACAAATTCAGATTGGAGTGCGTAATTTAATATTATATAAGAGAAAGACACAATGATGCATAGCTAACTCCTGTTTGAATACTATAATTGGAAGCATTTCTAACATAAGGAAGGTGAAGGCGACCTTTTTGAAATTATTTAAAAGAAGTACAATTTATTATACAATTGCTACAATGCAGCTAATAAGGGGTGGGGAGAGCGTTCGTAAGGAACCTCAATTACCCGTAGGTAACTATTTGAATTAGCGGGGTCCAAAAATGACGTTTACGTGACCTGCTACCACGGAAGGTATGAGAGACAGAGGGAGGGGGACGTTCTTCGATACCGCTCTGGAGATGATTGACAGTCATAGTGTCTCTGGCGTTGGAAGACTTACCAGAATGCTGTCTTTGGTGGTCGAACTCGGATCATGCTAACAAGAGCCTATTGGTTAACTCTCTATTTGCATGAACTCTGGTCTTGTGCAGACTGAAAGGAAAGAGCTTCGCCAATTAACCTGAGGACTCTTATAAGACTAGGCCACGGTTGCGTGTGCTGATGACCTAGTGGTCAGAACCCTTCTTAGAGCAGAGCTCTGGTCTTTGCAGACTGGGAGTCAGGGTGGCTGCCACTTACCCCATCCTATGCCCTCAGCCTTATTTAAGCTGGAGGGCCAAACACTGTCCCTACGCCCTCAGCCTCATGCAAGCTGGAGGGCCAACAAACTGTCTGGAGTCCAGAAATGGCACTTCCTTATATACTGAATTTTCCTGCTTGCTGGCTCTCAGAAGGGTGCGGGGTTGGCTAGCCACTCCCAGGGGGTGATAAAATATTGAGTGCTGGGCCTGTATGGCCGTTTTCATATCACCTACAGATGAGGCTTTGGAAGTTCTATCACCTCGGCCAAGGCTATGGAGGCTGTGACGTCCCAGTCGAAAGGGTGCTGCCCCCTTGTAGCGACTAGTGGAACTATTTAATCTTCGGGCAGGATGTTAACTGCTTGTTGAACAGTAAGATTCCTGTGTTGGGGTTAAGGGCGACTGCACAACAGCTCTGAGCTAATTGTACAATTTTATTTACTAACCACATGTCTGTAAACGTGCTGCTGGGCCCAGTAGGCATGTGATTTTTGTACTATTGGAAAAATGACTTTCCCAAATAAACGCTGGTGCATGGAGATGGGGTGAAATCGTAAAATAGAGAGTGCATGTCCAATGCGCAGGAATGTGTCACGCGTCAGTATTTACCATGCACATTTTTTCATCAAGCACAAATTTACAAAATGTCCATAGTAGTGAAACCTAAACCTTGTTGTTGTGATCCTGCTTATTCTACTTTCCCTTATCAGTCTTTTTAGGACAGTACCGATAACTATCATATATATAAAATGTTAAAAAAACAGATATGCTAAGACTCTTAAAATATAATTTCCCATATCCATCTATCAGATATTCTGCCCAAAAGTCAAAATATATTCGAAACAATCGTTTAAATAGGAAATACAATAGATTTTTGATGATTTGTTCCAATCATTTACATTTCACCATAATTCTCATCAACACATTTGCCAAAGATTGCACACATCATTCAATTTTGAATCCTGTGTGAATACAAAACTACACGGATAATCAATAACTGGCGCTATCGATAGTACTGTTTACATTCCGCAACAGTTTTTCTTCTTCTTCTGACTTTTTTACTGAATTCGTAGGTTGACGACATTGAGAAACAATTCTTATTCTTCTTACCTGCTTACTGCACACACAGGTTGGTGGCAATGAGAATGAATCACACAATCTCCGACACTGTATCAAACTATCTATGGCTTTGTTATTGTAAACAGAATTTGGAGACCTAGCAATATGTTAACCAGGCGTGATTATTATCGGAAACTATCAGCTGCATGTTTGATTTGAATTGTAAAGATTTGTAAAAGACTGGCAAGTAATGATGGCAAAAATTGTTGCATATAAATCAATTGTGGTTGTGGTAATTTTAACCGAGGGATTAAGCATTGCTCGGCCAATGAAGGAACATTAAACGAAAATATTATTTACCGTATTTCGGCATGTATAGGCTGCACATTTTTCCAAAAAAAAATAACTACACAAAGTGGGGTGCAGCTTATATGAGATATTAGCACAAAAAATTCCCCCCCCCCCCCCCCCCCACACACACACACACAAAACGTATTTAAAAATATGTCAACATACAGTACATTTTAATGTTTTAATTCTTAAAGGCAGGAAGAAGAATAAGAAGAACAACAAAATTTATAAACAAAATAACTTTCATCCTGCACAAGCAAAATGTAAAAATTGTTAGAGATTGCCCATAGATGTACATGAGAAAATAATTTCTCTACTGTGTAAAAGAAAGATATCCTACGTAGTTTGCACACTCTACAAGTGCACACTCATAAGATACCATTTTGTGTAACATGTTGCTATTATTTTGCTTTCTCAAGTCACGTTACCATTTGTGGAATAGTATTCGTGTGATTATTCATAAGCATTGCAACATAACACGGGAGAAATTAAGTCTGAATTTATTACATTTGTATAGAATTGTGACTTAACAATGTTTACAGAAATACAAAAATTCAGTGCTGCCTATACTTGAAATATTAATTATCCCTAATTTTTCATAAAGAAACTTCTGGTGTGGCCTATATACACCAAAATACGGTAAATAAAAATTAAATTTCACTCAAATCAAAAATGGTAGTATTTAGTTTTAAGTGAATATTTTATCATGAATTTACTAGAATAAGTTGTTTTATTAACATCTTTAGGCTATTGGTTAAAAAAAAAAAAATGCATTTTGAGGTTATGTATGATATTTCTCACCAAGGTTCCGTCCACAATTGACTTGCCTTAGAAAAAATTACTTATAAAGCTTAAAAAACGAAACAGCCTGTCTACAATCAGTGTTAACATGATAGAAAAAAAAAAACCTTTTATAACCAATTAGAAACAGCAACCGAATAGGAAATCATTTTTCTTGAACAAGAATTTTTATACGCATAAGTTGGCTAAAGCAGTTTTTTACGATGTTTCATATTCTCATTGGCAGGTGTTAGAAACTTGGCATAGATACTCAGAGATGACCATCTTAACACCAAGTCACGCCAAATACTAGTTATGGGCATTGCAATCTCAAGTACAGGTTTTTACTTCTTTATGCTATGTTTGTTATGTGAGCCATTATGATTTTAGACGGGGCCTAAAATCCAAGTCCGCATCCATCTTCTCCCGCACGCTTTGTTTTTTCATGTTGCCCCATTAAAAAAACAAATAATTGAGAATCCACTATTTTCATACTTTGTTTTATCACATGATTATTGCTGCTGCATAACAGTCACACAAAAATTTTTTAAATACTGAAAAGTGGAAAACCATCTACGAGTCGTTTAATCCAGTTGCATCACAACACATTGAACAGACGGGAGGGGAAGAACCAAAGCTGGAAGTACTGTGACAAGTTGTACTTCCTCTCCCTCAAGAAGAAACGAAAGTGGGTTAATGATGTTAAGAGTTAAAGGCAGTCCACTGTTTGTTTAAAATGTATTGTGGGTTTTTATGTAGTTCCAATGTGCGTCAACAACACTAGTAAAATTACCAATTTGACCAAGTTGTTTTGTGTTCGTGACAATTTTAATTTGCTATCGAGAAAAAGTATTGGTACTGAGTAGCGTGAGAATGTTTTGGTATCGAAACAGGTATTGAGTATCGAGAAAATGTGGTAATGACCTATCCCTAGTTTTAACCAACACTAAGATGCATAATTAAAGTACCTACAAAAATACAAGTAAAACTAAATACATATAGTTATTTGTGACATTTTAACTTTTAGAGAGAAAATAAGACATTATGAATAATGATATGAAAGACTTTAACTGGCAAAAAATATTTTGGAAAGCTGATGGAAATCTGTGTTAAAATTCAGTGTCGCACATGTACTATTTGCTACTTTAAGTAAACATACAAAACAACAGGTAAATTAATTTCACATAAATTCTTCAAAATCTATACTAATATAATATTATAAAGAAGTAATGTGAGTTTGTTAATTTGTTTATATGATGTGACTGTGTTTGCCAACACATAAAGGACAAGGTCCTTGTCTCAACTGCTTCCTGAATGTAGGTGTTTTAAGTTGGAAAACAGCTGAGAGCCCCCAATGATGTCAAAAAAAGGGATTTGGGTTGGATTAAGTGAAAAAGTTAGAAAATTATTCGTTGCCTTGGCTTTTATATCAAAATATAACCATTTACATAGTTTTTCCCAAAGTTTACAATCAATAAACGTTATATAAAAATATAGTTTTCCCACTGATTACATTTAGTATTAAAAAGGTATCAAAAATTATTCTGTTTAAAACTTCCCCCAACATCTACATTTTTACACGATTACATCTGTTTCCAGCTATATGAAGGTTAAATAAAATTATTTTGCTTTAAAATATACTTAACTGAAATGGCGGCAAGGCCCCCCCCCCCCCCCCCCTAAAAATGTTGGTGGAACAGAAGTTCCTGCCCAAGTGAAAACACTGTGCTGTCTCCTGGGCAAGACATCTGTATTTATATTTTATTTGAAATCATCTAGAACATTACAAAATGATCTTCACTCCGTTGATATCTGAAGTCCTGGAAGGGCACTCTGGTGGTGCGTGACTGGCTGGCTGGCTGGCTGGCTGGCGTCACGTGGTCAAGGTGACGTACGAGGGAGGGGAAGGCAAACATAGATTTTGTGGGTGGCAGTGGCCCCGGGGCGTCCATACTTGCAGGCCCCGCCCAGCGGACGTGAGACGTGGAGCTCATCAAACACACCCCTGTCGCAGCGAAGGTGAGCCGTCCCAAACTACCAACATTTTCTCAACTTCATATGGCACCGTCGGTTTGACTTTCGTTCAATGTGCAGGGGTAGCAGTCACAATGTCTCGGGTAATCTCGGAAACTACGCAGCCGATTCTTATAATTCTTTCATTATTAGAAATCTACATTCTTCCAGATGGTCATAATTTAAAAAAGTCCTTGAGAAATTTCAAAATATGTAAACCAAGTCGGAGAAAAATGAGCTACTTGGTTGCCCTACCAAGATTACAGGGCCAATTCTTATAATTCTTTCACTGTTAGAAAGGTACATTCTTCCAGATGGACATAGACATATATCATGTGGGACCACAGAGGCCCAGTGGGAAGAGTATTGACAAGTAGGGCCGCAGTGGCCCAGTGGCTAGAGCGACCCCAAATGGGGACATAGTGGCACAATGGATACAAATATATTAATTGGGGCCACAGAGACCCAGCAGCTAGAGCGATCCCAAGTGTGGCCACAGCAGCTCAGTGGCTATAGCAATCCCAAAGCGGGCCGCAGCAGCTCAACGGATAGAAAGATCGCAAGTGGGGCCGCAGTGGCCCAGTGACTGGAGCGATCCCATGTGGGGACGCAGTGGCACAATGGCTAGAGCACTCGCAAGTGGTCGCTCAGTGGATAGAAATATATCAAGTGGGGCCACAGAGACTCAGTGGCTAGAGCGATCCCAAGTGGGGCCACAGTGGCTCAGTGGATCTTAGTATGTATTATCTTAATATTATTAATTCTCAAATAGTCACAAGTTGTCACAGGTAGTCGCAGGTAGTTGCGAAGCGATGCCGGGCTGCTAGTCTGAGAATAAAAGCCATAATCAAAAATTCTTCAATAATATATTTATAATCTTAGGTCAGGGCAACTTAAACAATTTATGTTTTAAACTGATCAAATACAAAATATTGAATCTACAAGGTTGTGTTCCACATTTCACAGCATAATTCAAATTGGTTTATATTAAGAAAATTAAAAGTTATTAATATGCATAGTTTATAAATTCAGCACACCCTTATATTACTGAGAGTAATATGGAAGCACTGCCAGCTGATAGGTAAAAATTTCAGATTACATATTGCTTTTAAAAGATTTTAAATATTGAAATGACATGGTGGAGCTGCAGTGCGACGCCTGCAAAGCTGGTAATTCGGCGATCTGCAATACAGGCTGTACATTATCTCTTACAGTGCCTGTCACAGCAGGCCACAGTGGGGTCACTGTCTCCCTCCCACATCCCATAGATGATTATCTCTTAGCAGGGTAGCTTCTCCCGTCTGCCATTCTCCACTGGTAAGTGACAGTCTGTCAGTTTGGTTCTTAGGATAAGAACAGCAACTGCTGCCTCAAAACAGCAGCAGTTGAGCCAATCTTACTCCAAAGTTGCCACCTTATTTATTATCCTCTGGTGTAATGAACAAGCATAGGTAACTTGCAGTATCTGCGCCGAGTATCTGATTGTACTTTTCAGATTCTTACCATACCGATACTATAAATATCTGCAGATACTGTGGTATTGGCACCGGCATCAACCCAGCGCTAAATTTCAGTACATACCTGTCTCCTCTCTTATAAATGCATGCACAAAAATTTTTTTCAAAAGCAATTTTCTCATCTTTATTAATTACCAATTTTGTAAACATGACTTCACAAAATATAATACAATTATAATCATAATGCTCATGTCACTAACCATCAAACAAAACAACTACATGTAAATGACAAATTCTTAGTTTAACTAACAAATTTTCAGAAAAATGTTTAGTTTCACTCCACAACTAAATTTGCTAATGTCAAAAAAAATAAATTTAACACTTTAGTGTCAAGCAATCCTAATTAATTTGGTTGTGTTTTTTTCTGCTTACAAACTCCTTGTTCCTAATACACATGTATGTGACATAATACTATGCACAATAGCAAAACCTAGGAAGTTCAATTTCAGAAACAGCTAATGTCCAAAATTTATCTCATAAAATACCTTCAAGCAATGTTTAGGATTACTTTCTACGATTTTCCCAGCAGATTTCTAGTAGCGTTTTACAAGAAACGTATTTTAAAGTCCATTCATGTTCTGAACCCTCGTATTGAGGGTTGCAGTCTCATCCTTGAACCAGAGGGGTACCTGGTATTTTCTATCAGTTTTACATATGCTGTAGGCATCTACACTATTTGGGCATACCATAAATGTGGACACCTAACATATTTCCAAAATTTTGTTTTTATATCATGCAAATATGAAGCCATAAAATACATAATAAAATGTGTAGGCAAGAGAGCTCGAGACATACTCTCAAGACTTGTGCCAATAAAAAATAAGACTCAAAATTTCTCGGTGTACGGAACATTAAATATTGATAGCAGCAGAAGTGCAGCGTCACTTTAATTGCTAATATACTGTCATGTACTTGCTGCTTTGTCCTGCACGAGCGAGTGAAGTGAAGGACAGAGTAATTGCATGATAGCGGCGGAGAGAACAAGGAATGTTTTGAAGAACAGGTGAGCGGTAAACCAAAAATTCTACATCTGTTACAACAAGCGAGCTGACACAATAATCCTTTTTGCGGCGCACACTGCTGACCTCGGTTGTAATGAGTTTCTGCGCTTATCTGAAAAATTTTCTAGTGGTTTACTGCCCTTGTTTCTTTCTGCATGACTTGAGGCCAAGGTCAGCAGAGTATGAATAGTGCGACGGGCCTCTGGGCCAGAAGATGACAGTTGATGAGTGGCTGAAGTTTTAGTGATAGACGACAAGAGAAGCGCACAGTGAGAAAAGTGTCCAGCAGGAGGAAAATCTGTGAGAGCAAAAATCAGAGAAGTGAAGAGTATGACTGCAGACTCGACTACTGGAGTGGATGTGTGAATGGACTACATTACAAATGAGAGCAACAGATAGACTGAACGTGTGTTAATGATGAGTATGAGTTAATTCTCTATAGGCCTAACCAAACACACACATTAAAAAGGATGTGAATTCGAGTTGAAATATACATTAAATATTGTGCTCACTGTAAAATAAAAAGAGTAATAGTAGAGACAGATAATTTAATGCTGTAAATAATAACTGTGTGAATAAATTAAAAATCAAATTTAGTTCTTTCATTTTTATTAAGATCTCCATCCATCACAAACTTAGATAAACCCCTCAGACATCTTGTAAAAAAACTTATACACACTTATTTTACACTAAAAATATGGAACCTGAACCCCATTTAGAGCCAGATTATGACTTCAGTGCCTTTGAAGATCACTTTTTAATGGCAGAATGCAACCATAGTAAATTTAATACATACACCATAAATTTATTTTAATTCACAAATTACACTTACATCACAAGCAATTGTCTCTAAACATGAATATTGAATCTCTATCCTTATATAACATATGCCACGAAGAAACTACAGAAAAGAAGATATTGGCCTAAGAAGATATTTAGGAATATTGGAGGTTTAAATGCTAATATTGCTAAACAGGACAATGTTTTTGTTAAACAGTTACTCAGTGTCAAGAAAATTATGTTTTTATATCTTTATTGTATAGATTTGGTTTGCAGGATATGACATCTAATCCTGGTAGGGATATTTTGGAAATGTGTTTTTTTCTGTAAGGCTTATACCAACCCGGCCCCTTCATATACTTATAATAATAAAATTGATATTCGTTATATAACATGTTGGAAGGCTTTTGCAATACATGAAGGTGTTATACATCAGATTGCTGTTATTTTAATTGCTCAGGCCCCTGTTTTGTATTCTCATAAGTGTTAAATTTTAATTAACATAAGGGATGAAATATGGATGTTTCGAAAATGTAAATGGAGCCTGACTAAATTTAAGTAAGAATATAAACTATATTAGATAATATACACAAAAAACAAAAGCAATAAAAATAATAAAATAAAAGTACAATACATCAAACGCTTTAATACTCATGTGACAATTATATTAGTCGCTACTGTATTTAGGCAGTACCTATAGAGCAATGCAAACAAGAAAATAACTGCTAAAGGATGCAAATAATAACTATAAATAACTCACAACTGAAGCTGTGCCTTGTCAGCCAGATGTTTCTGTAGTTGTCTGTTGTCGTCCGTATCCTTCAGCACATAATCTTCACTAACACACCGATCCCAAGAGGAATTCCAACCCTAGAAAATCAGTTAGGTAATAACATATTTTCATTTCAAAGTTATAAACAAATATAAATAAGAACAGAGCTGCTAGAATACTACTGTGAAGCAGTCTTAAATTTCTGCCTAACTTATTACTTTTTCCCTTTACTTTTTCAAACATTATGAAGATAGTTTTCTAGTTACTTAATCACATTTTAGTAGGTCCTATTACAATGTGATGAATTTGTAGACAGGACGAAATGCCTAGACTTTTTTATCTGAACAAATTATTGTGTGCGCTATTTTCGTTAGGGGCATTTAACATTTTCAAAATTTGTGTAATTTAATCTAAAGCATAAGTTGCTGTATCATGGATTTACATTGTTAGAGCATGTGTAAAGGATTTAAAAGCAGCTGTAACAGATGCCCTTATGTGGTATTGCACTTCGAGTAAGCTGTTATAAATAAATATATACAGAAGAAAAATTCATTACAAGTACGTTCACCGGTCATGTGCAAACATGGTGTGATAGACACAGTTAGTTTATGCGAGAGGGGAAGTTGGTTTAATTCAATACCAATTAGTGTGGACCCGCAAGAGAATAATCTAATTTTTTTTATATATTATTGTGATATTAAGAAAACTAATGTGATGTAATAGCTAAATGTTTAAAGGTACAAAGTAACATTTCATACCATAATCCAGAATATTCTGTATTAATAAAGATTGTTATAGGCGGCACTAGTTTTGCCAGAAATTATTTCTTATTTGAGGACAGGCTGTGCCAATAACATAAGGATTTAAGTGGGATGTTCTCTCCTACTGTATTTTTCCCATATAAATAAGACCCCTCGGCCGACTGGTCTTCAAGAAACTCAGCCATTGGGGGGTGTGACCAGAGCTATACATGAGATAAGAAACTTGTAAATTTGTATATTCGTGAAGTATTTATATCGACTATATTTCAGTCAAGGATAGTAATTTATTTAATATTTAAAAGATTGTGGCAATCATAACTTGTTTGTATTTTATATATTTTTGTTTTTCCAAATTATTTACTATTTTTCTTTCCTCATTTCATCAGTAGTAACAGACGTCAGCAACAAACTTCATAGGACGACAGCGTATCTTTTCCTTTTCACTGGGTTAGTAAACTAGACACGTTGCCATCCCATTGCACGACATGGTGAAACAAGGAAAATACCAGAGGTCACCCTTAGCTGATGTAACCGGCTGCTCGAAAACAATATATTGATTTCTAGAACTACATCCGAATTCAGGACAATATCGCATCCAGCGATGCTATGATTGGATCACTTTTCAACGAGGAAACTTTAGATTGAAAAATAGCAAAGCATGACCTTTCTCGGGAATCACAACAGTTCATCGCAACTCAGTCGTTTATCAGCTGTCAGTCGGACAGCCTGCGACGAGTGATCATGTGACTCGCACCGACCAGTGCCCGCAGCTTTAGCTTTCCTTTATATTTTGGACAATTCAAAAATCTATTAAATTTATTTTCCGTCGGTGTGAGGAGTCAGTAGGGTGTCAGGAGTGAAAAGTAACAATTCTCCCCCTTCTTCGTAACTATCAATTTTTGAAGTGAGAAGTTTTGTTTTATAAAGGTTGCCACTGTCTTTTTCTTTGTTTGTCAGATGCGAGTGTCAATTGGGTGTTTTGCCAAGATGATAATAAATCTCCAGTAAACATTTAACTTCTTTAATTTTATTGGTAACACTAGCATCAACCAACTTTCAATTATTATTTAGTCAGTCTCTCCAACTTACGCCGAGCTAGTGTCCATAGGTGTTTGCTGAGGACTACAACGAGAGCACGGACAGCAACCTGTTATAAATTGTTAATCAGAATAGGGTCCTTTTAGCCAAAAATCAGTAGATATGGGTTTTGAAACCCAGGTTTATGTAGAATGTATGTCTATGACTGGAATTAATGGTAGTATCAAACTTTTAATAAACTATTGAAATTTTGGAGCATTTTTCAAAGTATAATAAATTTTCTTGTAAGTTTTCAAAATATCTCATGCCTTGTCCAACAGTTGGTGCATAAAGTTAAATTCTGAGTAAATTATAAAATATTATTTTCATTATAATTTGAGACAAATAATACCCCATGTCAACACGAATGATAAAATACAAAGATGTAATTAAGACAGTGTAATAGTTCCCTATTTTTAATGAGAATAAAAATGAAGGAGTTTTCTTAAGAAGTATTAGAGAGAAAAAAAACTTTATGAATTAAGTTTAGCTCAACTAAATTGTCCCAGCCAGAGTAGAAAATAATTGTAATTTAGAGATAAATTATGGTACTAGGCTGTTTGTTGTTTGAAGGTGTTCACACCCTGTTATATCAGTATTTTTAGATAGTCAAGATTTTATTTGGGTGTTGGCTCATGTCAGCCTGGAATATCAGTATTTTCCCTAGATTGTGAGTGTTTTAGACAATCTTTTTACTAGTCTGCAGAAAAATGCTAGCTTATAATGAAAAGTTACCATTTTTGTAATTTCTAGTCCTGCCCTGTACTGGCAGAAAGCTTACTTGTTAGATCATTTTAGAGAACCTTTCAATTCGTATTATCCAGTAATCAAATTTGTGTAATTATGCATTTAGGGTAGAATTTGTAAAACTTTTGTGGTATTTATAGAGGCATGTAAAGTTGGTGTCTGTGTACTTAGTAAAATTGTAAAAACACTGTTGGTGCCTTCAGCCCTTAGGGATTTTTCTGCATGACTTTTGGTCATGGTTGTTTAGAGAGTAATGACCCTTTGCATCGTCCTAGGTTGAAGGGCATAGAACATTAAAAAGGGCAACTGCTGCTGCATGCATGGATCAGTTAGTATGGGACATATTTTCCTATGTTTGATAATCCCAAACGTAAGCTGAGTGACCATGACACTCAATTCACTGCAGCTTTGTGGAAGAAGTTAAGTTGGCAGGATATTAACGTGGTGTATTCATCTGTTCGACAACCCCAAGGAAACCCCAGCGAGCACTCTATGTGAGAGATTGGGAGGTTGTTGTGGACATACTGCCTTATGCAGCACATAAGTGGATGGATATGCTGCTCCACATCAACCATTTTCTCAACCTACATGTACATTTCAGCATAGGGTATTGTCCTAGTGAGGTAGTCACAGGAGAAGCGCCTACGGACAATCTAAGTTGTGAGGTGGAGTTCCCTGCTGGGCAGGCTATAGTGGAGCCAGATATGATTAGCGAAATGTAGGAAAGGATAGAAAGGAAGCAACAGCTCGAGCGAGCAGCAACACAATTTTTACTGTGGGTTTAAAGTTGGAAATTTAGTGTTAATCTGAATCCACGATTGGAGTAATTTTCTTTACAAAAATACTAAAAAGTTTTTCTTATTGTATGGTGGACCATATCAAATAAATAAAAGTGCTGGTCGCCAATACTTGGGAGCTGAAGAAAGCCAAGACACTTGAGGTTAAAGTGGTGTACAATCAGTTTCTTTATAAGCTTTACAAGGTGTCAGTCAGCAGGCCTCAAACCTGTATGGGTGACTCAGTTCTTGGCTAGTTGGGGACATTTTGACAGTGGGGTATAAATCCCCCTAGTTAAGTTTGTTTCTTTTTGTCCAAAGAGGCAAAACACTTGTATACAAAAAGTAATGTTTTTTTAAGAGTCTTGTTTAATAAATGTTGCAGTGTTTTGATAATTTTTTGAGTGCATTTTGTAAATTGTATTTAATGGAAATGAAGACAGGGTTGACACATTGCAGAAGATGCAAACAAAGAGTCTTCATAAAGTAATGAATGATCCCAGGTACATTAGTACTTAACAACTTATGTGTGCTATTTTTATTAGGGGCATTTAATATTTTCAGAATTTCTGTAATTTAATCAGAAGCATACATTGCTGTAGCAAAGATTTACATTGTTAGCCTGTGTGTAGGATTTAAAGGCAGCTGTAATAGATGCGATTTCATGGCATTGCATTTCGAGTAAGCAGTTATAAATAGCTATAGTAGAAAAAGTAGTTGGAAGTAAACTCGCTGGTCACGTGTAAACGTGATGCGAGAGAGACATTTGGTTCAATTTGATAGTCCGATGATGCACAATCAGCATGGACCCGCAAGGGAATAATATAAATTTTTCATATTTTATTGTGATTTTAATTAAGAAAACTAATGCAACGTAATATTAAATGTTTGAAGGCATGAATGACTTTTTTCAATTTTATTAAAAGAATAATAATTTTTTTTAAATATAAAATCTTAGTGTATTTGGAGGCCACACGAGTGGAGTGTAGGAAGCAAAGCTGCAAAGCTAGGTGTGGCAGGTTTCTGTTCTTGCAAATGGCTGAGTGATTGAGGACATGTTTTGAGGGTTGTGCACCAAGGGTGCTTTTGACAACTGAGATGGGGATATGGAAATGTTGGAGAGATGCAGACGGGACCCTAATAGATCATATTAGTTTAATTCATTATCGTGAAATTTTCACTAATAGTCACAACGTCATTACTTCCTGCAGTGCAGTCTAGCACATCAATTGATATAATTTAATGTAACATGGAACATTTTCAAAATTAATAGTCTGCTACGTAGTCTTATTTTATGATAGCTTCCCCTGAGAAGCCTAGGCAGAAACCAATACTTGTAAGTTAGCAATCCTGAGATATCGCATGATCTAACAGAGGTTGGACGAAGAGGAGAGTATGCTATCCAGCATGCGTGTGTGCAATTGCATGAGGCATATAAGGTTGTAACATTTCAGTTGAATAAGAAAGGCCGAAATTCAGTTCTTTGTTATTGGCTCTTTCTCCAACAAATTAGACAAATAATTTCTTCATCTTCTCAAAACAGAAATAATAAACCTCACTTGTTTTACATTATCAATAATTAAACTTTAAAACATCTTGCAACAATTGTAACATTTACACAAACATATTATTAATCAGTTTATGATTTTTTCTTCTTTATTACCCACGTGTGTGTGTTCTTGGAAGTGGTGACTATGTTTCCGATAGGAAAAAGGCTTGATTCAAACTTTGTCACTTCTGTTGTTACTTACACTCTGATTGGCTGTCGTCTGACCATGCTACACTACTCATCCAATAATCAATGGTGAGATGAGAGCCAATCAGGACATTTTTCTTAAATTTTACATGATTTGTAAATTTTAATACTTACTATCCTCTAAGGACCAAATGAACAATATCAATACTTGATTCCCTCTAAGGACAAAATTAATTATAACTATAGCAATAATCTCTCAATTACCTTGTGATATAACCCAAATTACAGTGCATTTCTCTTAAATCATACACTAAATCATGATTTGACAATTATCTTAATTAATCATCACCACAACCAAACAATCCAAAAGGTAATAATATATTATTATTAATAATAATAATAATAATACAAATATATGAAAAACCGCAATGTTACAAGGTGGTAGCAGTTTCTGCCTAACCACCTTATCAAATATTACAAATAAAAATTTAAAAAAATAAACTTTTTTACATTAAACACTTTATTGCACAATACGTAGCTACAATTTTTTTATTACTAATTTAAGAAAATTACAGCGTACATGACTACAATGATAATATGCTATTATTGTAAGTACGACAAAGGATGTGATGGAGCCCTGGTGCAGAACAAATATGTGGCAAAATCCACAAGGATGATGATGATGAATATTATCATGATGGGTGGTGATGGCTGGGTGACTACCATGAATTTTGTTTCAATATTTATATGACTATATGGATTTGATGAAAGGAAAACATTTTTTCCAGCACCAAACTAATTTTATTACATTCATGTTCATTCTTTCCATATAAAGTCATGGTCGAGGTACACTTAAACCACTAGACTATAAAACATTGGTCATGCCTGGCAAGTATTATCCCTGTCAGATTATATTCACTTTTCTGAGAACTTTTTATATAAGCATTACATATATTTTATATAAGCATGGCCCTTTTCAACATTTCTGTGGCTTTGGGTAGTACCATTTTCACTTCTGTGATTTACACCCACAACTAGTTGCTCTCAAAATACTTAGCCCGGCATTCTCCTGTCATACAGAATCTTCATCCTGTCACTATTTATTCAGAGGGGCTATCAAGCAAGTCATGAATACTGATTAATCTTTGAAGTAATTTGCTGATGTACTCTAGTCAACAGCTTCCTGTTCTTTCAGTCGGCCAAATGGCAGATCACTAAGAGGGTGTAGCTCTCTTTCACACAACACCCATGATGGTGTTACCCTTGAAGACTTGTGAACTACAGAGTGGTAAGCAAGGAGAAACAATGGCGCATTTCAATCCCAATCTTTTTGGTTTCTTACCAAGAAAAATGATAGGAACTGCTCAAGAGCACAGTTAAGCCTCTTGACCATTCCATCAGAATGGGATGAAACCCTGTAATTCCAGTCTTCTTCATCACTGGCATTACTGCTACATCTTGGAACATAGCAGCTATAAAATTTTGTTCTTGATCTGAATGGAGTTCTAGTGGCACCCCAAACCTTGCAAAGACATGCTATAAAATTGCATTGACCACAAAACATGCTTCTTGGTTTGGAAGGGAAATGACCTCAGACCACTTAGTGAAATAATCTTGAGCCATCAGTAGATAAAGATTACCTCTTTCTGTAGCAGGCAAGGGGCCCAGAATATCTACTGCCCATCCTCTCGAATGGGGCTACAACACCCTATTTCCGGGGAGGTGACCTTGTCTCCTATACCTTAGTTGCTTCCGCGCAGTGTAGATGTCGCACAATCGGAACCACTTCTCAACATCCTCCTGATTGTGGAGCCAGTAGAACCTTAGTCCAACTCTATCAAGTGTCTCAACACCAACTTAGGAGACCCTGCATTCTGGAAGGACCAACTGTAAGGGTGGATGTTTCCCATTGTTTCCTTCCCAGCTCCCATAAAGCATTCCATTGTTCGGTATGAAGGAATTCCACTGTGCCATATGCTTTGACTGCTGTGCTAACACTGGATATATTTTCCCATTTTTGCCAACAGCCAGCTTCTTTGAACTCTAGAAATGGATGCAACTTAAGATTATTTAACTGATCTTTCCTAATACTCATCACTCCATGTGCGTGACCCATATCAAGATACAGAACCTTGAACTCTTGTTTAGTAACTCACCACTCTTTTCTGCATGCCACCTATATTGACAACAGAATGGTTCACATGGCCTATTAGAAAGTTGTAATGATGCAGTAATAGCAATTTTATAGGAACATTCACTTAATTTTCTTTTGTTTTGGCAAGGGAATGAAATTTTTTTCCCAGTATTTCTGACTTTTAGCAGTGTTTGTATATGCATTTTTTACGAGTTTGTGTTTTCTACAGTCATAGTTGAAGATGCATCAGGGATCAGTGATAAGGGCGATTAGGATGTTTGTAGACGTTCTTTCTTTTCAAGTACATTTTAGAAATACAGTTGTTTAATTCGGCACAGTTTGGCTTACATAGGAAAGTGGTCCGAAGCGTTCAAAGGAGCCCTCTGTACTGTGTGATGCCTTTTTAGGTAGTGATTAAGATGTTTAATATCAAAAGCACTGTGTGATGCCTTTTTAGGTAGTGATTAAGATGTTTAATATCAAAAGCACTGTGTGATGCCCTTACTTGAGTATATTTATGGTGCAATGATGCAAGGGGTAGGGGTGGGGCACTGTAGAGTTATCAGCAGTGAGTGTCCACTGCCAATTCCCATTTGGATTTCGCTTTTTGCACTAGGAAGTTGTGGTTTGGTTGCCCACTCATCATGTGAGACTGTGGTTGCCATGACAGGTAAATTAAATAATTAATGAACCCTGCACAGCTGTTCTCGTAATCTGCCTGGCTTGTATATCATGGGAAAATATTTTACAATTGATTTTTTTTATAGCACAGTTATTCTCTGACTCATGTTTTAGCTGAGAGAGTGAACCGAGCTGCAAGTTTGTCTGTTTTAACGGCTGTAACATTATAGGCTGTTCACGGTAAAGTGAGCACTTTTGAAAGCCCTCTTATTTGGAATAATGGTAAAAAAAGTGTTTTATTTTAGCCTTAGACGAAAACTTCCCGAGTGCAGTGGTATATACACAAACTGTTAATTATTTACAAGGCAATATTTATTTTGAAATATGGTTAAGGGATAAAAATGGCTGAAAGAGAAAAAGGAACTAGGGTCTCAAAAGTGTTCACTTTACCATGAACAGCATATACAAAGTGCAACTGCACTGTTGTGAAGATGTCCAGATATGTGGTGTATTTCAAAGTCATATTCTTGAACAAGCCATATCCACCGAGTTATTAAACCCTCCAGATTCTCGAAATTTACTAGCCAGCATAATGAAGTGTAACCTGTTCTTAGAATAAAATGTCTACCATAAAGGTAGTGGTGAAGTGGGAAATTGCCTTCACCACAACCAAAAGTTCCCCGCTTGTCACACAGTGATATTATCAGGCTTATGCAGTACCTTACTGAAGTATTATAGTGGTCTCTCCTTTCCATCCTGAATCTCAGACAAAAACAGCTCTGATACCTACATCACTAGCATCAGTATCCAGAATGAACTTTCCCTCACTGTTTCGAAAATCCAAGACTGGGAAAGATATTAGAATTTCCTTCAGCTTACCAAAAATCAACTTCACAATCAGTGGTCTAATGAAATTTCCTCAGTCAGCTCATGTAGTGACTTGGTGAAAAACCCATATACAAACTGACAGTTGTATGCGCATAATCTGAGAAAACTCCAAACTTTAGTTTTGTAAGTTTGTGGTGGCCAATTTCATATTTCTCTGGTCTTATCTTGGTCTGTTTCAATCCCATGGGCCAACACATATCCCAAGGAATTAAATTTCTTTCAGAAAAGATGGCATTTCTTAGCAACCAGTTTTAAGTTGGCTGCAGCCACTTTCTGGAATATAGTCTGGATGTGATAGGTGATTTTCAAATGTCCTTCCTGTATACTGTCTAGGTAAATCTGACTGATGTCTACATTTTCCATCAGATGTTTGAAGGTGGTAGGGGAATTACAAAACCCAAAATGCATGACTTTGAACAGCCAGGTATCTTTCCCTTGGACACAAAAAGCATTCTCTTAGTCCTCTGGGGTCACCTCGAATTTCCAGTAATCGCTCAATGTCCAAAGAAAACCATTGTGAGCCTGTCAAGCTGTTTAGTGTGTTGTCTATCCTTGAAAGTGGATAAGGGTCTTTCTTTGTCACTTTATTAATCTGGCAGTAATAAACACAAAATCTTAGAAAGCCATCTTTCTTCTCAACAAGTATAAAGGGAAAAAAGACCACAGGTAGAATGTTCATTCTATAATATCTAACATTTTCATTTCCTTTAGAATATCCTCAACTGCCTCGTGAAGCTAGTGGTAGTCATCTTGGTAGTCGCTTTATAGGTGGCATCTGTATCAATACAATCCCAGGTTACAATAGTCCTTCCAAGTAATTTGGTGCACCCGAAAAAGTATTCCAATTTCTCTCCAGTAATTCAGAGACAGCTTTCTCCTGCTGCCAGTTAAGGTATTCTCTTGTTCTTACTAACAGTTCCTCCAGTACTTCTGGTAGAGAGAATTCAATATTTTGTCGTTCTCGAAACTGCAGGAACATTTGTAAGTATCTGTGTGATCTGCTTGCAAACCTCTATTGTGGCCCCCTGCTCAAGACAAACAGCACATTTGGAAATCATGCTAATTGGCAAACTGTCAGAAGTTCAAGACATCAAAGTCATGGCTACGAGACTACCTGGCAGAATTCCACCTTTCTCTGCTGGTTAAATTACACCCAAATGCCTGACAAATTTCCCTCTACATCTGCCTGTAATGACAATTTCACTGGATGCAGGTCGCACAGTGGTCTGACAACTACTATGGAGCTCATTCATGAGGACAAAACCTGTCATGTTAACACCACCAAATCGCTACTGACTACTCATAGAACCCCAAATCAAGTTGCTACAGTACCCCAGCATATGTAGTAAATCAACACCCAGAAGACATTCATCCTCTATTTATTTCTATACACAGATATTGTGCTCTAAGCTTAACTTCAAGTGCACCCTTCTCTTACCTCTAACTGACATGGTCTCACCTGTTACAGTAATAAAATAGCATTATGCCATGCTGTGTGGTTGGACAATCGCTGGGGGGAATGCCTGAGGATGTCTGGTCTTTCTACTGTAATGGTCACTCCTAAGTCGATGAGCATCTGAAAAGGAACATCATTCAGGTCCCCCTCCCCCAACATGGCATCCGAATCCTGTTTCACAAAACGTACCTATAAGAATATTGGAGCCTTCCCGCCAGCAGTCACCAACATCCCCCCCCCCCCCCAAGATGTGTTTACAAGCTTTCCGAATGAGTTATACTCTCTCATCTGCCTCTCGCTGCCTACTTTCCCGTATCAGCTTATATATTGCAGACAGTAAGCACTTAGGTGCACTAATTATCCACAATACCAACACTCAGGCTGTTTGTGTAAGGGGTGGCGAAGTTCTGTACCACAGACCCTGGAAGTAATGTCCCTCATTGTCTGCAACTCCTTTAGTGTCTTATTAAAGTTATCATCATCTTCACTCAGCATCACTGGCCACACCATACATTGGGGTACATCTGTCTTACTGACTCCACCTCCAGTATATGGGCCAAAGTGTCCTGCATGGAGTGCGGTGGAGCCAGGCCTACAGCTTGCCATACCTCTGTATCAGCAATAGCATCTATGAAGAAGCCGGTAATCGTTAAGAAATGGGGTTCTTTTGAAGGAAACATAGACCAACAAAATAAATTTATATGGGTTGTGCATGGCTTACCTGTTCAATATTTACAGAGGTGTAATTATAAATGAACTAGAACGTTGAAAATAAAATAGTTGAAATATGAGAAGTTCGGTCACTCTATTTATGTTGAGCGCCATGTCGTATAGTCCTATAATGCTCTAGTAAAGTAAACAAATTTGCATCGACAGTCACCTGTCTGCTGTGGATGTGTAAACGTTTACCATAGTTTAGTGGGCCTATATATGTTGGACTGTGCAGTTAGGTGAGATGAGTCCAAATCCAACAGTGTGAGGATTTGTGATTTATGAATGGAGAGTGCAAGTACAGGTACTTCGTAATGATGTTTTGGCCACTACAGCTTGATTTTTTAGTAGATCATGGTGTGTTGTAGAGTGAGGTAAGGTACAACTGATGCACGATGGTAGTTGAATTGGCCAAGGACAGTGAACATTGTACCCACCACCTGCTTAGGTGAGCAATAGCACGTTACATTTTATTGTGTGTAGTATGTGTATATAAAAGTTGTTTGTGTTTTGTAGTATGCTGTATGATGATCATGTGTAGTCCCCTCACAGTGAAAAATACTCTTCAAGCATAGTCAAACATTACGTACCGAGCCAGAGTCCCAGGGCCAGAAGGGGAGTAAATCCCAAAACAGCAATTCAAGGCATGCCAGTTTTTTTTAAGGAAGTGACCACGAAGTGGTCACACATCTACGAAGCTTGGAGTTTATCATACAAAAGTAAATTTCTGTGTGTGCATTGAAAATATTGTGAATTTATGTATCGTTCGGTTAGATCGTTTCGCAATTTAACGTGTTTTTGTGATAAAATATTAAGATTAGGTAAATACTTTCGCACATTTTATCCTGCAATTTCCCTGATGTTCATAACCCTACCCACTACCATATTTGTAGCCTGTATTGGCAATATTGTCCATTTACAGACCAAAATGGCTAGTGAAATACAATTTATAGTTATTGTTTGTTTATTAGGTGTTAGAGTTGGTTAATTTATTAATAATTTTTTATTATAATTATAATGGTATTAATTTTTTTGACAATGTATTAATATCCCTACTTATCCTATAATTTTTTTGTTTGAGATTTAACCAAGGTAGTAAACATGTTTAATTTGAGTTGTTACGAGGACAAGGATTATATTCTTTGATGAGTAATTATTCACTTCTAAATCAGAAAATTCAAATTAATGTAGTACGTAATTTTATTATCAAATATTATAATAATGTTCGTATGTAGGAAAACCAAGACTCTATCACAATAATGTGAAATACTCTAGAACAGTGTGTTCATAACACACAACAAACTAGACCTACACTACCTACATCATTAAATTTTTTAAACATTTACATGGCATGGAAGAACCACAACACAGAGCTATAGCAGAAGTAAAGCTGTATTTACATAACTACAGTTAAATTTTAGAAGTGCAATTTTCAGTAGAGACCATACCTGAAAATGTATCAGGTACTCTATAGTCTTCCTCCCTCTATTATCTTTCCCTACAATCACTTCCAGCACCTGAAATAAAAAAAAAAAAAGACCTACAATATTGAAATGTCAGATAGAATAGAGTATAAGGACCTCTTAACAATTCTCAACTGCCTAAGGGGGACAAAAAAAAGTAATGGTAAATGAAAGATAAGTATTATGACTTGGACAACTGTCCAGTTGGCAGCTTTTCCAAAAAAAAAAAATTTAATTAAAAATTAATGTTTTAGTGCTTTTACCAATAACAATTTCCAACTTACAATTGGGCTATCACCTTGTAGTAAGCACTTCCTTCCCTCATACCTTTTCACTCATCAGTCCCTTCCTAAATCACTCAAATCTCTCTTCACCTTCACCAACTCCTCCCGCAACATATTTCACTCCCTCACAGTTCTTACGAGCATATGGACTGCCTTTTCCTTTCTGTCCGCCTCCATATTCTCCTGTACAACTCCTTGGCCAACAGGCATCCTCACATTACAATAGATTGTTGTCAAGTGTAGTTCCTTTCATATAGCACAGATGCTGTGTTTGTCCATGTTGCATCTCCGCGTGTATGGAAAAAGGGTGTGGTGTATTAAATTTAATGTGTGCTTTAGCTTTGTAGAGAAAACAACCTGGTTGGTATGGTAAATGGAAAATATCGCTGTTAGTGGTGGATTTTCATTTGAGACAATAAATTTATTGCCTTGGGACAACTTGAAGAGGCAGAAGTATGGGTAGGAGAAATGGTGACAATTGCACATAAAGAGAGCTTGCCAGTACCTCTTGTTAAAGAAGTGGAAATAGATGATGATGATGATGACCTTACTGATTTCATATCTCCAAAATTGTCTAGTTCAGAAACTAAGGTACGAGAACTTGATAGCTACACATCTCATTTCCATCGGCGGACATAAAGTGTTTGCACACTTTACCAATTCTAAAAGTCGTTCTTAAAATTTAATATTGGAATACAATTCAGTGCTGCTGTGGTAAATATTGTCAGTATAGGTAGTGACATCTTCACTTGTAAGAGGAGTCGGTTATCAGACGACCATTTTGAAGATGTTCTACGCCTTAAAGTGGGACTCAAATGTTAATTAATTTTGTTCAAATTCTCTCTCTAAGGCCATATTCGACTAATTATTGTTTGCATATAAATCCAAATAAATATTAGTATTATGTTTATGTTTAAAACAAGTACACTGTTCTTCTTCTGCAATTCAGCCATATATACTGATGTCCGTAATTTTTGCCAAAGAACTTTTGATGAACTTAGTAACTTTTTAAAGAGAACTTGAACTTTTATAAGTTCATTTTGCACCTAATGAACTGAACTTTCTACAAGTTCATATTAATTGTGAACTTGCACAACACTGCTAGGGACCCAGCATACTACCCTGTGAAACCCCTGATGTAACCACCTTCCTCCAACAAGCACTCCCCCACATGCACCCTCTGTTTACTGTCCCTCAGGAATTCTCCTATCCAATCCACTGCCCTCTTACCATCCCGTAACTCATCCACTTTTTGCACCAAAATCCAGAAGAAAACGTCATCAAAGTAGACCTTCTCAAAGTCTCTAAACATCCACTTGCTTCCTCTCATCTATTGCTTGTACCAAATCCTCCAGCAGTCTAGCGAACTGCATCTGACATGAGTGACTTACTCTAAAACCATGGTGGTACTCCTGGATCCAGTTCTTTTGGTTCATAAGCTCTACTACATACTGCACTACAAGCTTCTCCATCACCTCTCCTGTACTCTCTGAGAGACTCGCAGGCCTATAACTGCCAGGATTTTGAATATCTTTCCCTTGCTTGTAAACCAGAACCCCCAATGCCTTCTTCTAAAATATCTATACTGCTCTCCGCACAAAGCGTTAGGGCTCGATTCCCTATACCATGTGGACCGGGGTTTGCATAAACTTGACTTTTTCCTTGTCAGTTGTTGCACTCAAGCCCTCTTTGCTATTCGAAACTGAAATCCCGCCCCTCTCTATAAGTCTTAATGTACCCACACAACTTTTTCAATTACTTACTAGTTCCCTCCCCATCTGTTTCATATGATCCCCAGTACTAGCCAATCCTGTGTTCTTACATATACTAACAAAGTGCCCATGTGATTCAGTTTTTTTGATAGGATACCTAAACATCAATGCAATAACGTTTCTTAATTATATGAATTTAAATATTTTTATTACTGCTTAGAGAACCAGCAAGTCAAAATTAGGCCAAAAAATTGATTCAGTTTTACATGGAATGGCTACAATAATAAAGATAGACTATATTTAAGTTTTCCACACATTTATTCTAAAGGTGAGCTAAGAGATTTACGTAAAGGCTCAGAAGTGGATCTAGACTTTTGTTGGGGGGGGGGGGGGTCCACAACATAATTGTGCTGGTGCCAGGACTGTAACTAGTTTGTTTCAGTGAACAATTTTACATAGATACCTTTATCAAACCCAGAGCCTTGTACCCCTTCCTTGTTTGGGGGTCCCTTATGATCAGGGGCTCCGGGGCCCTAGTGGTAGTTAAGGCCCTGGTTGGCACGTATGTAGTCTTCCGAGTAGAAGCATGGAAGAAGATTACAGCACCAATGTGTTCTGAGAATTTGTTTGTTCAAACAAATTATGCAAAAAAAAAAAAAACCTGATACAATTCAATTTTGATAAAAAATTGATAAAATTAGGGCAATGAAAATAGCAAAGGCTTGAAGAATTTCATTTAAATATAATATATTTTAAGGGTAAGCCATTTACTCTTCAAAGTTTTTCTTTTGAAAAACAAACCTCTTTTGCTTTATCAAAGCATTACATAATTATTAGCGCTATCACATTTGGCATTTTTATTGTTATTTAACTACCCCATCAATGAAAAAATATCAATTCCAGAAATAGAGAAACAAAGTTTTATATCAGTCCTACATTCAGTCCTACATCTTGACAGAATCTTTCATGTAGTCAACTTGATCAATTTCAATTTCTTCAAAAATCTTGAATAATACTTAGTCCCAAATAACTGATCTTATCGTTATAATCTTTCATATGTAGATTTTAATTTTCCTTTTAAGGTTTCAATGAGATGCAAATCTTGGCAAAAGATTAGAATATTGCCAACATAAACCAAGATATAAATAAACTTCCCTCCGTGGTTCTTGAACTATAAAGAATAATCTGCTTTGATCTTGTAAATCCTTCCCTTAGCATAAAATTATTAAATTTTGAGTTCCAATTTTTTGGAGACCTCTTTAATCTATATAAGGATTTTTTGAGTAGTAAAACCTCCTCCTGGTTTCTTGAGGTAGACTTCTTCTTCAATTTCCCCATGCAAAAAAGGCATTCTTCATGTCCATTTGATGGATCTTCATGTCCCTGTTCACAGCAATAGCTAGCAATATTCTTAGTGTAGGAAGTTTTGCCACTGGAGCAAAAATGTCTTTAAAATCAAAATCATCGGGAAACCACGAGCAACAAGGCAGGCTTTCAATACAATATTCTTTTCTTTCTGCTTCTTTTGGAAAACCCACTTTGTGTCAACTGTTTCCTTTTCTTCTGGTAGACTTACTTCAACCCACATTCCATTTCTTTTTATTGCATCAAGTTATTCTTTAATTGCAATCTTCCATTCTTCCCAATTTGGTCCTTTAACTACTTGCTCACACGTAAAATTTTCTTCTTGAGACACTATGAGACATGTTTCAAAGTCAATGTATTGGATGGCTTCTTTATATTTTCTCTTGGATCTTAAGATTTTTTTTTAATTTTGTGGACAATCTTGGATATTTTCATTTTCATAATACTGTGACGAGATTTCTTCTGGAAGAAGACATCTGATGAGTCACTGAGGTTACTAAATTTTTCTGAACTCTCCAGAATGTTTCCTGGTATATGATTCCCACTTTGATCCTGTCTTCTTTCTTCATTTGCCATTCCTTCAAATATTTTTGTATCCATCCCAGTTTCTTCAACCACAATCTCCTCACTTCCTCAATCTGAACCGTTCTCAACCTCCTCTGACTCTACAGTTGTTTTTAGGTTTTTCTGAAGTAAAAACTACATTTCGCGCTGTTATTACTTTCTTCTCATCAGGAAAACAAATCCTGTAGGATTAGGAATCTATCTCATAACCTACAAATCTTCCTTCGTTTCCTTTAGGATCTAACGTTATTCTCTTCTGGTCAGGAATATTTACAAAAACCCTTGATCCAAAAATTTTCAGATGATCTAATTTTATGGTCTTCTTAAACCAAAATTCATATGGGGGTTTCCGTTTGACTGAACTTTTACCTGTCAAGTTATTTGTGTAAACAACCGTATGCACTGCCTCAGCCCAGAAATGCTTGTCCACCAGTTCTGATTTAATTAGCACAGTTCTTGCTGCTGCCACTAAGGTCCTTATTTCCGTTTCAGATCGCCCATTCTGCTCTAGGCAACATGGAGCTGAAAGTTGGTACCTAATTTCCACATATGAAAAGTAATCTTCAATTTCTTTATTTGAAATTCCTGTCCTATTATCTGATCTCACAGCCTTAACTCTTTTTCCAGTGTACCTCTCTGTCATTTAGAAGCATTTTTTAATTAAGTCAGGAATTTCAGACTTGAATTTAAAAAAAAAATCTGAAATTATAGCAATCATCCTTCACTAAAAGGAAATATTTAGATCCACCAATGTTTGTGGTTTCAGAAGGGCCGCAGAGATCAATGTGCAGAATGTCACATACATCTAATGTTTTTGAGTCACTCGGTGGAAATGATGAACGATGCTGTTTCCTTTGGATACAAGAATAACATGAGAATAGTTCGTCCTTAACAGAGCATTCAATGTTTAGTTTAGATTAAATGTCTCTTACTTGCTTGATATTTTGATGAGTAAGTTTCCTGTACCATATTTCAAGAGATTTTAAGTTAGATACACTGACTGCTGCTGTCTCAATTTTCAAATATCCAAATTTACAAAACAAAGATTTTTCCTTCCAAATTTGCTTCTGCCATTACTTAATTATTTTTAATTACCCTACACTCATTTCCCTCTGTCCCTCTGCTATTAATGTATGTCCTTTAGCCAAAGCTTGAGAAACTGAAAAAAAGTTATATTGCAAATCTGGTACAAAAAGAACATTTTTCAGCACACACTGAATTTCTTTATCAGCTACATGGCAAACAACATTTATATCACCAACACCCAATGCCTTCAGTAATCTTCCATCTACTATTTTAATTTATTTTGAGCAATCTCTAAAATTTATAAAATAATCTTTGTAAGGAGACATATGCTCACTGGCTCCACTGTCCAAGTAAAACTTATCATTTTTGATCAGGTCTACTGGATTAGTAACACTGGCCATGCTAAAAAAAGCATTTTTGAAAACCTTGTCACCCTTCATATTTGTACTTCCAGACTTTCCTGAGGTCACTGCACTAGCCATAGTCTTGTTCAAATACAAATGACAATCCTTTTTAAAGTGACCTGGCTTATTACAAAAGTGACCAGTCAGAGTCATTTTACTATTTGCTGCATTAGTTTTATTTTCAAAACATTTTTCAGTTGTGTGGTTTCTTTTACTGCAAATAGTGCAATGCCTTTGAAAAGATGCAAAAACCTGATTTTGTGAACAAGATGCATCTTTAAGCCTACTTTCTACTTTCCTCTATAATTTGTGAAGTCAACTCATTTAGTATTTGTCTGACAGGATCAACAGATGCCCATGAGGGCACAAAATGTCTGAATTATCTGGGACGGGACATTAGTATTTTTGTAATAACTTGGCGGTCTGAGATTCCTATCCCAAAGGTTTTTAGTTTTGTCAAAATATCCACAGCAGAAGATATGTGAGCAGCTACCCATTTTCCTTAATATTGAAAACTAAAGAATTTTTCATGAAGCAAATGAATTGATATTTCAGACTTTTGTTCGTATATGGACAACAGCTTACTCCACATTTCTGCAGAAGTTTTGCAATTTAAAATATGAACAATAGTTTCCTCCTCCATTCTAAAGACAATTAGTTCCTTGGCCTTTGAATCCTTTCCGTTCCAAATATCTTTTGGCTTACCTTCATTACGCATGTTAACCTCACCCATAAGACATCTAAAAAACCTTTTGCTTCTGCTACCAAAATTTGAAATTTCCAGATGTTGCAGTTGATTTCTCCCTTCAGCTTTGTTACCTGAACTGCCATTGTATGTATTCTTTTTGCGTATTTCTGTTTGGTTTTTACAATTTTGACTGGGTATCCTTCCGTCAAAAATAAAAGACGTATTTTACATAAAAACCACTTTCCTCAAAAACCAAACATCACTGGACCCATAACCTGATAAAATTAGGACAATGGAAATTTAAAAAGTTTGAAGAATTTCATTTAAATATATTTTAAAAGTAAGCCATTTACTCTTTGAAGTTGTGCTTTTCAACAACAAACTTTTGGTCAACGCATTACATAATTATTAGAGCTACCACATTTGAATTTTTTCATTGATATTTTAACAAAAATGCATATAGAAAATAAATTAAAGTCATCTTTTACTATTCTTTGCAAATTTTCACCATCTTAGGGTTTGAACTTCAAAAACATCCTAATATTAGTTATGTAGGCAACCTTTCAAAGCTAACAGCACAACGGTATGTTATTGGGTTATTAAACTATTGAGGAGAACATGAAAACACATGTTATCCCTCTTAGGGGTCAATGTACTTCTCTGTATTTAACAAAGCAAACAGAAACAAGGAACAAAACAAACAGTATAAACTCAGTAAGGATAAATATTTACAATATAAATTTTTGGTGCCTCTTTGTCTTAGCGAATCTAAGAATAATGGCTTCTGGGTAAAGTGGAATTTCTTGATGGAATAACATGAGAGCAAGCCCAGTAAGTCTTTCTTCACCTATGTTAGCCCAAAGTCAAGTCTTCAGTTGATGCAGGGTAGAAAAACTGTGCTCTGTGGTTGCTGCACTGACTGAAAGTAGGAAGTGTAGCCAGATTCCGCAGAAGTTTGTGGATGGTGGGATACATGTCAATGTAGCGGTTTTCCAATGTTTCCAAAACGGAATATGAAAGTTTTTCTTTGTTCTTCATGACCCACTTCCACTTTTGAACCCACAATGAGAACACTTGCTTTATAGTTATAAAAGTAGCAGAATGTCCAATACGATCCTGGTAAATATTTACAATTTCCAACATAGCGGTTTCATCTTCCGATTTTATTTCTGTTTTCAACAAGATGGCTCGAAGATAAAATAAATTCATAACTTCAGTTGAAAGTCTGTCTTTTAAGTCTGTGATGACGTACAAAACTGGTATATAAAAATATCTTCAGCAGTACTCCTCACACGACTCAACAGGGTGGAGTAATTGCTCGCACTTGTCATCCCAACATAAAATCCTAAGTCACTAAACAAGTAACTAACATTGGGAGTGCTGTAAAAGTTCTAGTGAGGTTATGGTTACTTGTGTTCTGTAGATGCTCACATACACCTGCAGAAGAGGGGTTGACACTCGCACTATCACCACCACATGTTTTCATTGTTTTCTGTTTGAAAAACTCATCAATTCTATGTCTCTTCATTCTAAACCATTTATTTTCAAAGTACCCCCCCCCCCCCAAGGGAGGCGTGATGATATGCTAAGGAGGGCGCAAACTCGATATTGCCAGTGATTTACATTGTACAGTTTCTTCTATTCAACCAAGAATTGGGAATCTTCTTAAAAATATGCAATCTCATCTTTCTCATTGAATGATTTGTTCATCACCATTTGTGTGCAATTAGTATTATAATTTAATGTTAAATAATACCTTTGAGACTTTTATTCTTTTTTGTTTCACCCCTATAATAATGAAGTTGTGACACAGTGGGTGTAGTTATTTTTTGCAGAAGGGAGACTTGATAAACTAAAGTTAAGGAACCCCTAATCAGTCGCAAAGTACTATAAATTAATATTTGTGGAATTTATACCAAGTGAATTACAACAGTGTTCGAGCAATTAAAATGATAAAAGATCTTATGTGCTCAATATAACATTTATATCGTTACTTTGCTATATCTTCCTCCCTTTGTGTGTTGCTTCTCAGAAGTGGTTTCAAATGTAAATGTTTCTGTATTGACAGAATACTATATTTTAAGTATTGAAATTTTTCCTACTTACCAATGTGTTTTTTGAGCAAAATGACACAGTTTGTGAATAATTATTCTCTCATGGTCCAGTGCAAAAAGACAAAAGGAGTAACAATTTTTAACAATCATGTTTTAGTATTGTAAATGTACATGTATACACAACTAACTTTACTAATACCCAGGAGGTCTGAGACGTTGGTAAAACAAAACATCAGTTTCCACAAAAAAAAAAATAGATTTCTAATGTTTGTCACTAAACAAAATGTGCGTAGACCCTACTCGTGGAATGTTTACTAAAAGGATGTGGAAATATTTTTTATTTAATTTAATATATATTTAAATACTGTTGATTTGTGAGGTAATATACACATTGATATTTAGGCATATGGTAGACCTCAGTGAACTAAAATACAAAATATATCATTCAACACATTATTCTGTTTTCCCTTGAAACTGAAACATGCAACAAACATTTAACTGAAATAGGTGATCAAGTGGTCACCATAGCAATACAATAATGTAGTTAGGCATGATCTGTGTCAAATCATATCCTGGCCATGGCACAACTCAGAAATCCTGTACGTA
Organism: Dryococelus australis; assembly: GCA_029891345.1. Classification (NCBI taxonomy): domain Eukaryota; kingdom Metazoa; phylum Arthropoda; class Insecta; order Phasmatodea; family Phasmatidae; genus Dryococelus; species Dryococelus australis. The sequence continues at coordinate 277,891,678 of CM056994.1, read as the reverse complement.
GATTACGATTAAGGTTCCGCCTACTGGAAGGTCTGTGAAGCCCAAAGTCAGCAGCAAGGGCAATGCTGGGCTGGCGTTATGTAATGTGGAATTGTATCAATGTACAAATAACTAAACTGGTGTGCTTTACTTCCTGTCATGCTGCAAAAAGACCAAAAACCAAATTAAAAGTTAAAAGCAGTTCCATGGAAAGGTAAACCAATGTAGCAAATTTTAAAACTAATATAAACTAGGAGTGTTGTATATCATAGGAAAGCTAACAGACTGCTCTACCAGAAACACACTGCATTTGTCATAAACTCACAGTTATAATTTAAAATAATCAACAAACCGAGCAAAAATAGTTTCTGAAAAACTTTGAATTCTGCAAAAAGTTGTTGTCTTGAATTATATTGCTCATACAATGCTCCAGATTGAATTCAGATCTTATTTGTTCAAGTATTGTGTAATGAAATCATAACAAAATGAACAAATTCTACGTTTTATTAATCAGACACAAATAATAAAATGATCAATTTCTTCTTTTCACTTCTGTGTGTTCAGTTTTGTACAGCCAACAAGTGATATAGGACATTAACTATAATACAAATACAAAGTAGAAATACACTGGTCTGTAACATCAATACACATAAGAGATTATTACATTTAACATACATGCCACTGTTTATTGTTTTTAAGAGAACAATGTTACATGAAAGATTACAATGCGAAGAGCAATATTAGTTGATTCAGTTAAAATAGCAGAAATACTAAGGTCCATCCACACCGGCGAGCAGCCGAGCAGAATGCTCGCTAACTGTCAACAAATGTTTGGGAGCATTCTGCTAACGATCGTGTACTTTTGCTTTCAGCAAATGCTTGTAGGTGTTCCTGCAGTCGAGTGATGGTCTGATAACTGCTGCTGCAGTCTACATATGCATAAATAGTCTTAAAATGAAAGAGAAATGTAAACATAAACGTCGTTTTGGGTTTCTAAATTCCTGAAAAGAAGGGATACGTATGGATATCCTGACTTGTTAACTGAATTGAAAATTGAAGACACAGGAATATTTAAAATATTTGTCATATGTCAAGTGAGGACTTGGAGTACCTAGTACAGTTAATTGGGCCTATCAGTACAAGGATTATGTATGTTCGGAGGCAACGGGATCTGGGATAGGAGCAGGAGCCAGCCGACTGCCATATTGTGACGTTGCCCATCTGCGATATTGGATGCAGATGACCTTGAAAATAAAAATTGTGAAAAATGCATGAAAGTCAGTAAGCATATTACGTTACTGACTACTACCACCATACTGGTGGCAGGTAACCTTGAAAACACTAGAGAAAAAAATTCATAAAATTCAGCTAGCATATTATGTTACTATTACTACCATCTTGGATACCCATGACCTTAAACCCAAAAATATTGAAAATTAAAGAAAAAAAAACAAGATATATGCAACTTGTTGAACTTGTCTTTTATGCATCTCGCTATTCACACTCGCGTCATCCTTGTACAGAAATATTGTAACATTTATTACACCAGCATTACTGTGCAGGGAGGGTTATGTACGTAACTACACTTTTGAGGGCATGTACCAAAGTCACAGGAGACCTGCTTGCAGTAAACCTGTTACCAAGGTACAGATGCAAAATGGACTTCACCTTTACAGGTCTTTGTATGTTTAAGTAAACTGTCGCTACAGCTGAACTGCTTACCGCACCTGTCACACAAATATGATGCATGGCATGGATTCTTGGCACTACTAAAGCACTCATGTCGTAGTACATTATGGTCGAAAGTAAGTGCCTTATTACAAAGTGACACTGATGACAATGTAGTGGTTCAGGCAAAGACTCGGACGGACCTGTTGGAGATGTAGGTGCTGGAGCTAAAGAAGCAGGTAACGTATGCAATTGTGTTCTAGGTACCTCAGCCAAAAAGTTTGGTGGCTATATTGAAGATTTCGTAGGTGCAACAGCTGAAGAAGTTGATGGTACAATACCACTCTGAAACAATGGTACTGCACTGGTTAAAGTAGATGCTGCTGGTGATGTAGCCATCACATCTGAAGAAGTCGATGGCGCTGGTAAAACAGGTGACATCTCATCCAAACAAGAAATCTATGGCAAGAAACCATTGGCGGGGAATTTCCAATCCAATTTAACGTAACTAGCCATGGATTACCTGGCTTAGAAGCTAGCTGAGACAATCCACCTTTCATGGTAGTCGTCAAACTAAGCCTCTCAGCTTACGTATACTCATCTTACACGTATGCAAGCCCTATGTCGTCATATGGACGTTGAACCAATCGTATTACGCCATTAATACATTGTGCGAACACAGACCAACCAGTCACCGAGTTAACACGTGATTGCAGCTGGCCAGTGACGTGAGGTGGAGTCATTTTGGAGTCAGTATGAGGTGGAGTCATTGGAGTCATTATTAGTAATTTTGGAGGGTGGAGCGAATGTTGGGTGGAGTGAGTCATTATGAGTCATTGAATATTTTTGGAGTCAGTCGGCAGGAGTAAGTCTGTAAATTGGAATATTTCAGGCTCTTTGTGTTGGTGTGCGTAGGTCGCAACTTAAAATAAATTCCTATTTTAAAATAAAATTATATAGTCCTACCTTTAAATGTTGAAAGGTGAACATTTTATTTAATAATCTTGCTTTAAAAAGTACATGTCCAGGTCCCTCAATATATTTCATTGCTTCCTGGGTAAACTGGATTTGCACTTTGCAATAAAAGTGCCTAGAACTACAGCAGGCTCCCACCACACTTCACCATTGGTCGATGCACGACGTGGACTTTGTACTGAACAATGCAGCACCACGACAGGCCATCACCATGCTTCCCAATTGATTGTCGCATGAAAAGAACTCTTCGTACAGACCACTCTCTCATACCGACGAGCATTTTGAACATAGGTGAAAACTCAAATCTCAGAATTGGCAGTGACGACAACCAGGTAGCAGTGATGCAGGTCACAGCTCCACGATTGTTGAGGTCAAAAGAAGGCCTGGGAATTCAAAATTAATTTTTGTGGTATGTCGAGAGAATACTTCCAAATTGATGTTCATCTCGCAGTGTCAGAAAATCAACTGTCATGTTTCTATATAAATGTGCTTCTTTTAGCAGTAAAGGGGCTAGCTTGTGCCCACAAAAGACTTTCCAGAATAATATTTATATGTAATAAATATGGAGCATTCTGAGAAAACCCAAACACTCATTCATGAGATACCCCGCACATTTTCTCTTTTACCTGGTAACATTGTATTAACTCAATAATATTAAAATTATCCTGTGACCAGTTATGCAAAGGTTTTCTGGTCGTACCTGCGCTGGGCACTTCCAAAGTTCTATACTTAACACGAGACCTGGTCATTGTCTACTTGACTGTTGTTTGCAGAATGCTCGCGAAAACGTCTACTCCGAGATAACCGAGCACACAAATCCCTTTGATGTACCGACATAGAGCAGATAGTGTCCGTTGTGTTCGTGGGTGCTCGGTTCACCATCCACACCACACAAGCAGTAACGCAGCAAATCTCAACAATCATTAGCCAAATTTTCGCGAACGCCGTGCTCGCCCGGTATGGACGGACCTTTATAGAAACCTCAATCAAGGAAGGATAAATTTTGAAAGCTGCAGCAGGAAAATATCACTGCTGTTTTGAAGGAAACATCAAACCTGTGGAAACTGAGTATTTCTCTTTTGCAAGACTGGTGGGCTTTATAACAACCCATGGAAATAGTACAAAAAATATACTGTACGAGAGGTTCAGAACCTTTGTTTACATGTACCAACCCTGGTATGTCCATCATATTATACCGTAGTGGCGCAAAGAACAGGCAATCAAAAGTCAAATTATAAATGGAAATTGCTGATTTGATTCAGCCATTTGAATACCATTTTATCATTGCTCAAGTTGTTTTGTCCCCTTGGTTTTTATGAACTGCTTAAATTGGTAATTTTTCGAACATTCAAATTTTCATTCATTTCTATCTCTTATGAAGTACATTAAGAATAATTATTACAAAGATTACCTCCAGTTTCACTATACAATAATAGCATTTATAGGACTTTTCCTAAGTCAGATAATGAAAACCCACATTTCTAACCTCCGGTCAGAGTAAGACATTGAATCTCCTTTGAGCATTTCTTAGTGGTACACTTCGATCTTGCCATCATTGGACTTGAACCCGACCTACTCCCACAATCTTACACAGTAATTTCCCCCCCCCCCCCACCTTCCACAGGAACACCCTTGCAGCTTCAGTGCTACTCTGTAGCAGCTAGCACTGGCCGCTGTTCAGCCACTGGCCACACCACAGAGCCAGCCTGCAAAGAGGACGGTGCTGCCACTGCCGCACACACAGCAGGTAAAGAGTCTGCGTATCACAGTACCTGTTTTCATAGACTTTGTCCCCACACGCAAACCTACCAGAACCACATTGTACACTGGTACGCTGCCCAAGCGAGAGTAGCCTCTCCTTGGAGCATGATCCCCACAATTCTGGCTTCGCAATTTTATTTGAAAGCCACCTCTGCCACTTAAGTCCAAACTGCATATCGCAGGACTCTGGAAGTGAAATTTGCCATAGGGGTTACAATCCTCAAGCTAACGGACTTACAGAATATCCGCAAGACATCCCATAAGTAATTCCTTCAACGTGGAGGGGATCACGACCTGCTGGATAGCTAGCAAGACACTTGTGTGTGATTCCTGCTGAGGTTAAAGTGGCATTTCTCCGTTCCTTCCAACTTTGGTGACCCCACAAATGTAATGGGTAATGAGGTTCAAACACCCACACTAGGTTCGACCCCAAGTCGCATCCTTTTCAGGTACACCGACTTAGTGTCCGTGTACCAGGTGGCTTAAAATGCTTCCATGTTTAACCAAATATTGGATAGCTTCAAACTCTTAGAACACGTTTTAGCAAATGACATTCATTGTGGTGCCAAACTTAAAATTTTCACTATCAGCTACTTCTTTACTCTCCTTAATCCTATCTTTCACCTTACAGAAAGGAATCACACTCAGCCTCCTCTGAAAGTTTTTTAAACATCATCCTCTTCATGTGGTGCACCACATGCAACACCAAATGATGTACTCAATTTTTCCCTGAATACAGATGTTACTCTTGTTACTGTTTTCAGTTACTTTATGGGCCGGTTTAACTAAAGCGACACTTAAGATTAAGCAGCCCTTAAGGATGTAGAGGTGTTTCACCACTATAAAACTAATTTTTGTAAGTGCGTCAGCTGGGCGTTGCTTAAAGAAACAAGTTGCAAATATTCTCATGTTGGTAGTGGTGCATTGTGGTCATGTGACTACATGAACCAATGAGAATTATATCAAAGAAAGAAAAAAGAATCCTGAAGCGTTGTCAATTTTTGTTATAAGCAAACAAATCCTAACCAAATATTTCTTTTATAATAAAAATCAAAGCTTTATCATTCGCCCGACAAATGTTAAGAACCAATTTAAATAGATGTCACTGCATATACGAAAAAGATCAGTGTTGTTCAATCTACAGATCTAAACTTTTTTTGTTAAAATTATGTACGTGAATACGTAAGTTTTTTATTTTCCGAGGCTAACATTATCGTGGAGGAGGTGTGTTGTAATTCTGTGATGTTTTGTGATCTCGTTTTTATTAATAATCAGTGCCCAGTGTGATTTTTCGCAGCAAACGTTACAAAGATCCATATAGGTCTGGGCTGTTTTCTTGACTAGCCAGAATGTTAATTGTTTTATTTTGTCTACTTGGGTAATGTTTTAGATACATATATTTACGTAGCTTTCAAGAATTTATATATTCAATGCATTATAAAAATAATACGTTAGGTTAATGATACCTTTTAAAATGAAACTGTTGTCTTGTTTAAGCACTGATTGAATATTCCCTAATCGTAATGTATATTCCGTGTAAAAATCGTATTGCCCTCAAAAACCAACCCTGGGCCTACATTTACTACAAGACCATCCTGAATTTTTCTACTTAATAGAACTGCTTTATGTTACAACATAACTGCTATATTTTAAAGATTTGGTACAAGTTTCGTTTGAAGTTTATTTATTTTAATAGACTTTTTCAGTGACAGTATTGACCTTAGTTGCAATTTCGAAATCTGATTTTTTTTTTAAGCGTCCACGATGCGTTATACACTATGAAATGTCTCGCCGATAATATTTCAAGCAATTACACTGTGAAGAAAATTCATCTCCCCATTGAGGATAGGATGATTAATTAATATGTTGGCTTTCATCACAAATCAGAACTGAACTGTCTGAAATTGTGATACAGTAGTTTGTTAATAATAACATTGACAATATTCATGTGCAATTTAGAAATGCCCAGTGCCCGAATTTGAATAAATATGATTATCACCAGTCACACCTGTATGACATCTTTATTCGGGATCTTGCTAACTTTTCTAATTCAAAACAAAGTTGAATGTTTACAAAACTTGTACTACAAATTTGTCATGTGTAGTAAAACATAAATGTAAATTTGTTATATTATGTCCAGTATCAAATTCAATCAAAGTAATCATATATTTTTACATATTGTACACATATTTTAGCTGTAAAAATTGTGTAGTGAAGGCAAACATTTTCTTCCATTTATTTCAAATACTTCTGTAGCTTGTGCATACTCAATAAAATCATATTTTATCAATTGGCTACCTGCCTAATAACAGTCAATTTTTGACGTATACATTGGTTTTGCCTCTTGTAAATAAGTGGAAAATGCACATAAACAAATATGTGCCTGCCACGAGTTTGAAGCTCACATTGTATTGTTTTTGAACATCGTCATAGGTTATTTCAGCAGATAAGGACTTGCACCCAGTCTCAATAACTTTGATAAAAAATAATATCTTACTTATATTTATAAAAAATTAAATTTATAAAACTTGATACTTTAACACATTTGGGGTCATCTACACACAATTTTTACAGTAGCAGCCCTTTCCCTTTGTTTACAATGAGTTAAGCAGAGCTTAAAGAGTTGTGCATCCGATTTCAGCTGCCTAAATTAAGAGCTGCTTAATACATTTTAAGAAGAGCTTAAAGTTGGTGAAATAGTACAAGGCGCTAGGGACAGCTTATTTAGTATTTAAGTGGCGCTTAAATTTTAAGATGTGTTGGTGAAACCGGCCATATGTATTTTCGAGGCTCAGTTTCTTAATTTTATAGGGGTACTCCTAGAGCCTCACAAGCAAGATCTACTTCACTCACTGCTCCCTCTACAGGTTTAAAGTCTCATCAAAAGACTCTGTGCTAGAGTTCTCAGACATTTTCTTAAAGCATGTAATGCATAATCCCATCCTTAAAACCAACTGAAAATCAGATCTGGAATACAAGTTAGTAACTTAAAGACTAATTTCTTTCAGCCCTTTGGTTATCACTTTTTTACGAACATTAAAAGGGTCACAAAAGCATTGACTAAAATTAATAAAATATTTACTTATATTTCTTATACAGGATCTCACAAATTGTCTCAAGATTTGCGACACTTAATCTGGGTTTTCAAATGTCCTGGCTATCTTCAATCAAGTCACTAAATGTATTTAAATTCACATTTACTTGCCCATAAGTATCCTTTTGGCAATCTACTCTACAACGAACACCCACAAAACACTGCATTATTGATAATTCACAAACTACACTAAGGCATAAGCAATTACATTTAACACAGCTATGAACACAGACAGAGGTTATGAAAGACTGATTGCTGTGCTTCAACAGCAATATTACACATAATGCTGCAAGTAGAGTGGGGTGGAGAGATTTGGGTAGCTTTTAACATCAAGGGCTGGGCTGATGAGGGTGAAGCAAGGTGAGAACGGAGCAGCACCAGAATGCAAGAGCAGGGAAAATAGAAAATCACAGAGGAAACCCACCAACAACACTGTCTGGCATGATACCCACATGCAAAAATCCAGGAGTGACCTCACCAGGAATCGAACCGGCTGCTCGTAGACACTGCTGAACAATCACTCTATGTTTTAATCAAATTAGATGTGCAAAGCCTGATAGCAATAAACATGACACAGCAGTCTGCAGCCCAACTAGTCACCTCATATTTGTAAGTAAATAACAGTATTTGCAAATATTGTACTAAAAATAAATTTAATTGAAAGGGTTCCTTTTTCCTGCACCCCCCCCCCCCCCAAACGCCATCATGTTGCTTAATAATATTTTACGAATGCACCCCGGCCAACTTTTAATGGAGATTATATTCACAGAAAGATCCCAGTTTTCTTTCTAACGTGAAATTCAATAAGTAAAATGAGTCACAAATACTAAAAATTTGTATAGAATTAATGAATATTAGCACAAGTTCATTACACAATATTTACATTATTCTGCAGATCAACACTCTAAATTTTACATGTTGTTACACACGAAACTAACTTTCCACATAAATAAAAATTTTTTGATGCTCCCCACAGGAAATTGGAATGAATGAAAATGTGAATCTTTGGTACATTCCCATTCTTCAGTAGTTTATAAACCAGGGGGGGGGGGGGGGGGGGGGGGGGCAAAACACCTCAGTTCTCACATTATTTTTGAGAAGTATAGTTGCCATAGTTTCAATACAAAAAAAAACTTGTGTTCTGTCCCAGTGAAGTAAAAACGTAGCCTTGAAAATGGGAAAAATTAACAATTCCATTGCAAACTTTGACCTGATTAATATAATCTCTAAAAAAAAAAAAAAAGAAGAGTGTAATGTGTCAATACCTTTTGGTGAATAAATGTTTCTGATTCATTAAAATTTGGGTTGTAAATAATGGTGCGACAGCAATTACAGCATATGCTTTAAAACGCTAAAAGTACTACACACTGTCACATAAAAAAGGCAGTGTATGCCAAAGATAAGCCTAGAAAACTTTTCAAAACTTGGTTTTGAACTCTTCAAACACGTATGATTTAATGGTAAATTTTTTCTTTCTGAAACTACATCACAACCAATGTTGGTTAAAATGGTATCATGCGGAATTATGAGTGTTTGTAGAGTTTTGAATTGTTACACTAGAAGGTGAACATGTGCTACATGTGTGTTATCAGCAATATCACCAAAGAAGTGGATCCACCAGCTAAATGGATGAGTAACATCAGTGCTGTTCAGTTAATCAGTTTATTGGTCTGTACATAGTTGTACATTAGTGTGGAAATTGCATCCGGTGTAGTGGATTGTACTATGCCATATTACATGATAGCATGGAAATTGCAGTGCTAGTGTACTATTGGCGGTTAGCCATGTCGAACACAAAAGACCTAACGTAACCAAACCTTCCTTCACAAAGGATAAACCATAGCAGGTGTATGGTAAAACCATCAACTGAATGTTATCTTAATTTTCACATATTTCACTAGAGTTGCAAGTCACATTTAGACTATGACATCACTGTCAGGTTATGTAAATGCTTCTTGTGTAGGCCACTTGTAATATCGGTATCCGAGACACGCATAGCACATACTTGGACTTCTCCTGGGCTTACCATTTCCACCAGCTCTGGAAACAACTTGCCACCACACTTAATTATCATCAGCAAATCATCATCTGGCTTAAAGTTGGTGACATGGTTGGATTTGGATTTAGCACTATTACTGATCCTGTCTTCGCCAATACCACATTGTCTTTATCTCTGTTTATTTCACTTTCCTTAATATATTGTGATTTTTTTATCACCAGCTAAAATGTACTTGTTAACACAGTGGACACTACATGCATGCCACTGTCAATTATTTGGTATGTTGTAATATCTATAACTGCAATTTTTAATTTGTCCCCTTCCTTTTAAGGGCAGTTGCATTGAGTCAGCTGCACGATTTGGAAACAAACACATGACCACCATTGCTCATATTATTGTTTTTTTAACCTAAATATCATACTATAATGCTTCACGTTGACGTGTGCCCAATTAATGAAATAATTTCCTGTGTTGGGTAACGTGAAAAACCTTGGCCCACGACGCTTGAGGATGAATGCCACGAAAACCTTGTGACGGCTTAAGAGAAGTTTGTTGTGGTCAATTTTAACCCACGACGCTTGAGGATGAATGCCACGAAAACCTTGTGACGGCTTAAGAGAAGTTTGTTGTGGGTCAATTTTAAGGTTTTAGTCCATGATGCAAGAATCACGATAATCATACGTGAATTTCACTGGTGCTCGGAAAGTATACAATAGAGGTCTGGTGGCCTGTAACAATAGCACAAAATCAGGAGTCACTGTCACAGCCCTACGAATGAGCTGGCCCTTATCAACTGGTTTACCTGGTGGTATGAAGCTCCATTGGATGTGCTGCCCCCATTGAAGTGAGGGCTGGTGGCTGCAGTAGTCTTCACCAGGATATGGAGTGCTCTTGATCTGCTCAGAGCTCAAAGTAGGCCGATGATCACTGGACTGCCAACTGCCAAACCACAGGTTGGCTATACCCAAGGATGGCTCTTCTCGGCGAATGGTATCAACCAGTGGGTGAGAACTTTGCCCAGCGGTAATGTGCAGAAGGAACTGGTTCGCAATTCAGGCTACTCTTGAAGATGTAAGCTGCCTTTCTAGACCTCTGCGCACAGCCCTTACGGGTGTACATCATAGAAAGAGGTGCAAATTACTGCCCCTAGCGTGTTCTGACAAGAGTCGTACCGGTACTCCTTTCGCCCGGCCTGTAAAGAGCGGTAGACAGAGTGGTGGGTTTCCTCAGACTGTACACTTACGACACTTGGGTGTGGTATCCACAGGGGGTCAGTTCGTCAAAACTAATTTCTCCTCCTTTCTGGCCCCATAAAGAGCAGTGAGGGAGTATGGATTAACTTGATTTGCTGAACACTTGGTGGAGGAGTTACTAGTGGTCAGAGCTACACCGTACGGTCCCTTGGGCACAGTGGCCGTCTAATGGATGTGTGTTTAGCTTTGGTGAACGTGGTCTTCCGGTTTCACTCTAACGGGCTGATTCAACGTAGGTGAAATTGCAGAGAACTCCAAAATTAGTACCGAGAAGTCAGATTAGATCATGTGTATATTCCATGCGAATACACACAGTGACCCTGGACTACCTGCTACAACTAACTTGAATTTACACAGAAGTTTTAAGCTACACACAGCCAGGTGAAGGTGACCTGGTTCTAAACCTGATTGGTGAAGAAGACACTAATGATGCTAGGCAGTGTACTATCACTGGTCCTATCTACTTTCATGTCCTGAAGGGACCAAGAGTGGTTACTGCCAGAGGGATAGTGATGAGGTTTGCTGTTATCATCCGGTAGGCAGGAGGCGCCCTTGAAGAGGACAGTGGATGACCATTAACAAGGGTGGTAAGGAAGGAGCTGTTTGAAGTCTTCAGGAGTTGTTGGTGTAGTCTTCCAAGAACCCAAGGGGCATTGCTGCAGACGCAGAAGAGTTTTCTAGTGGGGCTGTCGTCAATGGTAGGGTTCTTCTGGCCCTGATGAGAGTGGTGGAATCAGCAGGCATACCAGAGCGCGCAAACCACACGTGGCTTCCTCTGGCCCTGAAGAGAGCGGTGGAGGAGCATAAACTGAAGTTCTTGGGCCATGCAGGGCCTTAAATATTGGAGGCTGCTGGACCGGAGGAGGCAAGGGATGAAGAAACTTATTTATTTTTGGTGCTGAACGTAACCAGAAAATTTTGCATATCAAGGGTTAAGGCGACTAATTCCTGTGAAATATTGTGCTTTTATTAAATTGTGTAATAATTTTTTAAGACTTCTTAAAGGACACATGATGATATTATTACACATAAAAATTCATTAGGCTACATGCAGTTATGGTAACTGTAAATTTTTTTTAAACTATGGCGTCAGACGTAACGTAATTGTGTTGGACAAAAATTTTGTGACAAAACATACTGTAGGAGAATTTAGGGTACTATGTTTTACTAATTCTACTGAAAAAATTATTAGTTAGGGTACAATATTAATAATACTAGTAGTATAACAATAATGAATAACAAGAAGAAATGAATGTAATGAAATTATGTTGTTTAACTGCATTAAGTGAAGAAGACCTAACAACTCCATTATAGGCAAATCACAGGAGGTGGGGGCAGGTGCCGACATTCTAATACGTGCCAGAATATGGACTCTCAGGATGAAATGTTATTCCGACATGAAAATTACCTTTGTATATCCCTGTAAGCACTTAACGCAATTACGTTACGTAAGGTGACTTGCATTAGCCAGGTTAAACCGGAGAGCAAAGAATTTCCCAACTACCCATTGTTTACTTTAAATATAATATTGTAAAGTTTGTTGGTAGCAGACATCATTTCACTTACATACTTCTCCATGTTTTGACAGTTGTGTATGTTGTAGTTATAGTCTATTATTTCTTCATATTTTTTTAATTGGACCTTTGAAAAATTGCCCCATGAATCACGTGTTTAGATATTTCCTAAATATGCCATGCGCTACAAGCATTTTATACTTCTGTTAACATGAACGTGTCTTATTTTTGGTTAAATTGAACTTTTATTTATATTGTATCTATAAATTATATTTCAATGCAGTGTGCTGGCCCTTTGGTGTGATTTTCTAGACATGAGGTGGAGGAATATCCTTGAAGTAGAACTTAAGCAGGGCTTCAGAAAAGTTGGAAATAATCATGAATGGACTTTGTCAAATCTCTCAGTAAGTCAACTCACGTCAACCCATATCATCAAAAACTTTCTATAAGTTCGCTCAATACTGCTTTAGCTGTCTTCACTTCTCGTATGTGTTTATACGTTCATTGGGTTAAATAGCAAAATTATTTTGACATAGCTTTCATGTCATCCTCGGGGTTGACCTTGTCATTTCCTTATATACAATTCCATATATGTTGGAGATATCTTTTGACAGTAAATCTCCATTTTGCATAACTATCCTTTCCTGTCAGCCTCTAACTCAGTACTACTCGATTATCTGAAGGCATTTTTTTTGCTGAAGATGAAGAATTTTCACGAAGACATTTAATGTCAATATGTTTATTATTTTGTATCACTTTCCACCATACAAGAAGGTCCACTGCCCTTGCAGATGCTGAGAAAATAGATTTTGGGAAGGGATTGGACTCTGCTTCAAAACAAATTATGTAGCTTAAATAATCTGGATTAAAGGATGAAGCAAACACTCTGACTTCTTCCTCCTTATCAGGTGACACTAGTAAATTTGTGCACCCAGGATGCATGAGGTATGCTAGATGGTGAGCTGGAGTTACAGCTCCATTAAACCACTTTAACATGATATCTCCTAATTATTTAAGTGCTGGATACTGATAGTTAAATTGCCAATTAATTTGCAATGTTGCAATTTTCTGCTCGACACTAGAAAAGAAAAAAAATCATATCAATTCAATAACTCAAGTTGATGGAAAAAACACATCAGATGTGTTGCGGTGACGAAAATAAAATGCATACCTACAAAATTTTTAGAATTATTTCTATTCTTATGTAAATATTATATTTTAATATAATTATGAAACATAACACTATAATTTTACTTTGGCTACATTCTAAGGATTATTTTTCTAGTTGTAAATAAATATCATTACTACCAAGTAGAAAAAAGGATTTTTCAAAATCCAAACCCATATTTCTTTATCCCACAACACTCTTATATAGTGGAAACTCTATCCAATATTTTTCAGGGGACTGACAAATATGTCAATGCATACGGACTTTCAATGGATGTGGCCTTGATGTGAAAATCAACAAAAATGGACCTACAGAAAAATAATCCATGGATGTGGATTTTCTATCTGTCCGGGTTCAATACACAAATTTCCACTGCATTCTGCTGCTACATGAGCAGAAATGAGAAATTACTGATGTTATAAAATTTAATTTTACATAAAACCATAAGTAAAAAACATACGCTGTCCAAAGCTGCAGAAATATGTTTAAGCTGGACACAAAGTTTTCACTTTTTTGTAGATTGCAACATTGATAATAATTCTTACAATGTTTGCATCAATATTATATTAGTGATCTTCATAGATTTTTAACATACATGGTCTATTTCTGATGAAAATTTCAAGGCATACAAGTAGGCTGTTCTAGAGAGTTTTCCCGGAAAGCTGAGGCTTGCATGAATTTTCAGTTTCCTTTAACCATGCTGCTGGGTGATAAAGATTTCACAAGTATTTTTGGATTTATATAACATGTTTCACAACTTAAGTGACATTTTTGAATATTCCCGCGCCCAGTAAATTCAGACTGTGACATGCAACCATATGAGACATCTTCCTTAAATACATCTTCAAGCTTTTTCCTCATGTGGTTTAATTTTTGCTTTCTTAACGGAAACAAAACTTTTGACTTTAAATATAAACTTTTCATGTGCCTCACTAATTGCTTCTTTAGCCTGTTCCAAACAATATTGACTGGCCTTAGCATTTGTGCCAGCATCAATTGCAGATATAAAATAGGACTTGTTACCAATCGACAAAACATTGGCTATTACTGGATCATTGTGAAGGTTAGGCCTACTCCACCTATCTTGCATCAAAGTAACAGACTGACCTGATAGTTCAAGAGATGCTTCTTGGTTCAGCTGTTCATACACTGGATTAAGAAGCGGTCCTGCTAGTTGTTTTCTGTTTGGTGGTTCATAACCAGGTCTCAAATCCTTCACCATATTGATAAATGCATCATGCTGTACAACACTAAACGACATGTTGCATTCAAAAATGAACCAAGCAAGATAGTTATCAATTGTCACCTTCTTATTTGCAGGAATTCTTACTGCGAAAGTAGTGATTGGTTGTTGAAACTTTGGGTCAAGCGTACATCTCGATACCCCAGGTTTGTTTATTCGTGTGACGTAGTTAATGATGTAAGGACATTGGTCGTATAGTTGAATACATTGGTAGTAGTGGAAAAAAAAAAAAAAAAAGAGAGAGACGAGTGGTAGGCATACGAATCAGCCCGAAGTACGTGTGTCGGAAATTATCGGTAGAAGAAAATAGGAGATATTACATTTAAGCTATTTTGTTGCTGATATTCATTTTCATAGCCACTGTAGTATACACTGCCACAGGGGCATGGATTTACAGTGGCTATTATAATTTTTGTTTTTATAAACACACACACATTGTTTGGCAGTGGTATTTATGCTCTGTTAAATACTGTAAAAACAAACCAAATGAAGTGTGTACTTTTCAAAACCCGTATCAGTAATTTGCAACAACGGAGTATTTTTTATTTGTACGTTGTAAGACTGTACCTTTCTTCGTAATGCAGAATAGTTAAAAATTCATCCCAAGTTGTCCGCTTGTTCCGTTCATAGAGTAAATAAGGCACTACTTAAAATGTTCAGAGTCTTTCATATGCATCAGTGTGTCATAAAATGGATACGTAGAGTGATAAAATAGCAATCATTATATAAAATAAAGTGGTATAGAATACCTTGAGTGGAACGTGATGAACTGCAGAACAAAGTATGATCCATAATGTACGGAGTTAATATGAAAATATGTGGTGCATTAAGTTGTGTTCGATGTATAATAAAATACACACAGTAGTGCATATGATGTGATCGACGTCGAATAATGAGGATGGGTGTGGCATTACATGTTGGCAGAAACTGGATATATTTGTTAAAGGTAAGTGTGGAGATATTTAAATAAAAATGTGTGTATAAGGTAGAATAAACAGTGTTGTAGGTAGGTAATGTTAGGTCAGGATTCTGTAGCAGGTAGAGATTCTTTACCATTTTTAATTCATACGTAATTGAATAGCAGTGGATGGTATAATATACTATTCTGAAGGGCGTAATAAACGTTGTTGCTAGTAGTGAATGTTAGGTTATTTTTCAGTAGTTGCAATGAGTCGTGGCAGATTTTATTCAACTGGATTGCAATGGATGATATTGTTTAATGTTTTGTAAAGTGTAATAAATGGTGTTGTAGTAAAGTGATGTTAGGTTAGGTATCTGTGGTGTCAACGAGTGATTGCCACTTGTAAATAACAATCAATTCGCAGTAGATGATGTCTATAGTATTTTGAAAGGGTGTAATAAATTATGTAGCTAGGTATAGCGGCAACGAGTGTTTGCTATTTTTATTGGACTCTGATTGCAGAGGATGGAATCGTAAAATACTTCGAAGGATGTAATAGACGGTGTTGTAGGTAGGTTATGTTAGGTTAGCGATCTGTTGAGTCAACGAATGTTTTCAGCCATTGTATAGTCTGTCTCATTTAAAGTTTCCAGAATTTGACAGCTACTGCTGCCAATGTATTTAAAATGTAATACAGTAGCGTCGTATTTGAAATAACGAATGTCAGCTGACCACCATGTGAAACAATGTAGTGTAGTGAAACATGTATTCTTTCTTACATCAGCAAAAAAGAAAATAGTGCACAGTACAAATAAAATAAGTAAGCATTTCAGAATAAACGTAAATAATATTAAGTTGTAGTATTCTGTATAAGGTTATTTAATGTGTTTATAGTTTCAAATTGGTTAAATTGCATAACAGAAATTATGAAAAAGGAGGGCTGTTTATCTTCACCAACCAACGACTAGAAGCCATGTTATTATTGTGAGATGCGATTTTTGTGTGTGGGCGTATCAGTTTAGTAAATTCCAAATCAAATTAATGAATGTTGTGTGAATAGTTATTTTAAATGGAGCGACTTAAAAATCCTTCATGCAATCACCAACGACAGCAAGACATCGTGCGTGTTGCCATAGGAGTCGAAAACATGATGTTAATGGGAGAACTCAAAAGTCATTCTGTGCTAGAAACACTGGCTGATTGCTTGGAATTTCATCAAAAACAATCGCAAAGTAAATAGCAATAAATTATGTACGTGAATATTTGGAGTGTGATGTATTTTGATGGGGAAATGTAAATATCTTAGGCAAACGTTTGTTTGTGCTTTTATAATTAAGGTAAACATGTGAAATTTGTGTGCTGGTTTTTAGCAGACAACATTTAAATATTCATCATTCATTTAATTTCTTAGAAAGTATGTTAACGTTACAGTTGAATTAATTTTTGTTTGGTCAATAAACAACAAACTGACTTCACCAAAACATTGAGGTTACATTGCTCACCTGTGTGAGTAGACCAAAACCACAAATGCATTTGTAATTAAATACTAATTATTTAGACCTAATTACGTTAAAACTGATACATAATGTTTTGTTTTTCCAGAAAGACTATGTAAAGTGCATTTTCTTCCTGTGGTAATTTTTTTAGCTATGGTGATAAATTCTATTCATAGCCTATAGGACAACAAATTGTACTGAATTTTTTTTTTTTTGGGTGAAAATGGGCATATATAAAAAATATCCACGTTACTGTAATAGTACATACAGCCACGTGTTTGATGTAATTGCCACTAGGTTTCATTACTTAATGATCACAGGGCCAACCAGTCTTCTCCATTTGTGAATGTTTATTGTACAGCCTTATTTTATTGTAGGTAGTTGCTACAAACACGTTCTGTAATTATTGATTGTAGAAGACTTTTACAGTTTTAATTAACTATTTCTGTGTATGATATGACAGGCATAACTCTTATTGTGTTTGTTCACTGCCTAAATGAAATTTTTTAAGGCAGGCCTACTGGTGACATTGCCTTTACACAGAACTCCAGCAGACTTTTGTTTTCTCATAGTTAATTTTACTGCTCAGTTGTGAATTAATTATGTTTTTTTTTCTGATGCTCACATCAGTCAACTATGTGAGATTCACAGTCTTTTTTAATGAAATCGTTAAATTTTTCAAGAAGCACAGAAAGAAGGTAATTCTGATCATACTTCGGACTAGGTAAGTATTTGTATTCTCCGTAAAATTGTTTAACATGTGTGATTTAAATTTGATTACAGTGTTAATTGTAACCAACATCAATGAAATTTCTTGATTAAAATTTTTTTTTGTGTTTGTGATTATTGATTTGATAGTAATTAATAATATCTGTTTAATTAATTGTAAGAGTAAGAATATATATTGGTAGTATTTTGATAACACAATGTAGATGTTACCATCAGAAATAAAAAATAAATCTGTGAAAACACATATTTTCCTCAATTATAGTTGACATGTTTGAAGTGTCAAGAAAAAATTCACATGATGATATGTTTTGACAGTCACATGGAAAGCACATGGTGGCGGAAAGATACACATTCAGATTGTTTACAAGGTACTACTTTCATACAACCTGTCAAAATCTGGAAACTTTACACAAGACAGACTATCAGGTAGTATATTTGGGCAGGTGATACCAATTATGGTATCACATACTACATTTGGGTGGATGGGATCAAGTGTACTTCCCGATACCAATATGTGTCCCCATCCAAAAACCCTCACATTCCCGTGGATGCCCCGTTAGATTGTGATAAGAAAGGGATGGGGCAACAGTAAAAATGACATCATCGGCATCACATTGGTGAAATCATGTGTAAACACATGGCATCTGGTTGTACACTAATCCTGAAAGTTTTTTAAATGTGCAGGCAGATGACTAGGACGGCCTGCAGTCCGTCCGAGCTGGAACTCTGTTAAGCTGGAGATGGAAATAATATATTTTGCTGGTGCAGCCATCACTTCAATATTATTTTAAGATAGAGTATGCATATTCTCATTCTGGTTCAGACTATGAAAATGGAAGCTTGTTGAAGTTGAGTTAGAAACACAAGTACACAAAATAGAATTCAATTTCATACCATCAGTTAATACACTTGCACTACAAACTGAATCCAAGGTCAAGTCCATGTCCTTCAACATCTGCATACACATGACAATCACTATCAGGAACAGGTATTTGTTTTTCATTTCCACTTATGGAACATGCATGCCAACGAGCTTTCATCCTAGGAGCTATCAAACTAACAAATGTCTTGCATTTCTCACAACTGTTGGTCTAACTGCTTTCCATCTTCACCAACTGTTACACTTTTGAAGTATGACCATACAATGTCCTTCTTTGTCTCACCAATTCCTGGTCTAATTTTAGAACTACTCATTATTACTGTAAAAAGCAAAGTTAATTTTCCAAGTACATTAACACAGTACACATCATGGTAACAGACTAATAACATTGAGGTTATAGGTTATTTTTTTGTTCTATTCTTATCATAAATCACTAGGCTTCCCTACATAAGTGTCGGAATAATTCTCTTAGAATTACATTTTTTAAATGTTGATCTATCAATTTCAAACACAAATATGTACACATGTAACAAATATATGAGTAAAGAATGGCATACCGATTAATTCAAATGGGAAAGGCTGTTCACGGAAAAATGAGCACTTTTAAAAGCCCTGCTTAAATTTTACTTGTATGCACGTTATACATTCTTCCACCTTACGTAAAATTAACATTGCCATGGGCCTCATCACTTTATTCATGTGTCAGTCAAGTGAAACTGTGAAAAAATCACGAAGGCAAATATTTTCTACAGCTGCTCAATTTTACACTTTGATGCATTAAAAAACAGAAGGTGAAATAAATAATTTATGTTATCATGAGTGGTTACCTGTCACTTTCTGTTCAACGTTGAGATATGGAACTACTTTCTCTCCATCGTTACCAACTTGGGCACATGTCGGAAGAAAGCAGCATTGGAATAGGCGTTAGACAAGGTTGTTGCCTTTCTCCCTTGTTGTTCAATTTATACCTGGAGGAAATTATTGGGAAATGCTTAGATGAAAGAAGAGTAGTACGTATTGGCGGAAAGAGAATAGAATGTATAAGATTTGCAGATGATATGGTTTTATTAGCAGAAAGTGAAAGAACTATAACTCAAATGCTTTAAGGTTCTTAATGAAACTTGTGAGGAGTATGGAATGAGAATCAATACATCAAAAACAAAGAGTATGGTATTCAGTAAAGGAGGGAAACCGGCAAATATTAAGATAGGGCAAGTTAATATCAACCAAGTAAGAGCATTCAAATATCTAGGAAGTACGATAACTGAGGACTTGAGATGTCATCAGGAGGTGAAGACTTGTATTGCGGTAGCAAAGGAAGCGAACAATACGAAGAGGAGATTGCTATGCAGAAAACTAGACAAAGCACTGAGGAAAAGACTTGCCAAGAGTTTAGTATGGAGTGTGGCACACTGTGTGGCAGAGACGTGAGGACGAAAAAAGGCTAGAAGCGTTTGAGATGTGGAAACCGAGGAGAATGGAGAGGATAAGATGGGTGGAAAGAGTGAGTAATGAAGAATTGCTGGCAAGAGTTGCTGAGAGGAGAAAACTGCTGAAAGTCATAAGAGAAACGAAGAAGAACTGGATGGGACACTCGTTGAGACGGGAGTGCTTACTAACAGACGCTATTGAAGGAATAGTTTGTGGAAAAAGATTCAAAAGAAGAAGATACAAGTTGATGGATGACATCAAGGGAAGTGGAAAGTATATGGATCTGAAGAGGTTGGCAGAAGACATGAGAGCATGGAGAGATACCACGTGAAAACCTGCCTCCGGGCAGAACACAAATGACATATGCAGGTACGGGCAGTGACTTTTTTCAAAGGTTGACTTCAAAAGTGCTCACTTTATCGTGAACACCCTTTAATAATAAGTAAATAAAACTTTCATTGGAAAAAAATATTATTAACATTTTATTACATGTCTACATAAGTGTATTAAACTTGCTGTTAAAAATCAGTATTTTCCAATAAAAAGCAGTATTTTCCAGTGAAAAACATTATTCTCCTGTAAAAACCCC
The DNA here is from genome assembly GCA_029891345.1 of Dryococelus australis. Lineage (NCBI taxonomy): Eukaryota > Metazoa > Arthropoda > Insecta > Phasmatodea > Phasmatidae > Dryococelus > Dryococelus australis. Next base: position 277,870,998 of record CM056994.1, on the reverse strand, counting down.
GCTTTTTCCAGTGACATGGAATTTATTGAAAATTAGTGACATTTTGCCAACCCTGCGAATATGTGACTTTGAGATTCGTATCTTGAGGTGGTTTCATTTAGCATCTTAAATTATACATTAAATTTTTACTTTTAAAATCATGCATATCAGAGCCCATAATCGGTTTTAAATTAAAATTATTTAAAAATAATTACATGGCGTTAATGTCTTAAAATGAAAGCTTGACTTTTTTAATACAGAGGATGCAAGAGCAGCATGTATGATAGATAAGTTCCCAAGAGAACAAACAAAAAGTTGAAGGCAACAAATTTAAAATTGCATTCTACGACACCCACGCAGATACGCATCACAGAAGCAGACACGTAACACAATCTACAACACGCATGTGGATGCAGATAACGTACGGATACATGCAAGAAAGCTGGGCATCTCCCAACTCTTCCGTGTAGCCAATAAGAATCATGTATTTGGTTTGTTGATATTCGTTTTCATGGTCATTGTGACGTACACAACAAGTGCTTTGATTTGCCGTGGCGATTATAATTTTTGTTTTAATTAATAAATACACATGGTTCGGCAGTAGTATTTATGTATTTTTAAACACTAAAAATATAGAAAATGAGATGTGTACATTATGAAACCTGTATCAATAATTTACAACAGCTGAGTATTTCTGATTTCGTAAGTTGCACGACCATACATTTATGCGTGCTGTAGAATGGTTCAAATTCATCCTGAGTCATCTGCTTGTTCCACTTGCGTATCCGTGCATTGTAGAACGGGCCTACATTGATTAAATTTATTCCCACTGGTTATGCTACGAAATACATATTTTACTGTTCCCAAGCAATATTATATTGCCAATAACGTTCTATACTTCATTATTGCCTAATGTTGCAGTGTGAAGTATCCTGCCTCATTCTATACAACTGAGAAGGGTTATGACAATCAGCTGATACGTCACACCTAACGTCTTCTATTTCCAGAACACTTCTCACCATCAGTTTTCTCCAAATCGCAGTGAATTAGACATCAATAAATATGCAAACAAAAAGTTAACTTCTAAGATAGAACATTCAAATAAGATTTTTAAGTAACTTACTGTAGGCCTACTTCAAAACACAAAGTTTACACTAATTGGCTAGCTTTATTACTAAAAATGTTCTTCACAGATACAGTAATTTTAAATTAATAACAATGAAAACTGCATTTTTTGGTATAACAGAATCAACTGAATGTAATTCGGCAGCTCAATTATTCAATGAGTCATGCAGACAACTCAAATAATGATTCCAGAATTTCATATATCTGGTTATATTTGCACAATTAAATTAAATTACTTACTAAACAGAGTTCCAAATTATTTCACCAGTACCAAATAATGATTACATTAATTACTGGTGTATTAAATATAGATTAGTACATAGGCTCCCAGCCCTACAAAGTATTACACTAATGTTCTTTATATTCCATAGTTCCTGCACAAACTGAATATTCTCGCCATACAAACACGCAAATAATCTGATTTAAGTACTACATCTATATGTTATAAATTATTTAAACTACACACAACGTATAATTTAAAAAAAAAAAATGGAAATATATACGGTTAAGAAGAGACCTACGCTGCCGTCTACAATACGCCTACGCCCTTTCAATAAGTATCTATGGAATACGAACCCTCGCCAGTCAGTTAGTTATTTTGAAATATTCCTAAAGTAAACGTTGCAACAACCGAAACACCTAACATTATCGAAAAATTACGGGCACCGCGTAAAAACATTCGCACACGACAGAAATCAATACTGCCAGTACCTGCCAACAATTCTCGCTCGAGAGCTAGCCTACGGCACAGACAATTCGTCCTTCCCAGCAACGATAAAATTACACTTTCAAGTCGTGATAATAATTACAAATAAACAAATTCCACTAATTACTAATCATCAGAATTTATGACGTCGAGAAACATTATCACGCTATGAAACAAATGTAATGAAAGAAAACAAATCCGCCATTTAAACTAACAATACTCCTGCATAAACGACAAATGAAAGTCGATACTACGGAATACTCGATTTTTAATCATCAAAATTTTGAAGACCAACATTAAATTTAAGATTTACCTTAGAATCATATAACACTTTAGCTTTTGTTGGGTCTGGTTCATAACACAGCACTCTTTCCCCTTCCGAAAATTTAAATTTCATTCCTCTTGTAGACACCATTTTCCGTACAAATGCAAAGCAAAATTCAATAACGGCATTCAGGTTCGCCAACAAGTTGCTTATTTACTAACGATTTATAATTCCGTCCATAAAATCTTCAAAATAAAACACGCTAAAGCGCCGCCAGTTTTCTTCCCCAGAATATATATTTAGAAATCTACGTTATTGCTTTATATTACAAAAAACACAGCAATAAAAAAAATGACACAATTTCCGCGTTAAAACAAAATCAACTGTAAAAGGTTATTTAAAATCACAATGAGCTGTCTGGAATAAAATATTTATAAAAACAACATTCCACTTCTAAAATAAATATCAACAAACACACAAACTAAACAACACTAGTCACAAGATCATAGAATACACCGCACGCCTAGAGTATCAACATAAAGGAGCGATATGAAAAATAACTATAGTTCCTAATACTTTCGCTGCGAGCTAATGACACCAGAAGTCAGAAAGGAAAGAATAATGATATGGTAAAAATAAAAAAAAAAGAAATATTTTTAAGGTTTGGTGGATTTCGTGTGTTCAGCACTAGGATTTTGTAAATATCTTTCACATCCGTTCGATCGAGATTGTCTTTAATTTTAATCGAAAAGAAAAATTTATTTCTGCAACTTTTTTTTTTCATTTCGTTCAATTTCCGGTAATAAGAACGATTTCTCATTTAGATAGAAAATGTTAGTCGTTTCAACATGGCGGAGGGTTAATACATCTGTATTTGATACTAGCTGAGCCACTGCGGGATGAACATCTCGCTCGTAGTCGCTCTCACTCCGGGAACAGCCCGTCCCTTGGATCCAGCGATGTCGAGGTGTGTCTGCGAGCATGGTGGTACTGTATGCAGCTCAGATGTGGTGCCTACATGCAACTCGCCACATCTACAGGTGGCGGATCGGAGATTCCCAGGCTCTGGGCGGAATGCCAGGAATAAACCAATACTGGCTCGAGGACCAAAAAGCCGGCTCGACAGAGTCGCTGTCATGGGCATAACTTACCTAGGTGGCTCAGTTGAAGGTGGCAGTAGCACGTCGGCAGGAGGCAGCTGAGCGATCAAGGCGTGAGCCGGGGGACTGGGGGGAATCCAGAAGTGCTGAAATATGCGAAGTTGGCGAACCACCTTTCTGCTGGATTCTGCGAGCTGTCAACTCCGGATGTGTGGGGAATGGAATTGAAGAGCATCGGATTTCGCCCATCTCCCGATGTCAGAAACACCTGGGCCAGCTGAAGTCCCCCAAGCTGGTTAGCTCCTGTAAGTCCAAGCAGTAGATTTTTTTTAAGATGGAGGGATGGTTACAAGAAGAAATACTCCCTGAATCCTTCTAGGTGCAGCATGCGCCTGGGCCAACGGATTCGCCATCCAAGTTGGTTAGTTCCTGTAAGTCCCGCCAGGCAGAAGATGGAAGGATTGACTTACCTACACCCAAGGTGTGGAATTCCTGGCATCGCCGAGGACAAGATAAGATGGTGATGGTTCCACGACTGAGCTGCCCAGGTTATTTAATGCATTCGACGAGAAGCAGGGTGGCCCTGTAAAAAATACTGCAGCGCATGTTGCTATTCAGTCAGTGGCGGTTAGTGCACTAGAGCACACTCACATTTGAACCATATGCCCCCCTCCCACTCGCAATCCCTACTGGCTATATCAGCAAATGAAGATCTTTATGAAGTAGGTTCTACAGCAATAGTAATAATAGTCATTGTATTAATGATAAAATAAAATAAATGTCAAAAATGAATTCCTCCTATTCCCTTGTTTAATTCGCTAAACACGGTTATTATCCATGCGCACCTACAACTTGCTTTGTTTGTCCTGATCGCAGGTGCGATGGAGGATAAGCCAGCCCAGGAGCATAGTTCTGTTGTGTGCATGGGGCTTTTCATGTGTAATGCGAGTTGTCCATGTTTCCCAATTTCTGCTCTTTCTTTGAGAGAGTTGACTATGCTGTGACAACAGCCATTTCCCACAAGCCCGTTTGCACACTGTCGCCGGCAGGTGCTGCAGCAACCAGCACTCTACTGGGTGCTTGTGTGCACCAGTTGGGCAGAGCACTGCAGTAGATAAACCGGAGAAATATTCAAATATACAGTATGTTTTCTTAGTATTTTACAGTATTTTATGTCTTCATTTACCTAAATATGGGTGTGTGAGTCGCCCTAAGACCTCACTGCATAGGTTGGTAAAATATAGTATTCCTTCGAATACTGGAGCAACTAAGGAAGGACGTCACCATTTCTGTCTCCACATGACCCAGGGAAAGGAGTCTGCTCTACCAAGAATTGACACTGGCAGCTGACAGTGTTTGGTGCCAAGGCAATACTTCAGAGGTTATGGTGCAAAAATTCCAACAAAATCCTGGCCACTTACAACCTCTAATTAAACCCATTTTGTTTCAACCACTCGCCGTCAAATGGCACCCAACTCAGGGGCATCGTCCATGTATCAACTTTTCCTAACTTCAAACCAAATTGCAATTTTTTTCAAATTACCTGGGAAAATTTTGCAAACTTCCAAATGCAATATCTGGAAATCCCTGCTTTCCCTGACCGACGACAACACTAAGGAAGCATACAGAAGATCATCAGTGCACAACCAGAGCAGTGGGATGCCGTTGTGAGGTCCCAGGATATTGGGAAATAGCCGCACATAGCTAGGGCAAGAAAGCACGCCAGAACTACAGAGACACAGCCTTTGTGGCCACCACAAGGGAGGACGAAGAAGGACAGTGGATAGCGGCCATCTTGGTGTGCTGTGACATCAGCCTGCCATGTCACCCTGATGCCGAGCAGGACAAAGGGGCTGCAAAACCTCCCCCTCTGCTCATGCTGCACGTCATGAAAGAGGAGAAGGGGGAGAAGGAAAGGTGGAAAGGAAACTCATCTCCTGCTTGCACTTCCTGCCCATCGCACCGCCGATCAGCTGTACGACATGCAGAGGATTGATCGCTGCCTCATGTCATGCCATGAAGTTCTGCCATGCTGTGACATCACCTGTGCAGTGACGAGCATTGCCTACTCCTGACCACACTACCATATGCATGCATCCGCATCTACACTTCCACGACCATGTGGACTTGATTGCTAACATGACTGGCTGGATGCTGAGTTGCGTAACAGCATTACTGTTTCCGCATTGTGTGCACCCACTACCGCAAGACTTAATAGCAAAATACGAGCGGAGCACAGCCTACTGCAAGTGCGAACGAAAGATAGTCTTGATGAGCAACCACGTCAGTCACAACCACGAGTCTGAACATTTGGAATCATAATTTAACATTTATTTTTTGGATAACCAAACAGCAAAATGGTGTTACGACCTACTTTGGCCATGTCGGTACACCCTACTTCTGAAATGTAAACAGAGCAATAACGGTTACCATGCAAAGTGCCTTTGCCGCGAATGAACTCCAAACCATTAACAGACTCGTTTTTCATGAAAGCAATGCCATACACAACTAACGCCACTCAAAAATGTGGTGTATAATTGGGACTCATTTTTTGGTGAGTTACAATGGATGAACACGTGCGACCATACTAGGTGCACAGGAAATTTGAACAGGAACTTACTTCACTGCCATAAATGCAGCCAGAGGATACACGATCACTTCAGAACCAAGGAAGAAAAGCGAATGACGGAGAAGGACAAGTTTACATGTGAAGGCTGTGCAGCCAAGAAGAAATAAATGCTTGTTGCAGTACCCGATGTTCAGAACACGTCCGCAGTACCACCCAGGACGACTCCGCCCGAGTCAGCCAACATCAGCAACTAACCTTCCTTTTATCTCTCTGCCTCCGATACCAATTGCACCTTATGTTCCACAAATACCAACTTATTATGCTACACCTATTATCACACCAAATTTTTCCACCATCTTACCTAGCATATTGAATCTGTTCCCTACATCAACACCATTTCCGAACATTCAACCAACAGTCAACAGGGAAATGTCAGTCACATCCTGTGTAAACAACAGGACTTATTCTCAGTTTCGCCCAACTCCGATCAGATTCCAAACACTCCCGACCTTCTCGGCACAGTAGAATGAAGACCTGTCAGCTTTTGTCCAGGATTGTATCATGTGTTTGCAACACTATGGTGTCGCAGAGGATGAGTGGCCTGGATGCATTGGAAAACAACTGGATGGGGAAGCAAGACAGTGGTGGAAATCAACAAAACCATCAAGGGCCCTCCTCGAATGAGTTTCTGCATTCATTCCAATGTCGCTTCGGAGGGTCCTTCACTTCCATACAGGATCAGAGTAAACTGACAATGTAAGAACAACACGAGGGTGAGAAGATCTACATGTTTATAAACCGAAAGTCCCACCTAGTGGGGAGGATCCCCCCAAACCTACCCGAACGTGAAATACTAAAAGTAATAGCGGAGACTGCACTGCCGGAATACCGCCCAGCACTTGTCCCGCTATTGAACATTGGCCTAGCTGAATTCATGTGAGATGCCTTAATTCTCAAGCGAAACACATGTGTACCGTAATGGGAACCGGGATCCGCAAGGTTGCGCCAAGGCCAGCATGATCTCGATGACAACCATGGCGAGAACCAATGTGTAAACATACAGTGCTACCAACCCGGGAGGCAGGAACAATGCAGGGTAAACAATGTGAACAGCTTCCAAACCCACGTACATAATATTGTAAATGTGCAAAACACGTACTCATATCGTGACACGAACTGGTTTGTTCGGTGGGACAGTACTCTATCTCCTCCGATGCCATTAAGTAATGCCTGGGTCAACAGTTCCACTTACACACTGACTGCTCGAAGAACCCACATCCAGGGAACAACACCAACAGCAGCAACAACCCCCGAGCACTGGCGATCAGCAAAGACAAACAGGGTAACAGGTTGTAGGGGTAAAGCTAGCTGCTGTATACCTTACCCCTCCCCAGGACAATACTCTCACTGTAATGCCTCAAAGGGCACTTATAAATCAGGTAAGTGGGTATTGTATCAAATTTACCAGAGTTATTGTGCATGTTAATGGTATCCTGTGGCATGCTCTTGTTGACACCGCTGTGTCTCATAACATATGTCAGTCACATTTTTAAACAGTAAAGCTGTGACCTCAACTGGACATGTGATTAGTCTTGCCAATGGTCAATGCACAAACTTAGTAGTTGGTCAAGTAACCATAACAATTAAAATCAGGGTTCTCGAAACAATCACCCTATCCATTATAAATGATGAAATAACAGAAGACGTAATTTTAGGCGTACCTTGGTTATTGGAAGAGAACACAATAGTGGAGACAGCCGAACGTCGAATTCACTTCGGGGCTAAGGAGAGGCACACTTTATAAAATGTAGATAGCCGTAACATTGAACACACTCCCGATGTAAATTTGACAGAATTAGACAATGAAATTCCCGTTGAACACCAAGCTTCTCCTCAGCGTTTATTTAATGAGAAAAAACTTGTTTTTGCACAACGTGATACATTGCGTAAGACAACAGTTGCGGAGCATGCAATACCACTGACAAAAGGGGAGCCCATTTTAGCAGTCTGTGATATAACTTGCCAGATTAGGCACGAATAATAAAGCAACAGATTTCAGAAATACTGTCGGATAGAGTAATTGAACAGACAAGGAGCCTGTATAATTCTACAATAACACTGGCACCAAAAAAGGATGGGACCTGGAGGTTTTGTGTTCACTTTAGACCATCAATCAGGTGACCTGCAGCACGATACAGCACTACATAAGCGTTATGGATGCATTGAGCCAGGGTGATATCATCGCTCGATTTAAGAAGTTGGTACTGGCAGATTCCAGTACACCAATAGTACTGGGAAAATACAGTGTTTACCGCCCCGGGCAGCTTACGATACCAATATTGCACCATGCCCTTTGGGCTAAATGTGCACCTGCATTATTCCAAAGCATGATGGTAAGAGTGCTCGATGGCTTGGTAGGAGAATTCACACTCGCCTATCTTGATGTAGTAATATGACTTGAAACCTGGGAAGAACACCTACATCATTTACGCTTGTGTGAGAAAGACTTGAGATTAATGGAATAACCTGTTCCATTAGTAAGTGTCCTCTGGACAAAACTAACCTCAAATTTCTCGGTCATGTGGTTAATGAAGAGGGAAACAGGCCAAACCCCCGAACAGCTGGGGCTGATAGTGTCAGCAGGTGCTGCGTACAAGGAAACAAATGAGAATTTTTTTCAGCCTTATCAACTGGTTGCGGGAACACTTCGAAAACTTTGCAGTTATCACTGCATCCCTCACCGACATACTATCACCCCTGAAGCAGTATGTTTGAGGTAACACACAAGAGGGAACATTTCTGAAAATTAAAGAAAAATTTCGGTTGTGCCCACACTGGCAAGATATGACCCAGCACGCCACTTGTATCTACAGACCGATGCCAGCTAGGAGGGGCTTGGCGCCGTGTTATATCAGTACAGCGACACGGGAGAGAAACGGATCATCGATTTCTCAAGTGCGAAACTGAGAAGTGCTGAACGTAGATATGACTTGAATAAGAGAGAATGTCTCGTAGTCATTTGGGCCATTCGAAAATACAAACCATATTTAGAATACTGCAGATTCACATAGAGGACAGATAATAATTGTCTAGTATGGTTAAACAGCATGCAGGAAGCTAGGAGTAAGCTCACGAGTTGGGCACTATTACTACAAGTGTATGACTTTGTTACTGAGCATGTTGCAGGCATGGAAAATGAGCTAGCAGACACATTATCATGTAAACCAGACACTATGGAAATGGTAACAGATGACGTGGAGTGGAGAAGGTACCCAGGGAACGGTTATGGAAGTAAGTGTAAACAGAGTCAATGTAGTGGAAGGTGAAAAGCTTGTGTGGCAGACTTGTACCATGATGTAGTAGCAGCGCAGGCAAATTGCGAGTTCGCATGGGAGAAGAGAGAGAAATGTGACAGAGAGCAAGTGCATGGATGGAGAGTAGTGGAGGTTCTTGTAGAGACATACTCGCCGTGTGATAACACCACCTGGAGACTGTAGCCTGCAGAACAACGGGAAAGAGTTTTAGAAGATGTGCATAGTAGTACTTCAGCAGGACAGCCGGGAGCAGAACAAACCGTGAAAAATGTTCTAAAAAATTTCATTTGGCCAGGCTTAACGCATTGTGTAGGGAATTGGGCACAGAAGTGAAAGAAATGAAACTTGTTCAAGTCACACAGAAATGATGGCAATCAACAGCAGCAGCCTAGGCAGCCAAAAAGACTTTTCGAAACTGTGTGTTTAGACATTATGGTGCTGTATCCAAAATCTGCAGCCGGGAAAAAGATTCATTTAGTGGTCACAGACAGTTTTTCGCAATGGATTGAGGCGTACTCCCTAAGTAGTGCTAGGATGGAGCAGATTGCGATATGCAGGTAACGAGACTTTTTCGCAAGATGGGGCTACCCAAAGGAACACCTAATGGATAACAGGTCCCAATTTACAGGCATTCGGCGTGATTTATGTACCAGATGGGGAGTGCGGCAGCTAAAGACGGCGATTTATCACCCCAAGAAGAGGCGCAACCAGGCATTGAAGACACAACTCCGGCTCCATGTGGGTGAGCAGCATACTAGCTGGGCCGTACACCTGCCCGGCACCCTCTTCACACTGTGACGTAGGACAAACACAGCCATGAGAAAAACACCGGCACAAGCACTGCTGGGACGAAACATCATACTACATAGCAAACGGAACTGCCTGCGCACAAAGGAAAGTAGTGACATGGGGACCAATGGTGCACGGGAGGAGAGGCATAGGCCCCGGTACTGTGAGCAGTGGGAACAACAGGAAAAATACGCAAATCGCTGGCTACTAGAAATGAAAAGACCACCAGTGGCACTCACAGCGGTACAAACGAGTATGTGAAGGCACATATGCAGTCCATGGCATGGCAAACACTTTTGCATGGGACTTGTGCAGCGATGGACGGGACTTCACAGGATGATAAAATCGGTAGATCAGACGACGTTTTTGGTGGGATAAGATAGCAAGACAGTCAGAATCCACCATCACAACATCCGGGTGGTTAGCAGAAAGCGTCCCGAACAGGATGGGCCGGAGATCCAAAACAGCGAGGACAGCCCGGCTCAAGACAAGCAGCAGGAGGAAGTAAGTGGAGCAAAAAGTGGTCCGGGACATGGAGCAGCGATCAGGTCACCCAGTGCACGGAAACAAAGCAGATGAAAGGGGATAAGGAACTTCCACACATTGTACAGGACACATGATACCGGAACCAGCGACAGGAGGAGAGGACCACCAGGAGCCCCACAACGGCGTTGGTGCTGACGAGCTCCCTTGTGATGTTTCAACAGCAGAAGGTGGTGTGGCACTTCGATAAGACATAGTAGAAGAGGACGCAAAGGGTCCGGCATCACCCGACACAACAGGTGCCGGCAGGGGTGAGTCCGATGTACCGCATCAGGGGGTCCGATTGATCGAGCAGTAAAGCTCAATCATTGGGACGGAAGCGCTGGAAAATGCCCTGGTACTATCTCAGGAAGACGGGGAATGGGGAGAACAGTTTCCCACCCTGGTAGCACCACCTGTCAGCATGCAAGACGATGAGGAAATGGAGTTTGGGGACCAGAAACAGCCTCCCAGGATGCAATTCGCATGTAGCAACCGGTATCGAGGTGCGTGTAGCAGTGAAGAAAGTGGATGTGTGAGCAGCGAGAACAGTGAAAGTGGTGGGTTGACCAGCCCGCTACCTCTCCAACATTCTAGGTGGCAAAGACAACTGCAGCGGGTATGTACCACCTGCGGTAGTGCCACAGTACACTGTAGGGTGCAGGACCGTCAGCAGCAGCCAAAGAACCACTTGAAGCTGCCACCATGTAAGGATTCTTATGTGCTACGACCTCGCCGTATGGAGCAGAGGAGGTGCTCCTGCTGCGAGTGAGTCGCCAGCTGGGAACGGGCACGAGGGGAGCAGGGTTCGATGCCAGCTGCTTCCCCAGAGCCCGTTTACCCTCCGTAGCTGGAAGCCCCTACAGCTACCAGCATTCTACCGGACGCTCGTGCGCACCAGTTGGGCAGTATACCGCAGCAGATACAACGGAGAAATGCCAGTTGTAAGTGTGGCAGCGTGACCAAGTGGAGCGCTCGTTTCTTGAGCAAGGTGCATGGAAAGTGTAGTGCAAAGAAGAATATATTGGTCCACACGCTAGTGTATCAAAATGATACCCTGTAAAACAGGGCGTAATTAAAAGGGCAATATTTATCAAATGCTCATGAATGCCAGTCCATGCGACTGTAATATATGTAACCGTACACCACTTAAATGCCACTGCAGGCTCCAGTGGTTATGTTTGTTATTGTTTGTAATGTATCATTTTCACGTGTTTCACCCCCATCTCATCTCATGCAGTGTAATATGTGTTTTAAAGGGTTAAATTGTGCAAGGCATTTGATAAGGAAGAATTGTAAGTGTCAGAGTCATGTGGATATGTTTTTGAATAGTTTTTGTACGCTGCGAGGGTGCGAAGGACGAGTTAGTCATACTTGTGTGTCTTGGGGAGGCGGACATGTCGACCGATGGGATCGCACTTCGCGCGCTTGGGCAGCACTTCATCTTTGTGGACTGATCATGTTAATGTGCAACAGACTTTAATTATACCAGAACATTTGTTTTCCTTCAGCCACCCAAGACCTTTCGCTTCCTGCCTATCTATGGTTAGCATCACCTACGGAGACTTAACTATTCCATAAGTTTTGTGGCCTAGTGCCGTTTTCACAGTGTAACTCTGCTGGCGTGTAAAGCCCTACAAATCAATGTAAACTATTTTTTGAGGGAACGTTATTAAAACCCCTATCAACAGATGTGTAATGTGCATTCTCATTCGGGTTGTCTACGGGGTTTAGGTTGCGCAGGCCCTCATCTTTCTGCAACATATTCAGAGTGTTATGCAAAGTGTTTCCCTAGTATTTTTCAGTGTTTTATGTCTTTGTTTACCTAAATATGGTTGTGTGAGTCGCCCTAAGATCTCACTGCACAGGTAGATAAAGAATTGTATTTCTTCAACTTCTGGGAGCAACCAAGGAAGGATGTCGCCGTGGCCGTCGGCACACGACCCAGGGAAAGGAGTCTGCTCTACCGGGAATTGGCACTGCTCACTAACGTTGTCTGACATCTGACGCCAAGGCAATAATACAGAGGTTTTGGTGAGAAAATTCCAACAATATCCTGACTGCTTCACAACTTCTAATTTAACCCCTTTTGCTCCAACCACCCGCCATCAGGTGTTTGTGAAGTGTTATTATTTTACATATGTGCGTCATTTTAAGTATTGATTTTAATACTTTTAACGACAGAATCACACATTTTGGCCTTGAGTAAGTAAACAGTTTCATATATAAAATCTCTGGTATTCTCTAGTTTGTTGTCGGAAAGTATAATTGGAACAAAACAAACTGGCAAACCAACACTTCAACTTAATATAGTGCAAGTGACAAAGTCAAAAAATAGGAAATCCAGAATAGAATTCAAGTGAGACATTTATGAATAAAATTCATGTATCTGTGGATGCGAGGAGACCAGCAAATTATATTATTTTCCCTGCCTGCTCTTCGCAAAACAAAGTGGTGAACCGAGTTGGGTAAGTTTTGGTATCTCAGATTTGTCTCACTTATGTTTTAAAAAAAAAAAAGAATCATGGACATGCACAAATGCATTTGAATTCCATTCTGGAGTTTCATCTTTTTGGGAAAATTAGACATTCGCTAGAAACTTGACAGTGCCTATCATTTGAACATTAAAAGACATAATGAGCAAATTTCAAAGGTCACAACAATTTCGAGGTCACAACAAGACACAAGCATCTACTAATCCTGGAGTTTTCGAAGGCCTGGTAAATTTTTTAGCAGAGTTAGACAAATCTTTAAAAGACCGTCTCACAAATGCAAGTGTTTTTAAAGGGTATTCTAAAGAAATCCAAAACAATATGCTAGATTGCGTTCTTATTGTCTGCCAAAAAAACATCAAAAAGAAATCTCAAGTGCAAGTTATGTCTCAGTTATCGCAGACGAAACGACAGACCTATCATCAATTTTCCAATTGGTTGTTGTTTTCTGCTGTGTGTTACCTAGTGGACAAGCAGTTAAGAGAAACTGGCAGTTAGTCAATCATCCTGGACGTGATGCTGCTTCAATCGCTCAATGTATTCGTACTGTTTTGGAAAGTGTTGTTGATTAACATGAGAAAGTGATATCCCAAAGCTATGACGGTGCTACTGTAATGAGTGGGCAGCATAATGGTGTTCGGGTAATTATTCAGCAACAATATAAACATGCACATGATGTGTATTGTTATGCACACCAGTTGAATTTAATCATAGTACAATCTACAAGTCAAAATCGACATGTCCGTTTATGTTTTTCCAACTTAAGTGATATAACGAACTTTTTTTAGTCACTCACCACAAAGGATTGCTGTTCTTGACGATGTTGTTGGTAGGAAAATTCCTCATGCTTCCTCTACAAGATGGAATTTTAAGTGTCGAACTGTTAACATAGTGTTTGAGAACAGAAAACAACTTATTGAGTCCATGAACAAATTGAGTCATTATGTAAGCATTCAACAACACTCAACCAAGTTGGAGCTATTCGGCGCATGTTGGCTGATCCAGTATTTGTATTTTGGCTCATAGATTTGCATAACATTATGCCTCATGTGGACGTTTTATATACATAGCTACAAAAAATGAGTATCGATGCAGGTAAAAAGATTGCCAGTTTTCGACATTCTGTTGAGAAAGAAAGAGAAATATGGAGATGGTGAAAATACACAATGAAATGTTAGTGCCAGAGCAACATTAAAAAAAAAAGGAAAGTGGAAGATATTCATGTAAATAGAACTGTTGCAGCCAAAAAATTGTGTGATTTGACTGCTAATCAAGTAAAGGAAAGATTTTCTTCTACCACATACTATTCTACTTAATGTCTTTTTGATGCCGAACATTTTCAGGAATACTATATGAAGTTTCCAGTTCATCTGCTTGAGCATACAACTAAAACGTACTCTATATATATATATATATATATATATATATATATATATATATATATATATATATATATATATATATATATATATATATATATATATATATATATAAGACATCCGAAATATGAGTGGAACAGTCAATCTCCTTTAGTTTGTCGCCGAAAACCACTTACAAACCACATTTATCGAGACACACAAACTGTTACTGATTATTTCTACAGTTCCCATGACTACAGCTGAGGCTGAAAGCTGTTTTTCAACTTTGAAGATGATAAAAACATTCTTAAGAAGTACAATGACCGAAGACAGACTCAGTGCATTAGCCATTCTTTCGATAGAAAAAGATATGGTAAACAAAATATAAAATTTTAATGACAGCGTCATCAACTTTTTTTCTTGTAAAAAAGACAGAAGGATAGATTTTGTTTATATGAAATGCATTTAAGGATTTCAATAACATTGTACTTATTCTCTCATCTTTCTTTGTACTATATTTGAGCATAAAATCAGAATTTGTGATACATTGAGCTCATTTTCGAGTTGACGATGTGGGGTGTTCAAGTAATGTAATCTAAAAAAAAGCTAAAGAAAATTATTTGCATTTATAAGTGCTGTATTTAATTATTTCGAAGCTGTTGAAAATACTACATTTTAGTTTGTGACATTTATGTTTTGTTCTGTGTTCAGGCGGCGAACGTTACTAATATTAACTTGCTATCAAACTGTGTTCAAATTTATTTGTGCTTTACTTTTTATGGCATTTTTTTATGTTAGGTCTATTTTGAATAAAAAATGTTAAATTGCAGTAATAACATTCCCTCAAAAACAATATACTTAAGAAAACTTATAAGTGTTATCTCCTACTTACAAAAGGCACGAGCCGTCACTGTATGCAGGCATCCTGCGCAAAAAACATGGGCGGCAATTTCCACCTCAAGGTTGCATGTGCCCTCCAAACATGCGCCCACAAGCTCCGCCAGCTCTCTGACAGTTTCTTCTGTCGTATTAAACCAATTTTCAGTGCTCAAGCCTGCTATTTTTGTAGCATTTTCATTAATGCTCCTACACTTTGTCTTTTTCTGTCGGTACGGAGTTTGCCGTATCTGAGTGGGTTTTACCATTCCCTTTCTAGAATATAGTTTTAGCTATAGGTACACTTAGTGAGGTTTTCACGGCCTTAATTCCTGGCCATAGCTGCCAAACCCTCCTAGCCGAGATACATGCCCTCTTGCATGAATTCCCTTCCTTTTAGGAGTAAGGGGCGCAGCCCTGAGACTCAACAAGCTCCCTGCCTACTGCGGGTGTACACTTAACACTTCGAAATAGAGTAGGCTCAATGTGGGTTTATGATTGACTTATCAGAACAATTGTACCATGTGCTTAAGATGTGAATCAATGTGTTTAAGGTTTTTAGTTTATGACTGTCATGTGCTGGTCTCGATGGCTCGCGTGTGTTCTTGGTGTGACTTAAGAAATCGTTAAATTTTATACCTTAAGTACAAGTAAAGGCGAAGTAGCCATTCAGAGCATAACAACAGTTGCTGTTGGTAGGAAACTGTATTTTCAAATTATCTTTAGGTTATTTTATATTGTGAAATCATATTTAAGTAATTATATTAATAGAGATAGTTAAAGAATAGTTCGCAGTCGTGTTTTCTTTTGTGGAAGAATTTATTGAATTCACTTCAATTAACTTTTTCAGATTTATTTATGTAAATGCCTAATGTTGCCATCAGCTTCCCTTTCTATAAGATCTCACGAGTTTTTTAAAACGATTACACAAGCAGTAACCACATGATGCGCTAAACCTCCAGAGGTGCTGGTGGTGTGTTCGTGTCCCGCCTGAGAGCAGGTGAGGAACAGGAACTGATGATGTGCCCGGCGCCATGTTCGGTATAGAGAACTATTGTTGATGGGGGTCGTACGGCCGATGGCCTACTGCGACTCTGGATATGCTGTCAATATGAAAGAGAGCTGAGTGAATTTGTACATTATATTAGGTAAAGGAAAAATATTGCCTGTGTGCGAAGCTGTCGTCCACTTCGCACACCAATATTACCACTGAAGTAATACTGCTTATGGGAGACAGGCCCCGGAAATTCAAAACACACTGAAATACACTTGTAAATTTGAAGGCTACTATTAGGGCGCAGTACCAGATGAACTCAGGAGAGTTAAATGCAATAAAACACGACTAATTGTGGTATGACTGTTTTATTACCATAAAGGTACCACGTAATGTTACTGCATTTGTTAATAGGTACCTTAATTTAGTGAACCCGGCCCTCTGGACCTGCCAGTGGTCGCTACTGCTGGAAAATTAGACATGGCCCTTAGAGTGTAATTACATGAAACACATCATGCGCGTGAAGTCCTGGTGTGTTACATCAGGATGCAGGGAGGCCTCCCCTCAGCTAAATAAAAGTACTAAAAGGTTCCTGAATTGTGTTATCTATGGGGATGAAGAAAAATTCAGATTATATTGAATTGCTGAGGGGGGTATGCGGAGCTTACCGTCTGCCCTGCCAGTTGTTTGGAGAGCTGAAGTCTGACTAAAGACATGGCGTCAGTTTCGCCGCACATCTGGAATATTCAACACCAAAATGAAAACATAAAAACAAAACGGAACTTAATGAATAACATGATAAGTGAAATTGATGTTGTACATAATTAAGATTGCTAAACTAAAACACATTGGTGACATACATGTGAATGCCGTAGCCCCAGATATGGCTAATAATGTGATGTCATGAGAATGTCAGTGAACCTGAAGGGTGATATTAAATGAAATTATGTCTCAGGTGGTTAATTCTCGATAGATAATTACAATACAATTTTATAATTAACCTTATAGACTCGGCATATGATATTATGTAATTAATTACATGGATTTCGTAACTAAGGGCGGAGCTACACCCTGTTTTTAATGGAATGTTATCGACTCCCAATGCTGGAGCTGGCGGTTTCCCTAGTGAGTTATGGTGTAATCACCATGAGTTATGCTTAAAAATGCTCCTATTAATTAATGCTGCTAGGGAACCGCTCGCCACTTCACACTTCCTGCGGGAATTTGATTCCCCATCTTTTGAAACCACTCGGAGCCACGTAGCACACCGTATTCGGCCACGGGGCCCGTCGGCATCGCGCACTTCGGAAAGTCGTGAGAATAAGCGGCGCCGCTTATCCCAGTGCTCCCTCCAATGGCTATTGCGTCTAACGGTCTTGCCATCCGGAACACACTCATTTATGTCACATATCCAGTCATCAAGAAAGTTACCTGTTGTGGTGAATGTTGAATATTATGAGCCATGGCCACGAGTTGCACGGCAGCAAGAAAAGTGTAATGCCATTCTTGTCGACCTGCACTAAACGAGACCGCGACCTAATGTAAATCAGTCGGGTGTTGCTGTGTGGTTAATGCATCTGCGATGGAACAAACGGGCACAAGGGATATGTGGACATCAGAAACACGTCGCAGTGTTTATAGGTGTTCTAATATTTTTCACGTAATTTTTTGCTGCTCGTGTAGATGTCAATATTATTGTTTACATTCATGTGACCATGTGGTCTCAAACACACCGCACCATGTACACCAGTGCGACATCTATGCAACATGTGTCAGTGTGTACCAGTCAGTGTATCCCCCATGCAATCTAGAGTTGTGTATTTATAATATTATTTGAGGGTTTATTGTGTTTCTATTATGTTATATAATTTTTGTATCACTGATGTGTTGACATTCACAAATGGCACGAACGTAAACAAACCGCGCACCCACATGGTAGAGTTCTACACACATGGAATATTCATGTGGTATTATTCATAGTTGTTTTATTGTGTGTGCTTGCTTTATGTTTATGAATTAAAAATTATTCTTAAATGACCAGCATTAAGCACAGTACAATACTGGACAGAGGCAGTACTGTTCATAAGTGAATTGGAAACCCCAAACTGCAATAACATAACGCAATAACACATGCCAAAAAGCGACCGAATATTAATAAGTGTTTCTTTTATGTAAGATTTTCCATACAGTGTATTTTGTTTATGTTGAGTGTATAAAAAAAATATGGTGTGAATGGATACTGAATAATCCCGGCACAAATTGGGCTGTGCACAGCCAAAATGCAAGGCACCAGAATGAAGTTAGGGTGCCTTACACAGTGAGTTTAAGTTTATGTTTTGTATATTTTATTTTTCTAGTAATATTGAATTGTGCCTTATAGTATTATGTTTTATATGTATCATATCCATCTAGGGTCACGTTCATTCCTTTCATTTAATTTAATTATTGTGTTAGAATAAGTTGTTGATCACGTGACATGGCGATGGGAGTTGGTGCCAGAGAGCAGGCAGCCCGCCGCCATGTTAAGTAGTAAAGCCATGAGTGCTGCATGAGAGTACGTGCATCGGGTGCCCTCCCTAGGCACTTCACCATTTGCACCAACCATGTCTTAAATGTAACTCATCAGAAACCTTTGATTAGTCTCACAGCCCAGTCCATCTTTTAGACGGCCGGGGCATAAGTCACTTCATTTTCCATGTAGATGCTTTGCTGCATTTTTACAACTGTAGTGGGTAACCTACTTTAATTGGGCGATTTTTTTTAGTGCTTCTGTGAAGGTAAATAGAATAAATCGACATGTCATATGAACCATGGAATGTTATTTGTTTCACCGGCCACGTAATGGCCGTATAAATCGTACATATTTTTCAAACACATAAGGCGGCCTATAGCAGCCCAGGAATGAGCGAGCAAATAAGAGTAGCTCTAATAATGCTCACTATACCAGGTGTTTAAGAATATATTAAGGGGAAATTGTACATATTTCTACAACTTCTGCAACTTCTACAAATGAGCCGTCGGACATCGAGGGGGCCACATGTAGGCCATCGGCCACACGATCCAACTGTATCTGTGCTCTCTGCTGAGAATGCAGGTGCCCCAGACAATTATGGTAGTATTTTAAAAATTCCATCCACCCAATATTTTCTCTTCGATGGTCCGGCATAGTAACGTCATATGCAATCATGTTTAAAAGCTCAGATTCATAATATTGGAGAGAGGATAGGACCAAAATATACGAATATACTAGCTATTTCGAACCTCATTTGATACGAGCTTTTTGCAGTGCGTTTGGCCATTCCAATAAAATACATACTTTTTTTTGCTCATCTAAAATTTGTTTAAAATTCTGTTTGGTTGAATAAGTTTAAAAATATTATAGAAATACAAAAATATATGTGTGTTTGTTATTCCCGGGGTAATGTAAAAAACATATTTTTAATATATATAATTTATTTTATAAAACATGTATAAATAAAAAATAGTTAATATAAAATTGCATAACATTATATATATTTCCAACTTGGAAAGGAGAAAGGAAAGAGAATCACCGTGAAATGCTTGGCCTTTGCAGATGACTTTGCTATATTAACAAACAACAAAGAAAAAGCCAAACTCGCACTAGAAAAACTTCATGAAATCTCTTATAAAACCAGACTTCAAATTTCATATGAAAAGGCTCAGTATATGGACACCAAATCAACAGGAAAACTCCCACTGAAAACACAGTATGGATAAATCTCACAAGTTACTCACCTCAAGTACTTGGGAGATACCATTCAACCCACGGGACTGAACACAATCTCACACATAGAAAGAATAGTCAAACTACAAAAGGCGTACAAAATTACATGGAATCACTATAACACAATAGCACTATCTTGTAATGCAAAACTACGACATTACAACACAGTTGTTTTACCAGAAGCCTTATATGCGCCAGAAACCACAGTAATCAGGGGATTGTCTAAAATACATGACACTGAGAAACAAAAACGAAAGATCCTTAGGAAAGTACATGGTGCGGTCCTCCGAGACGGAACTTGGGTCAGACGACCTACAAAAGAATTATAAGAAAACACAGACACAATCACAGACAAGTTGAGGAAAATATGCCTACAGTTCTAAGAACACTTATGAAGGATGGGTGAAGACAGACTCACAAAGAAAATTTCCAAAATAAATATAAATAAATATAAATTAAAGAGCAAGTGGACGAAAGAAACACAAGATGACCTGGAACAACTGAAAATCTCAGAAGAAGAAATTAAGGGCAGGAAAAATTCATAAATATAATTAGAAATAAGTAAATTAAACAAGAACCTAAAAGAGAAATGATAGCAAGAAGATGGACAGAGGAAATGAAGGAAAAACATAGTAAATTAATGAAGAGATTTTGGGAATAAAGGATAAGAGAAAAAATGAAGTGAAGCAGTGATTGCCTCAAGTTTACATGTTCTCCTAACGGGGAATAAGCAGTTCAATTTATCGGGAATTTTGATTTCTTTGTTAGGATTGTTGGAATCGCGGTTTTCTTTCATTTTAATCAGTGCTCCTGCTTGTTATTTTGTTCAGATACACCCTTGATGTTAGAAGTTGATGTTGGACTAGTTTTGTTTTGGTTCAGTTGAGAATAATTTTTTATTCAGATTCGGTTAAGTTTTAGGTTTGTATTTGAGGGTTTTGAAAAATTTCAGATCTATATATTTTTTAATTCGGGTTTTGATGTTGAGTAATTTGAGGTTTGGTTTCTGTTTACTTAGGCCCCTTTTTGGATTTAATTTGGTAGATGTTTTGTTGTTTTGTTTACCGGTAGTATTTTCAAAATTCATTAAAAGCTCACCCAAGATATAGCTAGTTTGGCTGGGATAGGTTCCAGAACACTTGGGGTTCGTGCATTCACGTGTTGCGGCCGTGAGCTGGAGCCGAGTGTAGTTTTGGTTCGATCAGCCGGATGCAGGAAGTGTTTACTTGTGCATTGGCTGACCAGGTAGGAACACGGCATAGGTGGCTAGCCAGCGAGAACTGGACTCGTGGATTGCTGAAGTGGCAGATGGCTAGAGGATGGTCGTGTGTCAAATTTATGGCACCCTAGGGGAAAGAGGTAGGATTGAAGCACCATGTGGGAGAGGCGGGGGTTGTCGGCGGTGAGGTTTCGCTAAAGACGACCCAGCGACAGCAACTCAGTAGTGCATCTAGAAGAGTAGTAGCTGAATCACCGATCCGAGCGGAAGTCAGAGTGTCGTCGTAGGAGTGATTTTGTTTTGAACACAGTGTGAGCCCAGGAGGAGCCTCGGAGATTATTCACGATGTAGTCAGATAAGTAACAGTATTCTTTCTTTTATTGTGTAAAAATGTAATCGTGTAGAGTTAATGAAGGTTTTCTTCCCAATTTCCCTATAAGGTTAAGTAAAGCAGTATACTTGTAACATGATTGATTTTCATCTAGAATTTTCAGAACGAAACAGGCCAGTGTTTAATTCTTTTTGTTGCCCAGTTATTGAGAGACCATTCCAGCGTGAGTTTTACCCTAGTGGATTTCTTTTGAGTATAATTTTGAGATGCAATAAGTATTTTGTTTGATTCACCTAAGATGCCTGAGTGATGTTGATGTGCCCGACCCATTTTAAAGGATTGACGCTTCCCTGTTGTCGCATAGTTTTTGGCCCGTTTAAGAGAATTTCAAGTAAATTTGAGCAATCACAGTTTCTCAGGAATGTTGTAAAGAGAATGAAGTGTTGTTATGGAATCAAATTTTAATCAGTGTTGTTAACTTTTGGAGAAGGCCAAAAAATCAAATTAGCTGGTTGTTAATGAACCAAAGTAATTTTCGCTGTGAACTGGACATTAAATTTTCAGATGCATTAAGTGATAAATACTCTTTGTATATGTAATACTTAGCCAATAATTTTTTTTGGTGCATTCTGATTGGGTCCTCACAAGTGATATTTAAAATTTAATTTTTTTTTAAATTAAATTTGGAGTTTATTTACTAAAATGTTGCTCACCGTGTTGCACTCTTTATTGACGTTCATACGATAGTAAATTTATATTAGGAAATCCCTCAATCTTATGTTAAATTTATTTTGTGCTTTTTCACTTGCAGTAAATTATTTTTAGGAGAATTGAAGCAGTATTAGAATAATTATTATTCTTATATATTTATTCTCGAAAGTTATTAAATCTGGTACTTAATTAATTTTATTTATTTATTTATCTTAATGAAGTCTCCCCCTTCACTATTATTTACTACATGTCAGTGCCTGCCTAAAGGACCCTAGTTCTCTTGTGTGCCAAGTTGAGTAGTCCCTAATATGAGCTATGTGCTACCAGTAATTTTGTTGACAAAGGCATCCAGGCTGCCTGGAGTACCATAAGTCTGGTAGTGGAGAGCTTTCAGCCGCCTGTAGTTCTTTTGTTTAGTTTTTTACGTAACCAGTAAAAGACGAGTGTTGTATGTGAAAAATGCTAAGAGTAGTGTAACCCTAGTCGATAGGGTAACAGAGGTATATATTGGGTTGAGGTGTTTATGCTATCTGTACCGAAGTTTTGAGTCGATGTAGATTTAAGTGATTTTTCTGGTAAGAGGTAAGCTTGTTTTGTGGCCTCCTCCTTCTCGTTGTTGCATATGGTCATAGTTAGATATGGTTGCTGTGGTTTTTTTTTCCATCCCCCTCTTACCAAATAACAATTGGTGTAGTCACCGAGTAATATTATTAATTAGCTTGATATCCTACTTTAGTTTTGTCCAACCCCCCTTTACATCATTCTTGGTATTAAAAAACAATTAGTGTTAGGCGTCGGCTAGTAATAATTCGACTAGTTGTTCTTTTTCAAAATTTGATCTAGCCAGCGGTAGGTGCTGTGATTGACACAAATTTAATAATATTGAGATTTAATTTAGTCTTTTGGTAATTTGGTTTGGACTATTTTTTTTTTCATGCTGTTTTCAGATTACTGACGACTTCTGTGTAATGGGATAAAAGCCAAAAGTTGTATTGTACAGTAGTCGTCAGTTATAGGTGTTCATATGGTTTTGGTATGGCCATCGTTTTTTGTTTAATGATTTTTTTACAAGATTTTAAATGGTAGTGTATTCTGTCTGTATCAAGTAATTAAAATATGATTGATAGTTTTGTTTTATGAAATGGAAGTTTGAAATAGTAATAGACGAAAAGGGAAGTACAGTTAAGTCTGCTGCTGTATTTGTTTTTTTTGACGTAGTTCATATTTCGTCCTCTGAAGAGTTATCAGCTATTTTAGTTCTGAAATAACCGGCCAATGCATAAAGTAATGTAGATTTCTTTTGTTATTTTCTTGTTGTGGGCGGTATTTTGTTAGACATTGCAGAGCGCTCGTAGCAGCGCTAGTCCGCCGCACCGGTTCAGTTAGTGAGCGCGATTGCGACTAGATGACAGTTGTTGCCATTTGAGTCGGTTGGTAGTCGATATTCAATCGCGATTATTCTTTATCTGTTGTTGTTATGGTTATTAAAGTCGTGATATCAGAGTTTTGTTTATTCTCAATTTTAATTTCAATCAGGACTTGATGCCGGTTGCATCATCGTGGTTCGAAACTCTATTTGAAAATGTATCTAAGATCGACACAGAAAACTGTTGCACTATGAGAGTTCAGAGCTCGGAGATTTGAAGGGTGATTGACTTCGCACCAAGGTGCCGAGGCGAGAGGACTGGAGCATGCTACAAGAAAGAAGCAGTGGGCTGCTGCCCCATAGCGAACCAGGTGGTATTAATTTATTCTCCTGGGCGGCTAGCTTTCCTGGCCCGACTCTGGTAGAGGAGGGTTGTCTGTGAAGCTGGTTTGGCGAGGGAGAGTGCGTTTCTAGGGAAATAGTGCTGGGAAAGGAGACTAATTGAGTGTCCCCTTCCCCCCTTCGCCTTGGTCAAGCACATATAGGTAAAAAGAGGGAAATCGCCGAGGTGCACCAAGCCTCGGCCGACACCGCAGAACAACTTACTTTAGAGCAGCGCCCCAAGCGGCTGGATATCCGGCCAATCACAGCGATTCACACCCCCGAGGTGCCCTACCATGCACTGGCTTCACAGCTGTGCCAGGTAATCAAGGGAGGTATGGGAACGCGTCGTCCCCGATGGTGTCGCCTACCAAGCGAAAACAATTGAAGATTATCACCTGGCATTACAGGTGATACGCGCATCAGGACTCTGAGCTACAGTGTGCTTTTGCCCAGAAATGAAATACCACTGAAGGTGGTAATAAAGGCAGTGCCCACGGACATGGACCTGCAAATGGTTCACGAAGAACTGATTACTCGAGGGTTCGATCTCACGAGTGTACACCCGATTTACTCGAGAAACAGAATGTGATTAGGATTAACCTCCCCCTCCCCCTTTTACAGAGAAAACTGCAATATTGCAGCTGAATAGACTGTGCGGACTTGTAGTCCGAGTGAAGAAATACCACCGCCCTGAAGGCCCAAAGCACAAAGTGCTAATGTTTCAACCACAACAGTGCTGGTTGCAACTGCATCCCGATAAATTTTTGTGGCAGAGCACACTTGACGATTCAGCGTCTGGAAAAAGACCAGAACAAAAGTTATGTGTCCTATGCCAGGGCAAACATGCGGTGAAATACCGCAGCTGTCCAGCTTTCAAAATTGAAAAAAGGTGCTGCCTTCCCCAAGACGAACGCAGGAAAAATCAGCAACAGTCTGCTGTCTCCCTGCGTGCACATGAATACTACAATGCCTCAAGGGCAAATCAAGGGCAAACACAGTAGCAGTTTATCCCTGCCCTGGCCCTCTCTGCGAATGCTTGGACGACTATGGGGAGAAACAACAGGCCCCCACGAAACACATTTGTGCCGGAATATGCACAATACAGGCCAGTTCCATCACAAAATTACTATATCACACTGCAGTACCAACAAGAGTACGAGATGTGTTATCTTCCCCTAGCAAACCATTCCAAGCCGAGGAACAATCAAAATAACTAGCCTCAGCCATTTGCTAAAGGTAAAATGAACCCTAATACGCAGAAAAAGACTTCCAAACAGACTCAAAACTCCATGCGAACGATTATAGTAACTGCTCCGCCCACCACCGCGCCCGCCATTGATGCCCTCCACCTCCTCGGATAGGCCAGCAGCTCAGGCCAATCAGAACACATCTCTGCCAACTCCTGTGGAACAAGCCTTTTCCATGGAAGTTGAGCAAGCAGCAGTCACACAACAAACTCTCGAACATGCAGAGAGCAAATCTGCAGAAGTAAGGGCAACTTCACTCGATGAAATTACATCTATACTTAAGAGTAGCGATGCACTAAAGGAAAAGCCCCTCTTTAAGACTTTATTTGAACTTCTGTCTAACTCAGTGTGATCTGGGCAGACCCAATCTCCGATTTGCGCACTAAAGCCACTGCTACTGTATGTTTTACCCTGAAAGTGGCTAACTCTGTTACCAGAAATGACGCCTCATGCGGCGCCATATACACACGATCGGTACACTACAATAAATAATTTTTATACTGGAATGCTCGAGGCATTCGCGACAAACAACACGATCTAATTGATTATTTAGGCAGGCACATAATACCCCTCGCAGCTATTAATGAGACCCATTTCAGCCCCTGAGTTAGGTTTTCAGTCCCAGGATATACTGTTTTCCACGCAGATCGGGAAGACAGGCAAGTAGGCGGAGTATGCTACTTGTTTTAGTACACAATTATATCAAGTGCTACACTGCCCAACGACCCCAGCTTGCTACTGTTGAAGCAGTAGGGGCTGAATTAAAGCTAGGCACACAACACATAGTATTCTGTGCTATATACTGTCCGCCAGGCCGCACTTTAACAGCTGCCGACCTGGACGAACTCACCAACATCGGGCTCGCATTAATTGCTGCAAGCGATTTGAATGCGAAACATGCTGTCCTAAATTGTAGTTCACGCACAGCAATTGGTAATGTGCTTATTAGACACCAAGACCGTCATGATTATATTGTGCACGTCCCACTGGAGACAACCTTTGACCCCCCTAATCCCAGACACCAACCAGATATTCTGGATATTGTGTTAACAAAATGCCTACGCACGCCCTTTGATTTAACTGTTCTACATGAACTATCATCCGACCATTACCCTGTTCATGCTGAGTTCGTGCCACTAGATACTGACACGACCCAAAATAGTACTTTTAGAGACTATAAACACGCGAATTGGCGTGGCTTCCAGGGGTATTTGGAGGAAGAGCTGACATTGTCATTCTCTCTAGACACATCCGAAAAAACTGACACTGCCGTAAACACAATTACCGAGTGTATGCAGCGCGGTATTGCCAACTTTGTGCCCGCAAAACAAATTAAGTGGAATGAAAACACACTTCCAGTTTATATAAGAGATTTAATTTCTCAAAAAAAAAACTTCGCATGCGTTACTCGCGCACCCTACATCAGCACACCAAAACTCTTGTTAATGAAATACGAGAGCAAATAGACACTGAAATACACATTTGGCGAGCAGGACACTGAGACAAAAAAGTATCCCAACTTAAAATTGCAGACAGTAGCTTTGGAAAACTACCAACAATTTAATTAATAAATGAGATATTGTTCCTCCTTTACAAACACAAAATGGCGTCGTCCACATCCCGCAGCAGAAAGCTGAAGCCCTTGTTTCATATTTAGAACAGGTCTTCCAGCACAATGCTGTTCCAAACGATCCCCAGCACACAACACATATTTATCGCGAACAACCCTTCCGCCTGCAATAACCTACAGCAGCGTATCCGGAATATACACATGCGGATGAAATAAAACGTGTTATTCGTCTCATGGAGCCCAGCAAGGCCGCTGACTTTGATGAAATACAAGCACTAACACTTCACAAAATACCAAATAGTAGACTAGAGGCCCTGGCGGGACTGTTCAACAGCAGCTTCAAACTCGCGCACTTCCCTTTTCCGTGGAAACTGGCAAATGTTATCATCTTCCCAAAGCCCGGGAAAGATAAAACACAGCCTCAGAACTACCACCCCATCAGCCTGCTAAGTGCTCTCTCAAAAATATTTGAGAAAGTTATACTCAAATGACTTGAAAAACACATTGCGGCTGAACACTTAATCCACAATACACCAGCTTGTGAGATTAACTGACTATATAACTTAACCTCTCAACTGAAGACATTCCCAGCTGCACTATTCCTAGATGTCGAAAAGGCTTTTGACAGGGTTTTTCATGCAGGTCTAGTACACAAACTTTATTCTACAAATCTCTCCGACTGCTATGTCAAGTTACTGCACTCGTACCTTGACAGACGCAAATTTGCCGTCACTGTGGAAGGAACCACATCCGAGCATAAAGTACTTAGAGCTGATGTTTCCCAAGGAAGTTCAATTTATACACACATGATATCCCGTGCCCTACTGCATGGACTGCCCAACTCGGTATCTATGCAGATGACACAGTACTTTACACTCGCTCCAGTGACTTGAACATGGCTATGTGCTTTGTCCAAGACCACTTAAATATGCTCGAGTCATATTTTCGCAAATTATGAATTAAGATAAATGTCGGCAAATGTGAAGCTGTCATATTTAAACACAAGAACCTAGCTCAGGCTCTCCCACCCATTACACTGTTGCAGGAAAATATTCCTTATAAAACCGAGGTAAAATACCTTGGTGTGACCATGAACAGGGTGCTGACATGGCGTTCCCAAGCTACTGTCAAGCGCCAGCAAGCCCTAGCCCTCCTCGCGGCCCTCTACACAGTGTTTAACTATATAGGTGGCTTCACACTGCACAATGGGATAGTAATATATAAATCCCTTATCCGCCCTATACTTTTATATGCAGCGCCAGCCTGGGCATACTGTACTAAGACATACAGGCAAAAACTACACTGAGTGCAAAATAAATGCCTCAAAATAGCTGCCCATGTAACCAGATATATTGCCAACAGCAAATTTCATGTTGAACTCCAACAGCCAATGCTGTTTGAAGTAATTCAGGATATGGCAAGGAAGCTGTATGCCACAGTCATTGACTCAAACAACACCCTCATTAGCGCCCTAGGGGACTATGACCCTGACAAAACCCAGATGTACAAGCGGCCTAAATCGCTATTGGTGCTCAGATCACCATAGTAATTTAATACCACACACTTCCCAGCGAACACATGTGACACCTGCACGCACTAATACACATGTGGCGAACACCACTGCGATTTAGTACATCCCAGTACCAATTTTTATACTTAACAATACAACACCATCTATGTAGCACCTTGTGCCCACAGTCACAAGCGAAAATGTACACCGGAATGGCTCGGTGTTGGGCGACTGTGGTGTCACATTGCACAGCATCTCAAGACACTGCGACTTTCCATCATCCTTCAAGTTATACACCACCTAGAAGCCGAAGGAGACACTTCAAGGTGACCAAGTTCTCGTGCTACACATTACAGTCGCGCTTCAGAGGGGGGTGGGGTGCACTATGTATGGTCTGTTGCAACGCCTTAGCACTGCTGATGTGCTCTCTGGTGCACCGCTAAGCACTTTCGCCTGAGGCAGGCTGTCCACCTAGGGAGTCTCCACCACCTCTTCCTTTTCTCTTCCTCTTTTTGTTTCAGGTGTCGACTAGCGGCACCAATATCAATCTTTCTTTTGTAGTGTTTCAAACACCTTTTGAATAAAGAATATCCTTTCCCATCCTCTGTTCTAGTAGAAACCTTTTTCTACTTCATAAATTGCATGCAGTCTTGCAACTATTTTCTGTCGATAGGTTTTTACGACGCCTATGTCAGTTTCCCCCTCCTTGTAGTTTAGATTGTTAGCATGGAAGGTAAACATGGCCCCAATAGCAGTCAGGTTTCCCCAATCCCAGTAAAGCCGCGAGCATGTGCCCTTGAAACTTCCCTGCATGTCTAGGCTTAAGGGGGCTCAACCCTGAGATGCAATTAGGTCCTATCCCTACCCTGGACTTCCGACTATCCTCTTAGTTTTAAGGTAAGTTAGAAACAAATTCAGAACTCAAGATGAAGTTCATTTCGAACCAACAAATATGTCGGTTCCAAATCTCAATCCGAGATCAGCAGCCAACGTCGAGAGTAGTTTGACAATATGGCAACAGATAGAACAACAGTGATTATTTTCTTGGGTAATTAAAACAACATTATAGGCACTTGAATATTATTCAGTAAAATTTGTACAACAATAATTTACTTAAAACAGATAAAACATCGTACAACTAGCTCTATCTATGGTGAAAAATACGCCTACTTCCATGACGTCATATAATAAGTACTAATAGGAATATTTGTCTCATACTTAATATTGACCTCTCACTATATATCTAACATTGAAATTCACGCCTTCAGAGCAATTATACCGCCCGATTTCATAGAAATAAGGCCCCGGAACTGGCCGGAATTTTCCGGATCGGTCCGGGACAAAAAACTACCATGTTTAACAAAACTAGTTGGTGCTAGCATAGCGCCAGCCATATCGCTCTCGGACTTCCCCGAGTTAACATGTTTTACTTAACTTTTAGCCGCTCGTCACGGTACATTCAGACATGCATTCACACACCAATCAGATTATTTAATTGTTGTAACATATAAGATATGAAGTAATTACTGAAACTGAAACAACTACACTGATTTAAATTTTCGCGAAACTTAAATTCACCACTTCAATATACATATAATTAATTTAATTATATAAACCCTTGCCACTCCAGTCATGGGAAAGATACTTTTATCGAATATTTAACTTCATTTGGCTATTAACCTCCGCTTTTTATACCAAACTGTCGCTAGCTCTCTCACAGGGAGCTCGTGACAGTACTTCACAAGTCCTGAACTTTAAAATTCCGCGCTGATAAAATCAATTAACTTCACCACTCTCTTTTATCCCGTACAGGCAGGGAAAAAGAGAGTAAAATTCATTTATGGAAACAGCTCCCTGGCGCTACCCAGGGAATCCTGTACAAGAATGTTGCTTTGCAGCTTAAAATATGTTTGATGGGTGCGGAGGGAGGAGGGGGTTAGCTTCTCCTCGCCTCCGCAAACTAATTGATAACCAACTGGGTGGCCAAGGTTCCTCACAAGGAGTCGATCTACCCCCGCGCTGAGGGAGTAGCGTCCCAGTGATGTAAAATGGCGGGTCTAACATTGAATCAAACACCCAAAGTCATGATATTTCGTTGGTGCAACACTTCTGTTGAAACCAAGATCACAGTGGATCCTGTTTCAGAAATAGGAACATTCAATTTTAGATCGGGGCGATGTTTGTGCCACCGGCCCTTCGTTAATTTAAGATTGAAGAAAAGGGAAACATTTTGATTGCTAAAATTAATCAGATATTTTTAAAATATTTGCCGACTTTCTAGACAATTTGTCCGGGGTGGAGAATGTGTCCACCTTCAGTCGTCATCGGCAACTACTTGAAGTTCTGAAACGTCCAGCAGCCGCTTCGACGGAATTTTTCCTGGCTGCGGTTAAACAAGTTTGTTCGAAAAAAAAAAGTTGTATGTATTCTGTCTAAATTAGTTTTTTTTTTTGTGTTTTGTTTTTGAGGACCGTTATTATTAATTTGTCGACAGGTCATCCTGTGTGAGACTGTATGGAACTTAAGTTATTTTGGTTTATCGTAAACAAATACAAAATGAAAAAGAAACATAAGGATGAAGTAAATTCGAATTTAAAATAGAAGATGAACTTTCAGCTTTGTTTGGGAACTGCCAATTATTTAATGTTAAATTGGATTGAAATCCCAATGATAATTGTTTTTTTTTTATTTGTTGCTAATGATTTCCCCCCCCCCCCCCCCCGCTCCATTTCTAAAAGTAAATTAGGTTAGTGATGGAAACCCAGTTTTAGAAAATGTAATTATTTTGTTTTGTTTTTTATTAGGAGTCAAAATTTTTCCAAAATTAGGGTTTTCTATCAGGTCGGGCGTAAAGGGTGACGTCTGCTACTAGTAGTGTTCAGGAAAGCTGGTACGACCTATACTCTGAATTTCCTACTTCTTTTCCGCTGTTCTAGTTCTGTCTTTCTCCTGACATGTTTTCGTCGGTGGTTTGTGCCGCCCCTTCTTGTATTCGTCAAAGGGGTCCCACTCACAAACATCTATCCTGTCGTCTATTGCCTTACTTGTATCTCTCCTAAAATTCCTTTGTTTACCTTTTAACCCGCCTAATTCTTTAGACAGCACTTTAGTGGTTAGCCTCACCCGAGCGTAGTAAGATCATTTTTGCAACTAAATGATTTGCTGCAATGTTTCTGGTAACGTGTATTAAGCACCTGGCACTTGAGTTCCTTTGCTGTCTTTTCCTTGTAGTTTTCCGGAAAGTTTTGGTAACTTCATCTATGAATTCTTTCACGGACTGTTTCCTCTGCGTGGGTGAAGTAGGCTTTGGATATTTGCAGCCGAACTGAAAATGTGTATGTTTTTGTTTGGGAATTAATTAATTCCCCTTCCCCCTCCTCAAATAGATGTTATGGAAGTTAGTTTATGTTTAATTTTTATTCAGAGTGTCGTTTGTGCGGGTGTTTTTTGTCTATGCATTGTTAAAAGCTAGTTGGCCAGAGGAAAGTAGTGCTTGGGCACCCCGGGACAGCCGACCATGGACTGTACGAGGGCCTGGAACTGTTTTGACAACCCACCTCCCTCTAGTGACAATGACCTATTTTTTTATTATGGGTAGGCACAGAAGGTTAAGAAAATTATGTTAGGGTTTTTTTAATGAACACAAACGTTTAAAAGACAAAGTTTTTTTTTTTTTGTTTTAATGGTTTTACTTTTAGAGTTTGTTAAGAAGTAAGAATCTTATAATTGCTGATAATTGAAGGTTTATAGACCTTGGAAAAAAATAATAATACTGAAGTAAATCGCTTTTGTATAGGATTTGATATGGATTATTTTCCATTAATTAAAGGAAGTCTACCTAAGGATGTACTGTGAATTCGTAAATTATCCCATTAGAGATCTTCTGATAATTTATTTGTCATTTGTGTTTTGGTTAGCCCTGATTAGAATAGTTGATTTTATTTTTGTTGTTTTGTCGAGACCTAAGGTGACAGCAGCTTGAAAGTAAAATGGTTGGTAAAATTTTGTCATCATTTAAGTTGTCTGTTCGGTATTGCCATTTAAAGGAGAAGATAGACGTTTATTGTTGTTTTTTAAGCTGTTAGATACAGTCCCTTGAAGTTAAACAAAATGACAGAGAAAAAGGCTCAGTGAAAATAAGTTTTAAGCTATTGCAGTCGTTAAACAATATTAAATTTGTCCCTGGCGTGGACTGTTAATGTTGGTGTTTTATTGAAAAACAATTTATGTGGTAGAACCTAAAATGATAGTCAGTCATTAATTTTTATTTTGGGTTGAGGTCTTTATTTACATTAAGTCTTCTAGAATGAGCTAGAAGGTAAGAGTCAGAAGTTAAGTGTTTTTAAGTTGGAAGTGTGATTCAGACGAATCGCATAACCCTTGTCAGGGAGCAATGTATTGTAAGATGGTGTAAATGATGTTGTGAGATGAGCCGCATAACCTATGCCATGAGCCAGGTATTGTAAGATGGCAGTCGCTATTGTTTGTCGTTAACCTTCTTGTTGTGGACTTAGAAATCCATTATTAGCAGTTAAGTTAGTCGTTAAGGATGGTTGTGTGCCATTAGAGGTTGTGTGTTTTATTGCTAAGATGTTATGTTAGAATTAATATAATGGAAGACTCTCAACCAAAAGTTTGTAAGCTGGGTTCCAAAGTTAGATGTTGAAGTGGATAAGAGACTGTACGAGGCCATTAGCAGTAAGGTATTGATTTATTTTTTGTGTGAGTCTCTGATGGATGTTTCTGTTAAAGGGGTTATGTTAGTCTTAGTTATATGGGTGGGTTAGGAGCAGGCCGACCTGTCTCTCCTCTCCCTCCCTCAATATTAACAGTAGATGTGGGTCGCCAAGTGTGCTCGGTGTGTGCAGTGTAGTGTGGAGAGACAGTGGACTCTCTGTGTGGTCGATAGGGAAAGTGACTAGACTGTTTGGTACTCAGCCGAGTGTGGCAGTGGAAATTGTGGATGCTCATGTGGTTCATGAGGGACTGTGTGCATTCAGGATTGGGTCATGCCGTTGTCCCAAAGCAATTGAAGAAGATTGCTCCTGGCTACCTTAGAGGAGAGTGGCTGTTCCTCTTTGCCCCCCTGTTGTCATCATTTGTAGCCTGTTGAGTCTTTGCCGTGGGCGTAGACGACATAACCACCAGCCCCAGCAGATGTGGTCGACCTTGTGGCTGTGATTCCTGGCCAATTAGAGTGGGTGCTTTCCCAAGGCCTTGGCCCCCCTTAGTAGTTGCAGCGAGCTGCTGGCCAGTGAA
The DNA here is from genome assembly GCA_029891345.1 of Dryococelus australis. NCBI lineage: Eukaryota > Metazoa > Arthropoda > Insecta > Phasmatodea > Phasmatidae > Dryococelus > Dryococelus australis. Next base: position 277,837,567 of record CM056994.1, on the reverse strand, counting down.
GTCTGCCATCTGTGAGTCTGTCCAGGAGGAGCGCTGAAGAGGAAGGCGACACCAGAGTGACACGTTTTGGCATGTGGTGTTTGGACTGTCATGTGCGACTTCGTCGTGGGCAGCATCGTCCCTCCCACTTCCTTCGATCCTTTTAAATAGTTTCCTAACCCCTTTTGGTTTGCTCGCGTAGTCGTAAAGCCTTCCATGCAGAGTATTGAGTTTTGTCGGGAGGTTTAGTCGCTTAGGATATAGTTGTGTGTATGTATGCGTTAAGTTCAGTGTCTCACCCCTTCATTTGAATTTTGATTTTCATGTTTTGTATTTTGGAAAACCTTAAATACTATGATTTACTTATTTGTATTGAAGAGAAAAGTAAAAATAAAATATTGTTACCATTTATAGGAGAAAAAATTGTTGGTTGATAAATGTGTTGCTATGGTATACCGCTGCAGTCCTCCTGTGTTCATAGGTCTCGTGAAAGTAAAAGCTTGTGGGAGGAGAGGTCCGGTGCTGACTCGTCGTCGATTCGCTGGAGCTGAGCGGAAGTTAAGGGGGCTAGTCTCCAGTCGTGAAGATGGTTTTGCTGTGGTTGCAGACATCGACTCCCCTTCCTCGACATCAGCCAGCCTCAAAGACAGCGGTGGCGAGCCATTGTTGACCTACTCATCTAAGACATGTTCAGATAAGTCCTGTCTTAAATTTTTTTCTGTAATTAGTGACAGATACCTATAGTAAAGTCTTTTTTTTTGGGGGGGGGGGGGGGTAGTTGTGAATGAACTGTGCAAATGAAACAGTTGTTTGCGGTAAACCCAGTGAACTGGACACCATGATGACAATGTCTTAAAACAGTAATATCTTATGATTTTTTTGTGTTCTACAACAGAATTATAGTAATCAGGCAAAACAAAAAAGGGGCTCAAAAATGATTATTGTATCAGGGCTAAAATTTTAGAATGGCGAATACAGTTTGTGAGTGCAAAAACTAATCGACACCGGGGAAAGTATTACACTGCTGTTTTTCTGGATAGGTTAATTTTTCGGGATTTTTTACTTTTTGTTAGGGTTGTTGGGGAACACAATCTTTTTTTTTTTTTTGTTTCAGGCAGTGTGTCTGTTTTTTATTCATATATACCCCTGTGGCTAGAAGTTGATGTTGGACTAGTTTTGTTTTGGTTCAGTTGAGAATCGTTTTTTATTCAGTTTGGTTAAATTTTAGGTTTAAATTTGAAAGTTTTGTAGAATTTCTGATTTTAACTTTTTTTAATTCGGGTTTTGATGTCGAGTCAATAGATGTTTAGTTTTTGTTTACATAGGTCCTTTTATGGATGTAATTTGGTAGATGTTTTGTTGTTTTGTTTACTGGTAGTCTTTTTCAAAATTCATTAAAAGCTCACCCAAGATATAGCGAGTTTGGCTGGGATAGGTTCCAGAACACTCGGGGTTCGTGCATTCACGTGTTGCAGCCGTGTGCTGGAGCCGAGTGGAGTTTTCGTTCTGTCAGCCGGGCGCAGGAAGTGTTCACGTGCACATGGGGTGACCGGGTAGGAACACGGCGTAGGCAGCTAGCCAGCAAGAACTGGACTCGTGGATTGCTGAAGTGGCAGATGGCTAGAGGACGGTCGTGTGTCTACTTTAGGGCACACGAGGGGAAGGAGGTAGGATGCTGAAGTGCCATGTGGGTGATGCGGGGGTGGTCGGCGACGAGGTTTCGCTGACGATGATACAGCGACAGCAGCTCGGTAGTGTGGGTGGCGTGTAGGGTCATTCAGGACACATCCACATCTAGAAGAGTCATTGCTGAATCACCGATCCGAACAGACGTCAGAGTGTCGTCGGAGTGATTTTGTTTTGAACACAGTATGAGCCCAGGAGGAGCCTAGGAATTATCCATGATGTCAGATAAGTAGTAGTTTTCTTTCTTTTATTGTGTAAAAATATAGTTGTGTACAGGAAATGAAGGTTTTCTTCCCAATTTTCCTATAAGGCTAAGTAAAGTTGTGTAGTTATAACATGCTTGATTGTTATCGAGAATTTTAAGAATGAAACAGGCCGGAGTTTAATTCTTTTTGCTGCCCAGTTTTTGATAGAACAGTGTAGTGTGTGTTTTACCCTAGTGCATTACTTTTGAGAATAATTTTGAGATGCAATAAGTATTTTGTTTGATGCACCTAAGATGCCTGAGTGATGTTGATTTGGCCGACCCCTTTAAAGGATTGAGTTTTCCCATTTTACGCATAGTTTGTGGCCCGATGAGGAGAATTTCATGTAAATTTGGGCAACTACAGTTTCTCAGGAATGTTGTAAAGAGAATGAAGTGTTGTGATGGAATCATATTTTAATCACTGTTGTTAGCTTTTTCGGAAGACCCAGAAATTAAATTTGCTGGTTGTTTACAAACCAAAGTAATTTTCGTTGTGAACTAGACATTAGATTTTCAGACACATTAAGTGATACTCTTTGTAAATGTAATAATCAGCCAATGAATTATTTTTTTTAGTGCATTCTGATTGGATACTCGCAAGTAATATTTAAAATTTTGAATTTTTGTGTTTAATTAAAAATGGAGTTTATTTACTAATTTGTTGTTCACCCTGCTGTACTCTTTTTTTGGCGATTAAACTATAGTAAATTTATATTTAAAAATTCCTCTTTTTTAATTGCTTTTAATTTTTGTGGTACTTCCCCCCTCAATATAATGCTGAATTTATAATTTTATGAAATGAGGAAGGTGATATCACCCGTCCCCCTATAGTTAATTTTTGTACAGTGGAAATTTATTTGTTTTATTTGAATGGGTTTCTTAAAAAAACTCCTGGGCTTTGGCGTAGAGCTGCTGCTCTGGTAGAAGTTTTTGTTGCTCCTGCAGCCGCTGCTGTGGCCGATGTTGAAGCATCTGTTGTTCTGGCTGGGGTTGCTGCATCGACTGCTATGGCTGGTGTTGCAGAGGCAGTTTTTGTGGCCGTTGTTGGAGAGGCAGCTGTTGTGGCAGGTGTTGGAGAGGTGTCTGTTTTGGCAGGTGTTAGAGAGGTGGCTGTTGTGACAGGTGTTGCAGAGGTGACAGTTGTGGTCGGTGTTGGAGAGGCGGCTGTTGTGATCGGTGTTGGAGAGGCAGCTGCTGCAACAGCTGCTGTGTTAGGTATAATTGGAGCAGGAGTCACTGCAACATTGTGTTTTTGGCTTGCCGGCTCCTCTCCCGGGCCCTCTAACCCAACATAGGTGGGTGGCTGCACCTATGTTAACATAATAACCTTAGATTTTTCTTTTGTTTCTAAGGAAAGTAAATACTTAGCTTTTCTACAAAACTTGCATGTTTCACTAAGTCTACACTGACGATGTTTCCTCTTTAATTTTCGCGATTTTTAACATCCAACTGTTCTTGAGAATTTTCAAACACATTCAACCTTTCCCAAAACTCTTTATACTCTCTAACAAACTCCTTCCCCTTTAATTCTGAAATTCTAACATTTTCTCAAGTTCATCTTTAGCTTCCACATATTTAGTTAAAAGTAGATTAATTTCCTTTCTCAATGCGCAATGTTTTGAAAACCTATAGTTAAATTCTTTAAAATCATGTTCCATTCCTACAACTTCCCCATCTAACTCTACCTGTGCTGTAATATTCGTCATTGTGATAGTGATAAAGTTTACTATCACTCGCTCTACTGCTAGCGATCACACTGTGATACACCTAGAACAGCGTGTGTGGTATTTATATGCACAGACTGGATTTTTATTCGCACTGGTGATGCGGATTATTCTAAACTGGTAGGTGATTGTTGTTTCTTTTTTGCATCACCTTATCTGAAATGCACTCGCTCATTAATGTTTCTTTTTTCTCATCAGCGTATCAGGAGTGCAGTTGCTCGCTCTAAGTCGTGACTAGTATCTCCGCACATGCCCGTGAGGTGACTGACATACATTACTCAACTTGGCCTCATCGTTATGCAAGAATTATCTCAGGGCAGAAAAAAAATTTTTTTCCTGTTCTAAACCATACACTACCTTGCATTGCACTTGTATCTTTTTCCTCCTGATGTCCTGGTGGAAGCCAGAGTATATAATCAACGGACCTCACGACGAGCGATATCAGCAACAATGAGATGGCTAAGAGGAAGATGCCCTGTGATGTTTGTTAGGCGTTGGGGGGTGTGGGGGTGTGAGACTCGGCTGTCAACACCATTGATGCCGAGAAGAGGCAGGAGGCCCCCTATCTAAAAAAAATAGTTGACCATCGCCTTTTGATCTTTTGTTTTGTTTATCCTCAACTATGTTTGCATACATCTTTGCTCTTAAGCCAACAAATTCTTTCATTACATTGCCATTACACTCATCTTTCATTTTGCCTAAAAGGTTTTGTTGGTTTGTGGCATGTTATAAATATTGTCTTTTGGATAATCACACATGTCAAATTTACCTAACATCAACTTCATGTCTTCATAACATTCTTCTATTTTTATGATATAAAAATAAGATTCGTTGTATTGAAAACACAATTCAGTTTTATCACCATATTTTTGCTTCATAATTTCATAGTGGAAATCGTACATTAATTCTGTCGAAATGTCCGAAATGGTCATGCCCACATATATTGACTTATTAAATTTTACATTAGTTTTATTCATATGAATAGCTGCAAGATTCTCATTAAGTACAGTACTTCTTTTGAAGTTTGGCTTGGCCACTTATTGAGGTGTTCCTGGCAAAAACCAAGACATGTCACACAAAGAACATTATTAATAAAGTTAAAAAACCTCCTAGCTTTCTTATTATCATACCAAATTTTTTGACAAAAATTTAATAGATATGTAAAACTATTATCGCATTATGGCTTCAGAGCAATATATTAAATTCATATTCAAACACTCATTATAAATGATTAAGTAATGGACTTGTTCTGTTTATGTTGGAAAACTGTAGGGTATGTAGTATTAGTGAATAAAGAATAATGAAATCTGCTGCAAATTAATGTAATTTAACATGGAGTTTAATGCTACCTTGTATTTAACAGACTAAAGCTAAGAAGTACAGACTAAAGCTAAGAAGTTTACATATTCTGCACTGTCTTCTTTCTACTCATCACAGCCACTACTGTTATCATCACTCGAAACTTCCATAGCGACATTCTGTGACTCCCGTGTAACTTCTTTGGTTACCCCAGAGATCAAATCTTCATAGGACCTCCTATTTTCGGGTTTTACAAATTGAATCAGCTGTTGAAGATCTTTCTTTTTCACTAGTGCAATTGGGGGATGTGTTGCATATAGTGATGGTAAATCTAATGCAGCAGGCATAGGTTTCTTCAGAACTGTGTCTTTTCTGTGATGTACAACATACGTGCTGACTTTATTTTCAAGGGAGGTTTAGGTGATTTCAAAAAATAATCATCTGTAGCAGCCTTCGCATTGACAAAATCATGGTAGTGTATGTTTACGACGCTAAATTGAGACAGTTTCTCCCTTGCTTCTTGAATGATACTGTCCCACTCTTCTGGTAGTTCTATAGATTCGATGTATCGTTTCTTTTTGTCAATAAATGAAAAGTCCTGGTCATTAGGGAAATAACTACGAACAAATATATTTAGTGGTTCTCTCTTTGTTACAGCTTTTAATAAAAAAAACCGTTACAATCCCCTATTATTTACAATAGTGAAAGCCAGAATACAAATAGGTTTACTGAGACGTTTATAAATAAATGCACTACTTTTTTTTTTTACTTAATAATGTAAACTTACAAAATCAGTTATAACCATTTACATAGGCCTATCATGTTTCTTCAATCGAAATGTATTTATTTGTATCTTGGGTTATTCCTTATGGATAATTTCATTAATTGTTGAGTTGCACATTGTATTGTCGTATTCAATGGGAAAACCATCATTAACTAACCATTGACTTACCTGCAAATCAGGGCTGGTTGTCCTTGGATCAACATGTTTATCTCCATTGTTATGTGCTCCTTGCCTGCAACTGTCAGCTTCTTAACAATTTGTGCCTTTCTTTCTTTCCTTTTCTTCCCCTTAGGCCACTTACTATTTTCCTCAGTGTCCATTTTACTTGTTCAGTACTCACACTGCACTTACAAAATTAACAGCCTAAACAAAAAGATAACCAGATAACAATAGGCGCATCTCTTTGATTTTCATTGCAACTGCATAGCGACTGTAATATTTTCTTCTCAATTGACGAACATTGATGCAATAATTTGCTGCAGCATTGCCAAATGTTTAACACGAAAATGAACATGTCCGATTCTTAACGAAGGTAGAACATCTTCTGTTTTTTGCAGAATTAAATGGGCATGTTCTGTTTTTGTAGAATGAGCAAGGACTTGTTCTGATTTTGTAGAGTGGCATGTATTTAATTGCCTTATTCAAAGTGACTTGTTGCGTTTTTGGAAATGTCAACAAGCTGGTTGTTTGGTAAACATTCTAGCTACAATGTTATGTAGTAAGCCAGTTTTTTGTATTTTTGGACTTGTCTTGTTAATGCCATAAACCCCTCAATTTCTGGCCAATTTTTTCACTTGAAACTAGCCTTATATCTAATCTGTTTCTTATATTCTCCATTGTTTTACCAAAAACAGAACTATTCATCAGTTTATAAAAGTCCTTTGCAAAATAATTTTTTGCATTAGTCATTATTGTGTTGAAATTTGAAATCCATGTACTTCTTTAACAAATCAGATTGATTAAATTGCAATATTCTGTGTATTTATGTAAGACTCAGTCCATTATTTAGATTGTTTCAAACTATGGTATCATAGTAAATATTATTCTTTTTTATGTAAAGTTGTTAATAGTTTAGAGTCATTTGTACCTGGAACTAACCTATTTTCTGGAAAAAATGGAAGATATTTGTGTAAATTATGTATTTCTTGTGGATAATCTAAATTAACTTCTAATATATAACCAAACTCAGAATATTTTTTTCAAATTCAATATTTTTTCACCCCAATAATCTAAATCATTTAATGCATAGTACACCCACTCGAAATCATCATATAGTAAATGCTGAGACATTTATATGGTTGGGCACCAACCATATAAATTATTCGGGTCGAGATAAGCTAAATCATTTGATTCTTGATTTGTTATTTGTTTTAACATATCGCTTACCACATTGTGAAATACCACCTCAAATTTCTTATTCAATAATTAAAATCATATCATAATCATATAATAATTCTAGTGAATGTTTAGTAATTTTTAATATTGTGTCCCAACAAAAAACCTGTTGCTGTAAAATACTATGCAGGGTCTAGACCATAAGAATTTATACATGTGTTTCTATAATTTTCGAATATTTCTGCTAACAATAAGTACATCACTTTTTTAATATAAATCATGGTATTCACCAAGATTTTTTTACATTAAATTGGTTCCATTTATATTTTGCATGATCGTATTCATCATCAGATATGCTATTTTCGTTTAATTGATTATAAAAATTACTCATTGGTGGAAATTCAGTTTCGTTATTTTTTTTTTTTTAATTATCCATATAACCATAAGGGTAAACACCTTTTTTAATGACTGAATCTATTTTATCTTCTGGAAAATGGTTTTGTGCGTGTTTAATTTGTTCTTTAGTTAAATGAGACGATAATTTATCTAAACTACTTGCCATAAATTTGAATGTGTCTATGAATCGCATCTTCAAACTTCCTGTTTTTTTTTCTTCAAAAGTTATAAACTTTTCTTCGTTATTCGCAAGTAAATCAGCCTTTTTTTTCTTCTTTTCATTATAGCCTAACTCTTTAATGAATAAGTCATCATAACCAGCTAAGTTGTGAAAATAAGTTGGTACACAATTTGGTGATTTTAATTGTAAATTACAATTGTTGCATGTTGGCTTAGAAAATTTTCCACTTATATGATCATGATGACACACTTTTTTACTGTCGTTATAATATTCGCTCTCGTATACAATACATTTTTTTGGTTTCCTATATAATATGTTTTCTACTGTTGTTAGTGGATGCATTGGCTCAATTTGTGAATAGATTTGCCCAATCTCATTCTCTTCGCTTTTTATTGATCGTATAAGTGTTTCATGAGCATCTGGGCCACGATATACAACTGGTGTTTATAATCGCCATAAAAATATACAATATAATAGCAAAAAAAAAAGAAGCTACGTGTAGGTGATATTACATTGTATACGATTCATCATTCAACTTTAAAACAATGTTATTTATTTGTGCATTTGTAAGTTTATATTTTTCTTTGAGCATTTCTTGGTAAAGAACATTATCGATATCATCCTAGGTTAAAAGTGAATATTTTTTGATAAGTTAATTTTTTTTTTATTTCTCATTTGGTTTGGTCATTGATATTGTATTTAAAATTTATTCAAAATCTGCATATATTGCGAAAGAAACTTTCGTGATGTGTTATATATTTTTTAATTTTATTTGTTCGCCTTTTGCAGGCAAGATTATCTTCACTGGTTCATGTTTTAGCAGTTTTCTGTGTTTTTATTTTATTTCTCCTGAGAATAAAAAATTTGAAGACACATCGCAAATATAAAATCTAATTTTGTGTTTACTTTTTGTGCTGAAAGCAACTTCGATAGATCTTTTATCCAACAATAATGTGAGTTTTCGCCATTTTTAAAATAAAGTAAATTTATGTATTGTCCTTTTTTATTTTTGTAAGCTTTAGTGGATAAACATTGAATTCATCACCAATAGAGTAAACATTTTTAGAAACATCAATTTAGTTTTCTATCTTTGGTATATCATCAATTTTCATAGGATGTTCATATTTATCGAATGTTTTCTCAATATTAAGTCCCACATTTTTATAGTTAGATATTCTTTATGGGTCTTTTTCAGCAGAAAACAGTGCAGGTTTTATTGCCGAAAGAAAACATTTTTTGTCATCATTCTACACGTTAATGCATGCTTCTTTATTCCTAATCACATCTGGTATTTCAATATTTGACGAACCATTTAATGGATGATACTTATTTATGACTAGCTGCAACCCAATTATGCTATGTAAAGCCCAATCTGAGGTGTTCCTTTCAATGTTTTCTATTCGTGCAACACTTTCATTTTTTATTTGTTTTTAATTTTTTTTAATGTCTACCTCATTCAATATTGTAAATGTGTGTGAGTGAATGTCGTCTAAAATTCGAATCTCGCCAGTTTTTTGGCTTCGAAAATGAGCAGCAAATTTAATGTTGGACCTCAAAGCTCTAGGTTTTATAAGTTGACCACGTAAATTTGAAATATATGTTTCTTTACCAAAGCTAAAAAATTTCTGTGCAACACTATATTAAAACTGTTTTCGATGTTATATGTTGATAACATGCATTTGAAAGCTTTCTCAACTTTGTATGTATTATTAGTTTTTCTATTTTTGTTGTTCACATATACACTATTGGAAAAGGGGAAAACTTCTTTTAAAACATTTTTAGCTTTTCTATATATTATTTAGACATTTGGAAAATGTAAATTTGCAAAGTTCGTTTTTCTTTGTTCATTTTAAATTAGTGGCATAAGAGCTGTAATTAAATCAGCGTTTTTTAAATTATAAATATTAATTATGATAAAGCTTTTAGTTTTAGTTCTTAATTCAGCAACTGTTGAATCATTAAGAATCTCGATGGGATTTTTAAATATATATTCTCTTTTTTGAATAATATTCACTGTAAGATAATCTTTATGTGATTTATATAATTTTTTAATTTTTTATTTTCTACCTATAATTCTCAACTCGCGCAATCTCTTTTCTCTCAACTCACCCACTAGATTGTTCGTCTCCATATTTGTATAAAATAAATTTTACTATAATAAAAATTTATGAAGTCGCGAATGCTGAGTTTCTCTTAGAATATCTATTCTGTAAAGGTGTGTGTTACTATCTTTATGCTTTTTCATAGAATGGTTATCTACAAATTTTCCATATTCGCATTGCACTTTCTCATTTTTTGACTCATAATGTCGTTTAGCATATTCGGTATAACATTTTTTTGCAAGTGTTAAAATGCTTATATATTGTGTTTTTATGAGATGCGAAATCGTTTATATTTTTATTCTCCCTGCATACTATGCAGGTATTGCTTGAAGAATCACATTGTAAAATTGCATAAGTATTGTGTTGTTTAGTATTTTTGTGCTTTTCTAAATTTATCTTACAGACAGATTTTCGACATTCACAAATTACTGCATCTTTCTTTTTAACTCATAGGGACTTCAAGAATATTCATTGTAACATTTTTTACAGGCATTAATCTTATTATCTTTTGTGTGTTAATGAGATGGGAAACATTCAATGTTTAAAACTTCACCACATTTTTTGCATAGCTTGCTTATACTACTATTGTCCATTTTTATTTATAAAGAAACAAATTTTACTAAGAAAAAATGTAATAAATCGACATTTTTTCATCTAAACCATATTCATTGATAAACATTGTAAATATTTTGTATATTTTTAAGTGCTCATTTTTTTTAAATTATTGACACAAACAAAAAATGTTTCACTCGAAGCTTTACTACTTTCTTAAACACTTCTTCTATTTGCTCTAGATATTCACTCCTTTCTAGAAGATCATTTTTGTCGTCAGTGTTGTCTAAGAGTGATAATTACAAGCTTTGTCAATTTAAATGAAATGTATAAACTAAATTTTTGAACTCTTCAAATACTTTATCTAATTTATAAGACGGCGGACTTGCGCCATTGCCACCTTTTAAAATATTGGACAAATGCAAAGAAAAATAGACGAAGTCATGTTTATTTATAAGGAGACAAATTTGTTAAAAAGAATATAAAACATTTTTACTAATGATTTTAAAATGTGCTTTAGAGAATTCTACATAATGGACAAATTTTCCATTTTTCATTTCTTTTAAACCTTTACTCTTTAGGAAAATTTCCTTCTCATTAATTAGTTTCAAATAATTTTTATCGAGTATCCTGACATAGGGCTGTGGTAATGAAATTTTTAATTTTTCATCTAGAATACAATTAATTATTTTTTTACCAAAATTAGATTCGTAAATTTCAAATTTGTTGCCCTAAAGCCTTTCTTATTTTCTACATCTTGTAGTTTGGTGAATTCAAGTGAATTTTCCAACTTGTTGAGCAGAGAATCCACTTTTTCTTTTGTGTTATTTAGAAAGAAAAAAATTTATTAGGAAGAAAAAATTATCAAGAAAAAAAATTTTACCAAGAAGAAGAAAAATTAATAAGATGAACAAAAGGAAAAAATATTAGGAAGAAAAAATTATTAAGGAGAAAAATTTATTAAGATGAAAAATATTAAAAAGAAAAATATATTAAGAAGAAAAATCGATTAAGAAGAAGAAAGATGATTAAGAAGAAGCAAAAATTTATTAGGAAAAAAAATTTGGTGCTGACATTTTATCAAGACAAGCTGATAAACAAGGATATTTTGTGTTTTATTCATTGTGAAATTTCAATATACGGCATGAGTATCCAGCCTGCTAATTGTGTCAATATTAAGAGAAATTTAGTAAAAAAATTCTGTATATAAGTGAAGATTTATGTAATTATTCTTGCTGAAAAAAAAAACATGCAACTACACACAATATTTATTAATGAATTTGGTCTATATTTTATAAAATTATATTCTTCAATTTTTTGCCGAATCACTAGAAAATCAACTAGAGAAAATACATCTAGAAGATAATAATGATTAAAATATTTTTGAATTTATTAAGAATAATAATTATAATATAAGCTTAGGAAATTGATTTAAGGACATGTGGTGCCCATTATTTGAAGGAAAAAAAGTGTTGATTACAAACGATGTTGTGTGTTTTATTCATTATGGTATTTCAAGGATTACGAAGCTAATCCCTGGAACTTGTAGCAATTTTATCATAGATTTAGTAAAAATATTTTTGTATATAAATTAAGATTTATATAATAATTCTCACTATTACAAATATATTATTGTGCTATCCAAAAAAGAGAATCAGACAAAATAAAATTTAACTCCTTAAGAGCTATAATTATAAAAATAGATATATAATGAAAATATAGGGGTGAACGAATTGGTCACACCTTGAAATATGCAAACACACACAATATTTATCAATGAATTTAGGCTATATTTTATATAATTATATTCTTCAATTTTTCATTTTATTAAAAAAAAAATATTTATAAAAACAACATATTTTCTTCTTACAAAATGGCCGAATCACTTGAAAACCAGTTAGAGAACCTACAACTAGAAGAAAATAATGATATATATATATATAATCTTTGTATTTCATGAATATTCCTATTGTGGTCAACATTCCATCAACAAAATAATTAGATTGTTTTTTTAAATTATTAAAGTTAAATACTCCCATCTGTTTGCAATTAGATACTTTCTTTAAATTATTAAAGTTAAATACTCCCCTCTGTTTACATCAAATGATTTACTGATGTTCCCTTAATAACAGTTAGAGTATCATCAGATAAATTATCAGAAATTATTTTATAAAAAGTACAATCCATCCAAAAAGAAAACAAATAGATCATCTATGCAAAAAACATTTCATAATTCTCTTTAAAAAGATGTTTCTTCTGGTATTGGTGGATAATATAATATTTTCAGCAACAGGTACTAGTGCTGTTATTGAATTTTTATTTTCTTCACTTACTTGTTCTACTTTTTTTTGCCAATATTTTGTAATTCATGAATTAATGGTTGATCTTTTTTCTTGTTTTCATATTCTTCCTCATGGTTGTTTATATAATTTCTATGCTTCTCGATGAGCAATTTCACTAGAGAAACACCCTCTGAATCCTTCATTTATATTTTTGTTTTATTTATAAATGAGTTATAAAAGCTTTGAGAGTATTGATAGACAAACTTTTCCCCCAACTTTCAAACAAAGGGGGAATTTATATATTTATAATAATAGAATCGAATTTGATGTTTCCATATGAGATGGCTTTTCTTTTCCAAACGATGCTTATGTTTTGGAACAATATCGCATACAAAAAGAGATAAAACTGGAGATGAGAAATAATACGAAAAATGAAATAATATTGTAGTTTGTTCTCATTCTTTTCCATTTCAGTTTTCCAGAGTAGAAATTTCAAAACATGACAGATTATTGATGCTGTTGATACTCCAGAAATAACTTCAACAGTGATGAATGTTTTGCTAAGATCACCAGGTGAACTAAATTATTTAGAGTCTAGTGGTGTAGATAATACATTTCGAGTAAAATCTGTTCGTAGTGATAAAATTAATGAAATAATGTGTCCATTAAGATAGCTGCTTGGGTTTATTAGCGATAATAATGAAATTTATTGGAAAGTTGGTTATAAAATCACTTTTTTCCAAAATTCATCTGATAACAATTGTTTATTTGTTTATGAAACTAAGAAGTCAAATGGCACTATAATTGATAGAGCTTATGCCGATCCAGGTTTACTTTTCATTGAAAAATAAGACATTTTGTGGGCCTATTGTTAAATATGAGTCTAGCACATCAATTGCAATAAAAGAAAAAATATGTAAAAATCTTAAAATTCATATTGGTGTTAAGTGTTGGAAATTAAAAAAAAAAAGATATTCCTGCTGGGACAACTGTTTTTAATTTTGATATAAAAGATCAGTTTAATTATTTGTAATTTGACATGCCTGATTTGGTAATTGTGGGTTTCCAAACTAATAGAAAAAATCGCGCTGAGCAATATGTGCATGCTTCAATGTTTGATCATTGCAATGTGAGAAATATTTTTGTTAAAAATGGAAGAAATGAAATTTTTCCAAAAGAAAATTGGAATCTAGATATTGAAAATATCTTCATCTCAAAATGTTTCTGGCTTTTAATGATTTTAGAAATTCCAGAACAAAATTGGATACTATATATAGAAATAATGAACTTTATTATAAGCCAACTACAAAATATCATGGCGATGTGAGTTATTTTTCATTTTAGGGACAAAGAGCTTTATATGTGTTTGACTGCCTATATAGAGAAACAGCAGTAGTTAAAGATAAAACAAATATAAAAATTAGTGTACATTTTAAAAAAGCAGTTGAGGCTGGTACAATATGTAATGTTTTAATTAGCCAACGCAATGTAAACGATTTTACAAAAACAAGATATTTTTTCGATAATTTAATATAATTTTTTAGATATTTGGTTTAGTAGTTTAATCGAATACATTTTTTTTTTTATCTAAGTAAATTTTTTTCTTTCTCTTGTATTTATATGTACACATTTTTTTATAAATCAGTAGAGGTCTATTGCAGCTCGTGGTGTAGCACAAATTTCTCACTTTCAAGCATCAATTTTTCAATCTCTTCTTCAAACATTATTCATCTTGTCACTCTGACCCCCAAAATCGAGATAATTTCACCAAAATCTTCATTCTCAATTACGCGCACTTTAAAAAAAAAACATACTTTGTTCACTCTTAGATCAGTGGTCCATTTTCAGGGAGAATGACTCTAAAATTATGGTCAATAAGGTAAATATTTACATTTATTTTGAAAACCAAATCAATTAGTCAAAAATAATATCACAAGAAAAGTATGAAAATTCTTGGAATTTCATCAAAAATATGATGATTTAGCTTGAAAATGAGTCTTTGAAAAACACACACAAAGAGGTGAACACAGATTGAAAACTGATTTTGACAGTAAATTTGGTTGATTTTGAGTTGTGCTTTGAAAAATTTGACGGGGAATTAGAAGTTTGTTCGAATTTTGCTTGAAATTGGTTGAATTTTAGTTAAAGTTGCGCCAAGATCTGCAATGGTCATCTACTCCAGCATTCATGAGTGCAGTGTTCAAATAAACTGCGTAGGCCTATGTAGTGAAAAATGACAGCAGTGGAGGGTGGAGAGGTTAAGAGATTATAGAGAAAAGCCTTTCGTGTTAAATTGAGTTCAATAGAGCATTGATATATATATATATATATATATATATATATATATATATATATATATATATATATATATATATATATATATACATATATCAATGCACAATGTTCACCCTCAGAAAAAATGGTAGTCAGGGAATTACGCGTGATTGGGAAATGTCAGGGATATATAGGGGAATTGTCACTTGGGCAAGGGAAAATGTAAATAGTTGCTACTCTGCAAAAAGTGTTAGGTGTCTGAACACACGATAATGAAATTATGAATATACACATGTAAGATTTCAATTTTACAGTGTGTGATCAGTCAATAATGCATACTCTATTTGCTATGTGTTTTACAGTCGCCAAGCCTTCGGGCACATCAGGGAATGGGACCCTCCAAAGCCTGCCGAAAACACCTTAATTTCGAATAGTGTGTTATGAGAGCAATTCTTTCAATCATGCAATAAATCAGCAGTTCAGTATTAGGTGTGTAGGTCAGCCTTTAATAGGCCCACCGTTTAGAAAACACTACAGATAATAAATGTGATGGGTGATCAGCCTGCTGGTCCTGAGAACGTCAAGAGTCTCCAGCTCTCGAACAACGTCGACACTGCCACGTGGGGTGTCAGGTGCCTAGTTGGGTAACAAATACCTAAACGGGCACTCATGTGAAGTCATCAACGTGTATCGAAAGAAATATCGATGGACTGAACCAAATGCCAATCCTGTTTGCTTGCTCTGTTGCAGTGTAATTTAATGCAACTTCACTGATAGCATTTTGTTCGGTCAACGATGACAAAATACAATATCGTGTTTCAGTATTCCTGAAAATATATTTCAGGAAAAGTGGTAAGATACTACCTGGTAAACAAGTAAAAGTGAGGGGATTCCATAATGGAAAGTCGGTGGACACTCTGCAATACTTTCATGTACATACAAATGTACAGTGAAGTAGACGTAAATCTTTGCTTCATATTATTTCTTCATGTTAATCCACAAAACATGGCAATGCTGTTGGTGGTTTTTCGCAGGGTGCTCCCATTGTCTTTGCCCTTGCATTCCATCATAGGTCAAGGCCTCTCTCATCTTAACATATTAATCCTTAAGGCTGGCTGACAAAGACAAGTTTGACCCTCCTGTAAGGCTGCATGCTCCATTTGGCACTATCTGCCTAGCCTCATCACATCCATTGACGCTGCCTCAGGTGAGAACAACATTGGATCATTATTAGTGTAATCCACAATTACTACATTTTACCACAGATTAGCTACATTGTGTAAAGTGATCTACCATTTTGTATATGAAAAGTGGAATGTTGTTAAACTGGCGAAATTTTAAGTGTACAGTAACTTATTCATGGTTTGAAACCATTATACAGCATGGCATCTTGATGACACATTGTAGTAAAATGCTTGAGACATGGCATTGTGGGTTACAGCAAAAGTTTCGAAAATATGTGTTTATATTCTCGCATTCTCATTGTAGCAGTAAAAACTCTGAATATGAACAATCAGATAATTTGGTGCCAGAATTTTATTTAACATTAACCTAAAACAAGAAATGTAATATATATATATTAAAATATATATATATATATATATATATATATATATATATATATATATATATATATATATATATATATGTGTGGGCGTCGAAGAAACCATCGAAGGGTTTTGTGTGATGTTTTGAGAGTTAAAGTATTAGTTCCTGATGGAACGAGATCCTGGTGTCCCTTTGACAACTCAGCCCTATTTCTGCAGCAACAACCTTTCATTAAGGCTGATTTGTGTGAAACCAAACTGGCAACTTGACAGTTAAATAAGTAACACAGTCATGCTAACAGAATAGCAATACAATATAAGTATATTTCTTGGATAAGATGTTAGAATACAGAGGGAAGCCATTACAAAACATTCCACTAAACAATCACCATATTACATATCCAATGATACAAGAAGTCGAAATAAAAAACAGTCAATTATGTATCCAACCATAACCTGGAAAAATCTTAAATAAAATACAAAGTATCCCTTGCGTATCCTGCTCACCTTGAAACAGTTGTTTTTTTACCAAAAGTTTCCCTTTGCATATCTAGGTGACAAAATGTGCAGGACCGAAAAGGACGACATTGCGTATCCAAGCGTGAAGAAGGGGAAATTGGTGCCATACCCCACTTGATTCGAATTGCATACCCAGCCGAGTCGGGGGGAAATTTCTACCTACACCCAATTATTTCCTATAGCATATCCAAACCGAAAATGGAATATAGTGTAAAAGACCCCATTTGTTTCCCATGGTATATCCATATACCAAAGTAAACTATTACTAAAAGTTTCTTATTGTGTATCCAAAAATATAAATTTTTTGCCTTATTTCAATCTATTTCAAATAAACGTGATTCGCGATGCATTATTTCTATTCATTTTAAAGAGAATATTTATTAAATATTAACATAGATGGAAAGATGCATTTAAATCAATTACGCTGAACACTTTGGCTGCACCAAAATACTGCAACACTGTCTCAGTACTCGGCATTGGAAAAGGATCAACACATAATTCTTTATTAATTAATCAATAGCCCACCACCAACCTATATTGACCAGGTATTTTCTTAGACTCCAGAAAAGCTGGAGAAGCGTGCGGAGAAATTTATGGCAGCACAATATTTTTTTCAAGTAATTCCGACACAATTTTTCTAAGATCTTTCATCTTTGGCAGAGTACCTTGATAATGTTCCTTTCGTACCAGTTCTTCATAAATGACCTTGATATGATAATGCGTTGACTCGCTTCACCCTAACCACTTAGTAATAATGTCAGAAAATTCAGAGAGTATTTGATTCTGTTTCCTACACTGATCCACACTCAGCTTATCCCCTTTATATTCTAGATTATAACAGGCAGCCATTCTATGTGTTTCACATACTGACTTAATGCTAGGTGCTTGGGGCTGAAACCTAAAATTAAACATATTATTTTGAAAATTATATTTGCCTTTATCTCAATAAGGAAAGAGAGTCCAAAAATCATAGAACTAATTAAACCAGGCACATTCCAAAACTCTTTCGTCCACACATAGCCTACAATTTTTAAATGGAGCCGTATCTAACAGGGTGGAAACCTCTCTGTCTTTGATTTCCACTTTCAAAAACAATTTGTTATAACTAATCCCATGCTACCCTATTACCGCTACTTCCTCGGCGTGTTGTTTATCCTTATTCGTATTTTGATCCTTTACAATCCCTGGCAAAAATCCTTTTTTGCAAAAAAAAAAAAAAAAAAAAAACATGATCACTTTTGACCCGCTTTTACATTGATGGAATATATGCCCTTCTCTCCTGCATTTCCAACAACACCTATTGCTAAACAGATTTGCATTACCACTTTTCCGGTTACTTGCGTGCCATCCATTTCGCCAGTGCAAAATTGGGACAAGTAGAGTGCAGATATTAAGTAAATGAGCAGAGAATGTTGGCTGTTGTGAGGGTGGTTAAAATGTACCGACCCTACCTGGAATACAAATGTTTCATGTTACAAACAGTCAACACACGCCTCATTTGGGTACATGCGATGAAAGAGGCTTGCAGTTCTCCCCCCTGCCATGCACGAGTTATTCCGAGAGGTATCCTTGTAGACATACTGTACCGGAAAATAGTCGAGGCGCAAGACAGCTGCACAGTAGCAAGAGAGAGGAAGGAGACATGTGCGAGAGATACCATGGAACAGTGGCATCTGATGGAAGGGAAGTTGGAAATTTGTGAGGCAAACAACAGCACAAAATGGCATCTGTTTGTACCAACAACATGTAGGGAGAAAGTATTGGAACACGCACACTCATGTAATGTAGCAGGGCACCCAGGAGCCAAGCAGACATTCCGAAACATCAGACAGCATTTATTCTTGCCAGGACTCTTGCGCGACATTCAAAATTACATGCAAAAATGTGTTATGTACCAAACACTCAAATCACGCAGGACAGATGGGGTACAGCAACAACCCTGCCTACCAAAACGACAGTTCGAGACCATAAGCCTGGACCTAATGGGGCCGTACTCCCATACACCCTATGGGAAAAAGTTCATCATGGTCGTCACCGACAACTTATTACAGTGGGTGGAGGTCTATGGAATAAGCAGTGTGAGAGTTACCAACATCATGCAAGTGCTGGAACAGGAGTTTTTCCACCATTGGGGCTACCCCAAGTAAGTTCTAATGGACAGTGCAACACAGTTGCTAGGAATAAAGTGGCAAGTAAAGTGCAGGGGGTGCAACACTTCAGGATGATGGTGTACCACCCCAGATCCAACCCCTCAGAGTGCCGCAACCAGGACTTGAAGGTGTAACTGGGGCTCTATGTGTGTTAGGTACACACTAGCTAGGCAGACCACCTGCCTGCTGCTCTCTTCACCCACTGCCGGAGTGTAAATGCTGCAACAGGCCGGTCACCTTAGGACATCCTGTTGGGTCAAAACATCAAGCTTCCCGGCGAAAGGAATTGCCCACACAACAGCACTAGCTGGATTACGGAAGACAGCGTGGCAATATGAGAGAGGAGGAGGCAGAGAGACAGAGAACAGAGGAAGAGGCCTGAAAGATACATGGCTGGGTGGATCCCGACGAGCAACCAGACCCCACCCACGCTTGAACCTGGATAGCTAGTGAACAAGAAAGCACATCAGCAGTCGGCAGCCTGGCAAAACTTATGTGCTGGGCTCGCTGTGCGATGGACAGGCTCGCACCAGGTTATCAAAAGGCTTGGACCAACCACCTACTTGGTCCATGTGGGACGAAGGACAAGCAAGTATCACCAAGACGCCATACACCTGTCACCCGGAGACGCCCGCGGTGACAAGGCTGGTAACAACATCACCCATGACAGTGCAACACCTGCCGAGCCTGCAGAGCAAAAGAGAGAAGATGAGAGTGGGGCGGCACCTCCCACAGGAGGTCCCCCTGCAGGTGACACCCTGTCGCCGATGTCGGACAAGGCCACATCCGCAAGGAGCCAGAATAACATACGCCCGGATGATGGAGGGCATGTCGCACCAAGGGCCGATGCCACCTCAACATCCGCTCGAAACAGCTCAGAGCAAGCACAGCACGGAGGAGGCATATGAGATCTGGAGGCTCACGATGGTACTGTTGAGTACGAGCTCCAGGGGAGGTCAAGCATGGAAGGTGGGTTAGTACCTGCCCCAGGACCACCAGCAGTGGGTGCCCAAGACACGATGTCGCCTGGTGCAGTGGCGCCAGTCAGGGAATGTCCGACAGTCGGCTCTGGGGATATCGATGGCACAGTGGCTATCAGTGCACCCCAAAGAGATCCAGAACTGCTAATAATGGCGACACCTCTGAGAGAGGGACCTTCCGGAGACAACATGACATCCATCAACAGGACTCTGATCGACGAAGAGGACAACAAGGCAGTAGATGCAACTGTGCCAACACCAGCTGGGGAATCACCCGAGAGTGACTCCAACCTCCCAGTAGTTGCTAGTTCGAGTAGCTACCGGCAGCGGCAGGGGTTGCGCCCAAGGACAGCAGCAGTAGCAGTGACAATGGAGGATTGTGCGACTCGTACGAGGTCCATCACTCAGCACGCCGACACCGGCCACCTGCGGCATGCCACACATGCTTGAGCATGGAAGCAAGGACATGCGGAATGACAGTAGCAGCCAGCGGTTCCAGAATGTAGGGCACTGGCAAGAAGCCCATACATGCTATGTGCACGATAGGCAGATACAAGGAGTTGTGTCTGTCCTCAGTGATGTGTACAGCTTGCAAACTGCCTCGCATCGGCCATGAGCCAAAGGGGTGGAGGGTAGTTGATATGTGCCCACGTTCATGCCTTCCCCTTCGCCTGTTCGCTCACCTCACCAGGTTCCATAATGCAGTGTGTGCACTCTCTACAAGCAGAAGTGCCGGGCAATGTGGGGAATTTACAAGGATGCGGATCAGAGCGAGTGCGACCATGTGCACATGCTGCAGGATTCCGAAGATAGACCCTATGAAATTTATGTTTAGTTAATTTATGCAAGTAAAAATTAAGGTAAGTTTATGAGAGGGGACACAACTAATAAAGATGCCTGCCTTCGCAGCCCTAAAGCCTTCAGTGTTTTCAAATTGTCTTTTTGTAATTTTTTGTAATATTCATTCGCGTGTCTTTCATCTTCACATCATCCACACAATGCAACGTTTGGGTATATTGAATAATATTTACAGGGTTAATTTTAGAAGCAATTTGTAACAACAGGCAAGCAGGGTATGTGCCCGATTTGCAAATGTTGTGTGCAAGGAAGTGGTACAGCACGGGGTGTTAGCTTGCCAAGCAAGCAAGTACGCAGCACGGAGAAACTTCAGTAGTCGTTCGTAAGCAGCATAAAATGTAAGTTTTCCCCGACGAGAATGTAATCATATAACTGAATAAATCGCAGCAGTGACGAGTTACCACAGGTGGTTTATTTCCAGTTCTCCACAAGGCATTTAAGTTATGGGCCTTATCCCGCCAATTTTCTCAAAGTGTTATTTACTGTGCAAGTATGTTTGGAATGGTCACGAGATATACCACAATGCAACACGTAAGGGAGTTATTCAATCAGTATTAATTTTGCTCTACTAGAAGATAACAACTGCATTTGTAGGATTTGCAGTGATCGTCAGCCGAACGACCCTGAAGAACGCGTCCACAGTGGCTCTCCGACTTCACGATATTGTCAACCCATCAATATCTGGCGGTCTGGGTGATTATCTCCACCGATATTCCAAAACTGTATTCATTGCTCCTCATCTAACCAATATCCTTATTGACAAACATCAACATCATGATGTAGAAAAGGAGTACTACACTTAAGCATACTTTTTATTCACCCAATTACTTTGCTGTGTTTGCTTGTGTGTTGCACGATTGTTGATTAATAATATAACCTGGCTTTATAAACATGATTACTAAAGCCAGTGTGCATGAATTTTTGCAAAAAGAGCAAGAATGTAAATTATATGTTTTTAAGTAGCGCCAAACCGTTTCTACTATGCGCTCATACTTTCACCATAATTAATTATTTTCTTAAGGTTGTCAAAAAAAGAGGTGAAAATTTCTTGACATCCAAACTTGAACATTCTGTGAATAGCTAATCTTGTTTTACAAATGTGTATAATTTAACTTGTTTTAATTAATTAAAAATGAATGGAAAATTGGGCTATAATAACAATTACCAGTACAACCACAAACGATAACATGCTACTTCTCATAAAGGTTATTTTCAGGATTGTAATAACTGACAGAATTATACAAAAAGTTATACGTGTTGGATAGTGTTTGTTAGCCTCAAAATGTTTAAAGTATGATGGTTTTCACATGAAAATGTAAACACTAACAAAATATTTTTTTCAAATATTAATTTGTATATAACATATGGTTTAGTTTACATTTATTAGGAGTGTTGCATTTTATATTTTTTGCTTATTCGAAATTAACAACTTTTATTTATCTTTCTAAATGTTTTAGGAAAATTTCAAGAGAGTGAAAGAGAGAAGCCACGTACAAAAGAGAAAGAAAGAAAAACAGTTTGTGAAGGAATTCCTGATGCGAAATGAGATGTGGTTATTATGTTGAATGTTTAGGTTTGAGTGATGCGTCAAGGAATTTGAGCAGTGCGGTGTTTTGAATTTCTATTATTCGAATTTTGATTTTGTTAGTCTAGTTGTAGACAGAAAAGCTGTAATTGTTGTAAGTAATTGCTTGAAGTTTTAAATGGGAAACTACTAAATATATATCTGAATATTCACTTTTTACTGGAGAATAGTGTACGTAATATTCCATACGAGTTGGGTGTAGAACATGATTTCTTGCATTAACTGTACTGTAAATGCATGTTCGAAATAAATACGAATCTATAGCAATTACATATTTCCATAATTGAAATATTCGTAGTATATTTTCTTGTAGTTTTAAATGTTGCTCTCTTGACGTTAACGTGCATTGGTGCAATTTTATAACATTTAGTTTAGTGCAGTGTATTGTATAGATCTTTCGAGAGAGAATTGGTTCATGATTGTATAGTCATGTAACAGGTTAAGTTATACGTACTATAAACTTAATAATTGAAAACATAGGCTGTTACCGAATACTGGCCTAATGGATCCCTTAGGGTAAGGGATCCATAGAAAGTGCATTCTAGTGGATGCGGCCATATTGGCTCAGTTTCCGAGTTGTCACTAAGGATGCCGATGCATCTCTTCACGCGTCCACTACCAAGATATGCGACATTCGCATCCACTGTCGCATCCACACATCCCTTAGTTACGGAATTCATTTGTCATTTGTTTGTTTATTGTTTATAACGATTTCGCGCATGTGGGGTGATGTGGATGTGTATTTGCTTTTAGTTGTTGATTAAAATGAATGAGATTTGGTTTTTTTCTTTTAACGTTGTATAAATAGGACTCCAACATAATTGCACAAAATAAAATGCTGTTTAAAATACTGACCACTTGACCATTCAACTTCATTATACACGTCAATCATTTCAACAAATGCATTTGTAATTCGTATATGCTCATCAAAGCAAAAATTATAAAACCTCAAATATAAGTAGATTTTTGTCTGCGCTAAATTGTTGACATTTCACAGATATCCTATAGATAAAATAAAGATACAACTTCAAAGCAGTAAATGTGAGTTACAGCTAGTGCTACCTAAGCACACCCTAGCTGTAGCAGAATTCGGATGTTATCCATCCTTTCAATGCAGCCATTTCCACAGTGGATGCATGTATGTAGGGACGTAGGGATGCGTGAGCAATGGACGTATCCACTGAATTCGGAAACTGCCATAGATTAATTCTTCGACGCCAGTTTTGGCTGCTTGTGTCTCCACAATCCCCACCATCTTTATTAAAGAAAGGAATCAGAAAATACTGTATATGCAGTGTTTAAAATTTCCTTTGAGTTTATTTGTATCATTTTGCACTTTTTTTGTTAAACTTGGTAATGCGTCTAATGTATACGTTGTGGAGTGGAATTATTCCACTTTCCGATATTTTTTTCCAAAAAATTAATTTAATTTAGTTAATACTCACCATTCCTGCATCGTATATAAATACACGCACCACAGCATCTATCCATTTGACCCCAATACAGCACACACACTAAATCACCGCACATATATTGTAATTTAACTTTTCCCTTGCAGGAATAGCATAGAAACACTTGTAATTTCACACTATTATTAGATCTAACACTTCAAATAACATGAATTGCAATAATACATGTGTTTAAGCATTGCAGCAACACTTCCTGACCACGAACAGCATTACTTGGCATTTTACCAGATTAACCAGAATATAACATACAACACTGGCGCAGGCTTGTCTATCGGCACTGTTCCCTCGTAGAGTGGGGTATACAATATTATTGTACACTGATACAACATAATGGTAGATTTTGTGCTATTACTACATCATCGCCATACAGTAGGCCAAATACTGATACATGTACCATAAATGGTACATGTCGGCTGATGTAAACACACAATGCGGACCACTCGTATATTAAACTATTGTATTTTGTATGTTCTAGTTATTGTATACTCACGTCCCTGTACATAACAATCAGGTACGCGAATATAGACAACGTAAGCATTGAGTAATTCACCTGATTTCAGACACTGTTTGATACCTGTGTTGTGTACCTGTATAACCTCAGCGGGATGGTGTAAATATGCCCTGTAAATGAGGTTTTACACATTAAATATTCATAGTAAACAGCATTCTTCAATGTAAAACAATTAAGCGACCCGAAATAAATATACTGTATATAAATTAATCTTGTTTTGTAGCAGAAACACAGCTTTGTTGACAACCCTCTTCCCTATCACATTTGATTTTTTTTTTACAGAAAACTACTTGAATCCCCTCCAAAATTCCTAGTAATTATGATTACTAATAATTATATCTTAACATATCCAGGTATTATTTTTTTCGATTTTTGAAAAAGTCCCTATTCTTAAGAATTACCATATTAACATTTCTGTAGTAAATATTATTAAAATGAATAAAACAAAATTGTTCATAATGACTAACACACCCGCAATTAGACTGCCGCCTGGTGGCAAGCGCTCTCATCTCTCTCGTACCCGACCAAACTCCTCTTCCGCACCCTTCCTTAACTTTCCAACCCCCCTCACAGTTACCAATTAGTCCCGGAACACATTAGACTCCATCCATTACAGACCTCACAAGCATTGACTGCCTACCCTGCTCCATTCTCCTCCACATCCTCCGAAGCTTCACACTGTGGTTTCCTCGCCCTCTAATAAACACCCCCTTACTTACCTTGCAGTGTAGCCCTCCCCATCCTCCCTCTTCATTCACCATTCTGTGTATCCTGACCAGCCTCTCAGCTTTCCTCCTGTCCTTCAACAAGCTCTGCCCCATTTCATTCATCATCACTATGGCTATAGTTCCCTTTGTCCTCACTGTCCTGCCCCTGCCTTCTCCACCTACCCTTCACCCATCTTGCTGCCTTTCTTTGCACCTTCTTCAGCTCTTGCACCTCCACGTATAGGTCCCTTACAGCTGCAGCATATTCTAACATCGGTTGTACCATTGTGCCATATGTCTTATCCTTCATCTCACAGCTGACTCTCTTCAGCACCCTTCCCAACATACCCAGAGACCTTCTTCCCTTTGTAACCACCTTCTCTACCTGTTTTTTTCATGTGATGTCTCACTGCAATACAATCCCTAGATACTTATATTCTGCTGCTTTCTATCTCTTGTCCCTCCCATCTGTACATACCCTTGCATATCACCTTCCTTGTAAACCTCACTACCTTAGTTTTTCTTACATTTATCTTCATTGTGTTTTTCATGGTCCACAACCATATCCTGTCTGCCTGCCAACAATTTTTCCCATTTCCCACTTCTGCATACAAAACACAATCATCAGCAAACAATCCTATTTTTTCCTCATCCTGCCAAGCCCAATTTCCACAGCAGGAATATCATGATCGCTGATGCCATCCAATACTATTGCATCAACTACAGCATTCCCAGGTCTGACCAACACTACATCCAGCACTGACCCAACACCCTCTTTGTTCCACCTCGTAGGTGTTTTTACTACCTGGACCAATCCTCTGTTGACTGTGCTGCCATTCGCTGCATCATGCTACCCATCCCTTCTGCACCCTCTATCCATGTCACACCTAGCATATTCATATCTCCTGCTACAACAACCCACTGCCTGTCCTTCAGTTTATCAACCCTCTCCATGATCGTCTCAATTGCCTGTCATCCCTGTCCTGGTGGCCTATACACTGCCAGCAAAGTTATCTTCCTACTGCCACTCCCACTTAATTTCCATCACCTCAACATCCTCATTAACCCATTCTACTGCCCCTTTCAACCCCTCCCTTACTCACACAATTATTCCTCCTCCTCTTCCATCCTTGTCTCTTCTGAAGATGTTGAACTTATCCTGCCTACATTCAATGTCCAGGACTTGCTCATTCAGCCAAGTCTCCACAGCTACCACTATATCTGCCCCTTATCCTTCAACCTTTCCCCAGAAGCCCTCCAGCTTGTATACACTCCTACAGTTCACCATTATCTTATACTAACACACTGCTTTACCCACTAATTTGCGTACCTCTTGCCTCTGCTCCTGCATCCTCATCAAGTGCTTTCCTCTCCATTTCTCTCTCTTTCTGTTTTCTTGCTCATCTCATATTGCTATTTCAACACTCACTGCTCGGTCCTGGCCCTCTCCATACTTCCAGCTGCTTCTAGAGAGTTGCAAGTAGCAGGTCTTATTTGCTAATTACAATGTCCTGCTTCATCAGATTGTGTCCACAATCATTTTAACTTCACTGTGGAAATATTGCATGCAATCAATGGGTGTCCACAATCAATTTAACCTCACTGTGCAAATATTGCGTGCAATCAAATGGTGCCAACCCCTATTATTTACATGATAGGGGTGTGTTGACATACCGTACCTTTCTTTTATTAAAGATCTTTGTTTAATTAATCTATATAGGTACCAATTCGTGTTCCTCTAATGCAAGTACTTTGCATAATATCCCACGTAATAGCTTGTCGCCCTCTGCCTTTAAGGGTTTATACTGTCATTATTAATTGAGAAGGACCATGGGTTTTCCTATTTCATTTTTGTTTTTCCTGGTCACAAATCATGTGCCCAAGTTTGTACACATGTTTCCTAAACACGTATGTGTTGTCATGACCACCTGCTAGTATCCAGAGCAACCACCCTTCGCAGCATATACAGCAGCTAGACGAGTTGGCAGTGACTCAGTCAGGTGCTGATAGTCTCCGTGGGTATCTGGAGCCATGCTGTCTGCAGTGTGTCTCACAACTGTTGAAGGGTATGTGACGGAGGAAACTAACGATGAACATGACAATCAGGGTCAATTGGATTTAGATTGGGGATGTTTGAGGGTCAGGGAAGAACCTTGAAGTCTTGATGGTGCTCTTCTAGCCGTGTGGCAAGGCACATTATTGTGCTGGAAGACCCCATCCTCACAAGAAACTACAATCATCATATACGGGTGGATGTGATCACCAAGGATGGATTCATTACCAAATTGATCTAAAGTGCCTTCTGCACACATGTTGGGACCTAGAGAATACCACAAGAACAGTCCCCACACCATAACACTGCCCCCACCGTCTTGTGTTTATCCAGCAGTGGATGCAGGTTGTTGATTCTCAAATGTTTCTCTCTGGACATGCTGACGTCCATTTGCTGTATGGAACTGAAATATGACCCATCAGAGAATGCTACCTGTCGCCAATCAGCAGCGGTCCAGTCACCATACTGTTGAGTCTTTTCTTCGTAGCACGTGTGTTAGCATGGGTGCAGTCACCCTCCGTCTACTCCGGAGCCCCATCTGCAGAAGGGTTTCCTGAACTATTGTGGTAGAAATGTTTATGGATGCCCCCTGGTTCTTTTGGATGCTGAGCTGTCCCATGTAGCCTGTTGGTTTGCCTTCACGCACCATCGTAGTCGACGTTCACCTCGGACATCAGTGGCGCATGGAGCCCTGCTGTTTCCTCTATGGATATTCCCAATGGTGCCATTCGTCCAGTCATGATACACCTTTACCACTGAGGCACGTGAACAGTTCACAAACGTCGCTGTTTCTAAAATGCTGTCCCCTTGGCCCAAAAGCCAATGATCGTCCCTTTTTGCAACTTCCATTATCCACGACAGCAAGAAGCGCAATGTGTACAGCCAGCCTGTCTGATTCACTGACTTCTTCCTCGCCATAATGAACACTTACCTGTCAGCTATTTTTTTGTAAGATATTGGAGTTAAATGTGTCTTTTTAAGATAAGATTTTACCAATTGACTATTAACCATTCATCTAACATATTGACTGTGGTATTGTCCAAGTTCCTTCGTTAACTTTCCAGAGACTAAAATACTGGTGGTGTCTGCAAACTGAATTGAATAGGTGTGGTGCTTTGATTAAGGAAGCAAGGTACTGTATATTGTTTACATAAACAAGGAATACCAAAGGTCAAGAGAACATTATAATGCAAAGCTGCTTGCTACCTAGTAGACAGTCATAAGAATAAAACCCCAGGTGTTATAAATACAGCTAGTCCTGATGATTTCAATATATTTTTGTGAAGATTGTTCAGGATATTGCGAATAACTTACCAGTGATTAACAGAAATCCTAAGTCTTTAGGTTGATGTCATCAAGATTGTAGTCAAGTTCAAAAATTTAAGTAGTCCTGATATGGTATTTTTTCCTGCATCTTAAAAAGCTAGTTGTACTCATAATTACTCCTATTCTTGATGCTACAATTAATTGCTGCTTAAAGTCAGGGTATTTTCACTAAGGTACTTGAGTTTGCCAGGACTCCAATTTATAAAAAAAGGTAGCTCAGAATATTGATTGAATTGATCAATTTCAAAATACCTATACCAGCGAAGGTAATGGAAGCAATTATGAAGTCATAGTTTGCTGATTATTTTGAGAAAAATTGTTCTTTTAAAGAGATGCAATATGGCTGTAAAAGGGGAAAGTCTACTACTGCAGCCTTGACTGGATAACTGAAGCCTGACTTGTTATTATGGTATGCTGTCTCACAACAGCTTTTTTTTTTTTGTGTGTTTCACATAATATACTAGAGAAGCTCACCTGTTATGGTATTAGTGAAATCTGTTTGGGATGCCCTCAAATCTTATCTTGAAGATAGAAAACAGGTGTGTGTTCAGATGCTTTGAGGCTGGAATACTCGTAGTACCTAAAGGTACATCCGGTTTTTTTTTTTTTTTTTTTTTTCGGCGGCTCTTTTTGCTGATGAAGCCATCATAGTGACAAGAGGTAGGGATCAGAAATAAATTCTGCATATTTGTTTCCATTTAGTGTACCCTCAATGAAGTAGGGACAGATCATAAACTGGCTGATCAACCCACACCACACATTCTTACTTCACTGTCTCTGCATATGATCAGAAGAAAGGACACCCAGGAGGAAGATACACAACAGGATCCAGTGCAAGGCATCTATAAGAGAGACACTGTACAAGGACATCTCTAGAGGTGGAAAGTGTGGGTTCTCAGTTGATCAGTAATGCATATTTAACTTCACGTTGCCATGGTCACTAAATGTAGCTTCGTTGGTGAAATCAGCTTAATGGAGAAATGGTCTATTGTCTCGTATTTTCAAACGAATAGCACAACGAAATTTCATCCTCAAATAATCACGCTCATATAGTTACTAGTGAAGTGATTCGTGGTCCTGATGAAATATATACCATTGTAGATGGTGAACAACACTTGATTTACTTATTCCTGAGCTACTCGCAAGTACTATTGTGCTCACATTCTGTGCAATTGCAGCCAGAATGTCAGTTGCCTACGTTTCCCTTGTTTTTGGTCTGCTTCTCAGCAGAGTATTCCAGTTCCCACCTACTAGTAGTTCCTGCAAAGTCTTAACAGTGTCATTTGCGGACACTATCAGAATGGATACCTCTCTGTGTATAATGCTTTCGCTGCCACTACATTTAATTTACATTCCCCGTAAATCAGAAGCATATGAAGTTTTTCCTTGTTCGTGTATGAAATTTTTTTTAGCGGCACCAGAACTCACAAATACGGTACACTGATCACACTCATTCAATACTTCTATTGCTTTATCACTTTTGAAGGGACGGTCTGCTGGACATTCCAGTGGATGGTGCAACGTACCACACTGCAGCCACATGCAAATGTGTATAGGTCATTAACGGTAAAGTGAGCACTTTTCGAAGCCCTCACATTTGGAATAATTGTAATAAATATATTTTATTGTAGCTTTAGATGTTAACTATCGAGTCCGGTGAAATATATACACTGTTGATTACTTACATGACAATATTTATTTTAAAAAGTGGCAGATGGATCAAAAAAGGCTGATAAGAAAAAAGTAACTAGGCCCTCTAAAAGTGTTTTCTTTACCGTGAACAGCCTATACACCTATGAACACCCTCTTATGTCTCAAAAAGTGCTCTTTGGATTTTCAAAATCATGTTACACAGTCAAAATCTTTGGTAATGTCACATAACATTCAAACTGGTAATTTTTTTTTTGGGGGGGGGGGGGGGGGCATTAAGGATACATGTAGTTAGTATATTGCCTCATTTGTGTAAGTATTTCGACTGAAGTGGAATTGAAAAGTTGAGAAAATGTTGTGCTTTCAGAATGATACAATTAGTTTTTTAATTACTTACTTTTGAGAAAGTAGTCAGTAGTGAAATGGGTCTCTAGTTGGCTACAGTGGCTCTGTCACCTTTTTTAAACAGTTATGGCCATTGTCCATTTGAGTATCAGGGAATACACAGTGTTAAAGATGGTATTACAGATGTAGCTTAAGAGTGGGATGGACCCCACATTTTTTGTGAAATCGTTGTTTGCGCAAATATGCGTATCTCGGTAAACAAATGTTCTGCAAATAAGACTTTTGGTCAGAAAAGATAGAAAACAACTATCTATGCCTCAATTTTTTTACTTTTGTCATATTAATTGTATTCTTCGAGAAAAAGAAAAGTGAAAATGGTCAAATATCACATTTTTAGAGCTTGCCATTACAGTTTCCTTAAGAAACCCGAGAAAAGTACAAAGCTATGGGCATAGTTTGTTCTGTGGACTTTCAATGCATGTAATAAAACCCCTGTGTTATAGATCTAATTTGCACAGTACAATGTTATGACTGAAACACTGCATGCCTTGCGCATAGGAGTGATGAGGCACCAGGCTTGCGTGTTAGTGTAGCCCATATTGCTCCCTTGCTTCTTGATCTTGGATGCGGGGTTCCCATGAGGGTTATCCCACTCTTTAAGTGCACTGACTACTGGCTGGCAGTTGCGCAATTGAATTAGGAAATATCATTGTTAAGGGAATTTTTTTGCTTCAGTGTGTAAATTTTAAAGGTAGGAGTTTCAAACATAATGTATTCTTCACAAAATTTTTAGAAGTTCTCTAAGAGCGTATATTTTCAATATAGATAGGCAGTATGTGCTTTTTATATATATATATATATATATATATATATATATATATATATATATATATATATATATATATATATAACATAATTTTTAAAAAATTCCTTACGAACAGGAACATGTTAAGGAAATATCTTCTCTGATTTTCGTTTTGAGTTGGTGGTTGTGCAATTTTTCGTGTACCAAGAACTGAAAATACTGTTGCTAATTACTAAGTGACATACGGATGATTTAAAACATATAAGTTAATTAAAATAATAAAATATTCACTTCTCAAATTCTTACGTCTCTTTTAAGTTGATTGATTATAGTACTGGCTATAATAGAACACGAACTTGGATGGGCTACTGGCAAAATTTACTTGCAGGAAACTTCTTTTAGCCTAGAAAACTTTGTTGCAACAGAAATCCAAACATTGTGAAGTTGGCAAAATAAAAATAACTTACTAGAGAATACCAGTTTGACGATTGGCATCTTGATGTTAGTCTCCAATTTTAAGAGCATTAATTTAGAAGAAAACTTTGCTCGAGGGACACTTCTTTACATTCCCTGCCCTAAACAACATAAACGTAATCATTTGGCTATAAAACTATATTAAAAGCTACCATGATGCGGTCAAACAAAATTAATTTCGACATCGCCCTGCTTTATGAAGAACCACATGGTAAGAAGACCCAAGCCAAACGACATAGGTTAATCAGGAAACGGAAATTACATATACTGAAATACGCGAGGTGGACTAGGGCTTGCAGGCACTTGACAGCGGCATGACGCCATGTCAGCACCCTATCTATGATCACACCGAGGTATTCTCCTGGAATAGGGCAATGGGCGGGAGAACCTAAGGTAGGTGCTTGTGTGTTTAAATGACACTCTCACATTTTCAGACATTTATCTTGATTCGCCACTTGCGAAAATATGGCTCAAGTATATTTGAAGGGTACTTTGCACTGTCATGTTACAAGTCCCTAAAGCGAGTGTAGAGCACTCTCTCATCTGCATAGACACCGAGTTGGCCATTCCATGTAGTTGGGCGTGGGGTATTATGTGTGTATAAATTAAATATCACTGACCCCAATATACTTCCTGGGGAACACCAGCCCTAATAACTTTGTTTGGATGTGGCTTTTCCGCAGTGACGGATAATTCCCGTCTGTCAAGGTACGAGTGCAGTAGCTTGACATAGCAATCGGGGAAGTTGGTGGAGTAAAGCTTCTGTAATGCATGAGACACACTGCCAAATGCCTTTTCGACATCAAGGAATTCTGCGACTGTGCAGTCTCAAATTGGGAGTTTGAGTTATGTACTCAGTTAATCTCACAAGCTGGTGTGTCGTGGAGTGCGGTTGTTTAAAACTGTTCATTTGGGATTACATTTAAGGTCGCGATGTGTTTTTAAAGTCTATTGAGTATAACATTATAAAGTATTTTTGAGAGTATAGTCAGGCTGATAGGGCGGTAATTTTGGGGCTGTGTTTTATCTTTCCCAGGCTTTGGTAAGACGATAACATTCGAATGTCAAGGCTTGGATTTCATCAAAACCAGGGGCCTTGCGGCCTTTTGTCCGCTTCTGTAGGTTGCTGCAGGCGGAAGGATATTTCGCGATAAGTTAATGCTGTTTGCTGGGGTTTATTACGAACAGCATTAGGCTGGAAGACCTGCTTGAAATGTGAAGCAAGAGCTTCAGCCTTCTGCTGTGGGATATAGACGATGCCATTTTGTGTTTGTAGGGGAGGAAATACTTACATATCGTTTATTTGGTGGTTTGCCAAAGGCTGCAATTTTAAGATGGGATACTTGTATGTCCCAATGGCATGCTTGCCAAATGTGTATCTGTCTGTCTGCTCTTGCAATTCATTTACAAGAGCTTTAGTGTGCGGATTTCGAGTGCGCGAGTAATGTGTGTGAAGTTTTTTTTTTTGTGAGAAATTGTCTTATGTAAACGAAGTATATTCTCTGCTTCACTTCCATTTGTTCTAAAGGGACAAAGTTGGCAATACCGCTCTGTGTACACTCGGCAATTGTGTGTTACAGCAGTTTCTATTTTTTCGGCTGTGTCTAGTGGGAAGGATAGTGTCTTCCTCCAAACACCCCTGTAAACCACACCAATTTGCATGTTCACAATCTCTAAAAGTGCCAGTCTGAGTCGTATCAGTATCTAGTGGCACGAACTCAGCATGAACAGGGGTCACACGATAATTCGTGTATAACAGTTTACTCAAAGGGCGTGCGCAGGCCTTCAGCTAATACCACGGCAGTAGAAGACCGGTCTAGACACTCTCGTATCTCGTAGACTAAAGATAAGGTAGGCCGATCTCGCTGTCTGCGCACAACCAATCTCGGTGTCCCAACATTGAACTGCTTTTCTGCCAACACGTCTAGCGAAAACGGCGTGGTTTGGATTTTAGGTTAGAAAATTTATTTGTAAACAAGTGCTTAGAGATGTTTTTATACTTCTCTAATCAGTTTGTAATGCTTTGTGATTAAATTAAAAATGGTAAAAGTATTTTATTAATACAATGGTGTCTGTTATTTCAAAATTAAGATGTAAACAAACGGGTTCATCACTGATGACTATGTGACTGACAGTTGTGTAGGATTGGGGTAGGTCAATGTTGGGTACATGCACAGAAGACGAATAACCGATCTACCTCATATTTAGTATATGAAGCAAACTAGTGTTGTTAGCGTTGCTGCTTTAATGATCACGCCATAGAGAGATGAACGATATTTTCCCATTTACAGAAAAAATTGCAATTCCCCTCCCATGTCAAACAGCATTACTTCGGTAGAAGCGCTGTAACTGGGTTCGTGAACTAAATGGGTCTATAAGGACATCAACTTTTCAAGCTAGTGTCAAGACCTGTCTTCTACAGCCGTGGTTAACACACTATCTTGAATATCTGGTCGGTGTCTGGGATTTAGGGGGTCGAAATTCCACTCCAGTTAGGCGTGCACAATATAATTGTGATGTTCCTGGTAGCTAAATAACATGTTTCCATTAGCTCTGCAAGACCTACAATTCAGGGCGGCGTGCTT
Source organism: Dryococelus australis (assembly GCA_029891345.1). Classification (NCBI taxonomy): domain Eukaryota; kingdom Metazoa; phylum Arthropoda; class Insecta; order Phasmatodea; family Phasmatidae; genus Dryococelus; species Dryococelus australis. The sequence goes on along the minus strand of CM056994.1, from coordinate 277,803,162 downwards.
GGCATTCAAATCGCGTGCAGCAATGAATATGGGCGTAATATTGGTACGTTCATCCAGGTCGGCAGCTGTTAAAGTGCGGCGAGTTTGCTTGGCGATCTAGTACTTGGTAGAGTTGTGTACTAAAACAAGTTCTCCGCTTCCTTGCCCGTCTTCTCGATATGCTTGGAAAGTAGTGTAGTGTGGAACTGAAAACTTGTCCCGAGATTTCAAATGTAACACTTTTTATTCGACGTTAAAATATACAAAAACTACTTTCCATCCATTGCTACCAACTTTGCTGGGCGCATGTCACTCGTTGCGCCCGTTAAAATATGTGCAGGCAGAGGCAGTGACTTTTTTCTGAGGTTGATTTTAAAAGTGATCATTTTATCGTGAACAGTCTTTAATCAATTAGCTCGTGTTTGTCGCGAATGCCTCGAGCATTCCAATATAAAAACTTGTTTATTGTTATGTACCGACGTGTAAATTTGGCTCCACATTATTCGTCATTACTGCTGCCGCTTCCTGCGTTCGTGAGGAAGGTGAGAGATCACTTTTCATTTTTGAATTGGCGACAGCCGCGGTATTTAGCCTTGTGCTGTCGCCCACACAGAACACACTGCTTCTTGTCTGGTTCAGCCTTCGTGCACTGAGCAGTCATGTGGTCGCCGTCTTCACAAAAGCGACAACTCGGGGCGCAACTGCAGTCAGCGCTACTATGATAAAGGGCGCGTTTACACGGTGGTGGTAGCTATCACGAAAGTGTGTGGAAGTAACCGCCGCAATTGGTCCTGTTTACACACACGATCTAGAAATGCTGCGTTAGTTAACCTCAAAAGGGACATGTCCGACAACACTTGTGTAAATACAGTGATAGGCCCTACATTAATATCCTTTTGTCAAGAGGTTGGTGTTTGTGGGGATAGTTAAATATCTTCAGAGGATATTAATTACATGTAATCATATATTTTTCCCGTGGTTTATTATATGACAATAAATATACTGTCAATACTGTCGTGTCATACCTATATAATATACGTCATGTCATACCGTCACATAGTGTAAGAACAGCGACAGATATTAACAGAATCTAAATAATTCTGCAATGTTACTGTCAAAATGAACATGTACAAATTTGTGACCCGCACTATCACGATAGTGATGCTACACTGTCTACACTACGATAGTTGCATGTTCTGTCAAGACAGTCACTATCAACTATCTAACTCGATCTGACATCGCGATAGTGCTATTGCGACCGTGCAGCATTAACTATCATGCATTTCACACGGCGATAGTAATGCGAGAGTAGCTTTCGCGATAGGAACTATCGCACATTACTATCGCCGTGTAAACGCTCCTTAAAGCGCTGGAATTTGGTACGCTGGGGCGGGCCCTCGCGTCGGTGATATTTTGCCACACAACCAATCCACACAGACTGTTCAGCTGGAGAACGAAGTTGTTCTCGGGTGTGGGAGGCAGGTCGACTCGGGCTAGCCAAAGTCAATGACGAATGCGCGAAAACATCGGCTGCACTGTTGTGGGATTGAACCCCCGAGACATGATAGCTCGTCATGAACCAATGTAAGGTCCATGTCGCGAGGTACTGGCGTAGTTACCAGTGCCACTCCGTATCTGGGCAGCAGCACTCGGTAGCCCAGGCCTGTTGAACGAATCACGCTCAGTGCTGCGTGATAATCTTCTACATGGTTGTTACCTGATACGCAACACCATCAGGGACGACACGGTTGTTCATTTCGCCCACTACCTGACTCAGCTGTAGAGCAAAGGCATTGTAGGGCACATCTGGGGCGTGTATCAGTGATTAGCGGAATGTCCGGACGCTTGGGGCTCTGCTCAACATTCGCAGTAGCTGCTGTTGCAGGTTCGGGCGAGGCTTTGTTTACCTCGGAGATGTTTAGTTTTTTTCCGAGACAGATTGCTCGGGGGGGGGGGGGGGCTTGTGCTTGTCATTGTTACTGTAGGGGTGCGCGGCGGTGAAAGGGCACTCAGATCCTCTCCTTATCTAACAGTAATTCCCTATAAAACGCACTCTCCCTCCATGTCAAGCCAGCTTCACCGCTACATAAGGCGGGCTAGGCTGCTGACCGCCTAGGGGAATTAATTAACTAGCTGAAGTCTGCTAGGACAGCAGTAGACACTGTTACCCAGGGTTCTAAAAAGAAACCGTGTGTATTACCTGACATGCTTCGGGCCAACCCCCAACCGCTTCTTTCTTGCAGACTTCGTCAGTCTTACAGTGGAGCTGTTCCTTGCATCCTCTTGTCGCAGCGCATCAGAGCGAAGTGTGTGGCCGTGGCCGCGGTGTGTGTATGCGTGCGTTTGTGTTCGTGGCGCACGGCAGCCATGCTTTTATACGACGTATAGTCTATTCATGACTGGAACAGACTTATGAAAATCAATCTTTGAAAAAACACCCTAGTCATTAGTTGCATGCATACCCGCCACTATTTTTACTTGCTATCCATGCAGCAAATGGCAAGGGTGTTTTTTCAAAGATTGATTGTCATAAGTCTGTCCCAGTCGTGAATGGACTATATTTACCATTCTCGCCCTGTCGAGTGGTATGGGCCGCCGTTTAAATAAAATTCCAGTTTTCCTCTATAGTGCCAGGTGCGATATAAGCAATGTTATGTGCACATATTTTACACTTTTTCAAACAAGAAATGAAGCACTTGATAGCTCGACTGTGCAGTGACGTCACGACCGCCCAGTTATATTTAATATATTTTTTGAGTTTTGTTTATTATGTTTTTAGTATTACCTTGTGTTTTAAAATTTATAATTATTTGTGAAGTGAATTATGAATTCATTACCTGGCCCGGTGGCATATACTTAATATTCATAATCTTATGGTTTTCACCACCGTAAAATTGGCATGGGTAAAACAGGAAAACCCAGTATTTTACACGTTAATTTTTGAATGGCAATTTTCTGTGCATTTCATGTGTACATTTGTTTTTAATCACTGCCTGAATAATTTATAATTTGCCATGCCTGTCAAATGGCCATGTTGTAACAACAGTGGTGTACAGGATCAGGATTTGTTCTTCAGCAGACTGGTAATTCTGCTTCTTAATTAAAGCAGCTTTTACACGACTAGATACATACAAAACCTGTGAAAGATACAAAATCCCATGCGAGAATCTCTTGCAAGGTAAATCTCGCACGAAAGCAGGAGATAGGGTTAGTTTTAAATAAAAGAAACGGGGAGATCGTAAGACATAGTAATCGAATATTCACACGACGTAAAATCTTGTGCCAAATTGATTTATAATAATTGAATACTTGTGTAATATTTTTAGCCAATGTTATTTTGCGAGTCTGGCGTCAGTTGCGTGTTGGAAATAATATTTTAATAATAGGTGGTCTTTACACACATATAATAGTTTAGAAATAGGACAGTGATTAGGATAATAGTTTTTTTTCTTTCGAAATTTTTCCTATTGCGATTGTAAATACATGAGTAGCCTATAATAATTTCTGCTACTACACTAGCATTGTTCCTCTTTTGATGGTATTTATATCTTACATGATTTCTTATACAGTGCCCTGGTTGGCTGCTGTCCCATGCGCCTGAACAAGGAATGTTATATAACCGTTTCGTTTGTGAACTGCGTCAGGATCTCTTGTACACACAAACTGTTTTGCGTATTTGTGATCCAGTAGGTTCGAAAAAATATGGCGGTCAATTCTTGTGCACACGACCTATTATGTTGAATGGTTACTGTAACGCTTTAAATTGTAAACCAAGCTATACCGCAGGTCCTATTTTCAGGAGAGTTTTGTAAGAAACGAGTTGGTCGTTGCCTGCTAGTCATGTAAACATCATACCAACCATACAGGTATGAGATACAGAGAAAATAGTTGTGCGAAGAAGAATCGGCCGAAAGAATAATAATTTTATTTGGAAAATTTTGTTTTGTAAATTGAGTGGAGTTCAGATAGTGCTGTGAGAATGTTGGACGAATACAAGAAATATTCAGTTCTATTAAATAACCACTACTTAAAAGTAGCGTTGTTCATAATGTTTTATTATGTAAATTACGGTTAATTAAGATATTCCGTGCTATGATCCATTGACTGTTACTTCCAACTTTTCTGAAGCCACTGCTGCTAAAGTCTTACTTTCAGGCTATCCCTCCGCCTCGTTCAAATAAGTTACACCAACGGGACAACTCACCGCATTCGTGCGCACTCCGTTTAATAGTATTTTGCATGAGAACTATTTTTCACTAGGCATTACCAACACACTTATTTTCGCCATGTTTTTATTCATATTAATTAGAAATGAAACATTATCATTTTATATATCATGTAAAGTTAAATTTAATTAGAAGTGAAATACTTTAATACTAACAGAAGTATAAAATGATTGTAGTTTGTAATACACGACATATTTAGGAAACAGTTATTTTGTTACAAGATTGATTTGTGGACTCGTTTCTGTTGGGATTTTCCAGCTATTTTCGCATAAGATTTCTCATGCGAGTCCTCCTACGAAATTCATTATTTTAATGCTTAGTAGTATCAGCTCTCTCTTGATAAGAACCAATAGAAAAGTATTACACTATAAGTAATTCCCACCCTCCCTTCCTCCCGCCCGTAGGGTTTTGGAAACATAACTAAAATATTAATGCAGAAAGAATTGGAATTCCTATTTATACCAGTCGAGATGCCGTCCCCGATACTTCGCCCTTGGACTTGTCGCTTCTCGCCCTAAACGTGGCGAATATATTCTCAGAATAATATTGAAACATCGACGTGATGTTAGATGTTTGCCGACCTCGACGTGTTGCACAGCCCTAGTTCAATTCAGATCTTGGACGATGGATGAAAAGTAGTTCCGTATCTTAATGTCGGGATAAAAAGTTTTAGGTAACCATTTATGATAACTTCTTTCGCTTTCTGTTTTTTAAATGATTTAAGTGTTAAAATGAGCATATTAGTAAAACATTTACTTTTGTAATAATTGTATAGTTGTACTTGACCGATGCACGAATAAAGTGACAAGGTCCATAGCAATATTAAAAGTTATATTAATTATGGGCTCCCAGAGCATAACAAACATAGCCCAAATATTGCAACGTTCCAAAAATTTTCTGAGTATAAAACACATTTATCCTTAAAATATTTCCCTTTAAATGCCCCATAATAAAGTGTCTATAAAACATGGCAGGATATGTATTCGCCAAGTTAATTTCTTATTTTGAGGGCCCTATCCTTTGTCTCCCCAAAACGAAATACAATGCTAGCCCAAAGAATATGTTGTTGAGTGTTGAGGCACGTCTTGGTTTTCGAAGAGGTCCAAGTCCAGTAAATTCAAATCTTGATGACGTAGTTCGTATCGTCAGACGGTTGCTAGACGTCAGCCATACACGTGGAAGGAGTGGTGGCAGCAGCCTCGAGCCTCGCACCTTTAGTCTTCGCTCGCCTTCCAAGATGTGCACCCTATTATACACTGTTCATGGTAAAGTGAGCACTTTTGAAGCCCTGGTTATATTTTCCTGTCTGCCATTTCTAATCCTTTAACCACCTTTTAAATTAAATATTACCATGTAAGTAACAAACACAGTGTAAATATTCAACCGTACTCGGAAGTTAACGTCTAAGGCTAAAATAAAATATATTTATTAACTATTATTCCAAATGAGAGGGCTTCCAAAAGTGCTCACTTTACCATGAATAGCCTATATGAAGTTAACATTTTAGTCAACTCCATACATGATAGCTTTACGGGCTTGGCTGAATGACAGGACGAGATGGTGAGCTTTTACAGTTACTGAGGGGGTTTATTTTAGACGTGAAACGATTACAATAACATGATGCGGAAATTGTAAACACTCGGGGAGCACTATTGACTGATATTAATTTAGATTACATAATAATGCTAACTCACGCCGCTACTATGCTAAACTAAATTGGACTGTCCCCGCCTTAACATGATTACCGAAGACTGTATCTGGTAGAGCGGTTAGCGCGATCGGACACTCAATCTTCGATCTTGGAGCTGGCAGGACCTGGACCTTGTATTGGCCTGTATCAGTGCCCTATTTGGTAAGATGTCCGCGGTTGTCCTCTGTTCGCCCCACGTTGTTTTGATTTCTGATGTCCTGGTTTGATGTGAAGGTGTGAGGTCGTGTTCAGGCGGGGATGTTAAGCTAAGGCTCTCCCATACAATCCTAATAACCCGCGTCGGCTGCTATGTCCTCGCTGCCAACGTAAAACGAGTCATATACTAGGTAAGCCCCAGCTCCATCGTCGATAATCTCATGTAAGACGTATCTATTGCAGCGTGGAATAATTAAATATGATGTATGGTGTTACAGCACCTTTGCAACATATAGCCATAATAATAATTACCCTAAATCCTTCCTTGATTTGTTGCAATTTTTTTTAACATTTAACTCTAGAAAATGATTTTACATGTTTCAAAATATAGTATATGCATTATTCTTTTATAATATGCAATGTATTCATACTTTTGATAGTTTTTTAGTGCTTGTGCCAGTTTTTAATGAGTCGTGCATGTTGTACAGTCGGGTGTGTTGCTCATTCGGAAGCTACTTTATTTCTACCTGAAAGAGTATTGATACAACCTGGTCAGTGTAAAACTTTCAGCCGAACAAATACATATTTGTGACGATCACTGGGTTTCTGCTGCTGACCACTATCAAAGCTGCCCACATGTAATATTGCATCAAACTCCTTGTTCGTTTTGTGCACATGATAATATAATGGGACATTTCTTCTAATAATAATTAACACTTACCCCTCGAGCCCAGCCTGGCTGGCGCATGAAGTGTGTTGCAGAGTTTTGGTGGAAAACGTGATATTAAATAGCTTAATTTTTTTTTAGTCTTGTCTAAACACGAAAAGCATCTATAAGTTATTCACAGTAAAGTGAGCACTTTTGAAAGCTCTCTCATTTGGAATAATAGTAGATAAATATGTTTTATTTTAGCCTTAGACGTTAACTTCCGAGTGAGTGGAATACACACACTGGGTTTATTACATACATGAAAAAAAAAAATCATAAGGCGGTTGAAGGAAAAAGTAACTAGGGCCTCGAAAGTGTTCACTTTACCGCGAACAGCCTATAAGAAACGTTTCATGTCCAAAGACAAGTTTCAAGTTTTCATTCATTTTTTTGAGCACAAAAATTGCCAAATCGAGTGTTTTCAGATTTGGTTTTAGCTGATAAATTTTCTATAAAAAAACTTTACAGTTGTATTTAGACACGAATCATACTTTTATCGTTATTATTATCATGCCGTACAAATACAGGGCCACCTTTCGAAGTCACGTTCAAGTGAATTTCCGACTGCGCGCAAGTTGAGCGCTTTGTGCGTAGAAACGATAAGGCAAGTAGTGTGTGAACAAGAGTCGACCTTTGAGCTCGCGCGTTTCGAGGTTTCAATTGCGTAAAATAGCTGATGCTAGGCGGAATCCTTAACCTGGACCACCGCGTTTTTTGTGAAATACAGCACCGGTCAAGAGTTACGGACCACAGTCCAACAGAATGGAATGTCACATAAAACCTAAACTTTTGTTTTAGGAGCCATGTCAACTTATTTCTGACACCTCGCATATTGCCGTATAAGATTAAAAATTGTAATTCTACAATGCGTGGTCTAACCAAATGAAAACGCTTATAAGGTTAAAAATTCAATTACGTGTGTGTGTGTGTGTGTGTGTATATAGTGTGTGTGTGTGTAAGCTTCCAAAGTTTTCATTTGGTTAGGCCATGCATTGTAGAATAATTGCAATTGTTAATCTTATAGGGTAATGCCAAAATGCCAATACTTTTAATGATAAACACTGTTGTGTGTTCTAAAGTTTTGCAATTTACACCACCAATATATTTTTGGAAATGTAGCAATAGAATTGGGTCGTGTGGATTAAAAATTGAAATTTGCGAAAAATTCCTGACGATTTGACTTCATGTCGCATTCGTGCATCAAGTCCGTAAAAAAAAGCGATAAATTTAATTGTTTGTTTAAGAAATTTTTCCTAGAGTGCCGAGTGAGTTTCGGAGCCGGTCTTGTACGCAAGATGTAGAGAAAATTTATAACTACACATAGGGATAAAACCGGCTCCGATAGTTCACTTGATAGTCTAGGGAAAAAATTCGGAAGCAACAATGGAATGTATTCCTTTTTTCGTGAATTTGATGAACGAAAGCGATATGCAGTCAAATCGTGAAAGAATTTGTATGAATTTTTATTTTTGTTCCACATTGACCCACTGCTATTGAAACATCTACAAGAAAATATTGGTGGTATAACTTGTGTAACACTTTGAAATACAAAACAGGTTTTATCTTTAGAAGTGTTATTTTGGTGTTGCATTATAATACTATAATTAATTTACTTCTACAATATATAGCCTAAACCAATGGAATATTCTGAAGTTTACTCATATATATGCAAGGTGTCGGAAATAATTGGCATGGCTCTTGCGGCAAAAGTTTAGGTTCTACGTGACATTCCATTATTTTACACCGTGGTCTTAAACTTTTGACCGCTACTGTAGTTGTTTGCGCGAATACGCTTATCTCGGTAAATAAACGTTCCGAAAATACTGATTTTTTGTTAGAAAAGATACACAATTATCTATGCTCTTATTTTGTCGTATAAGTGTATTCTTGGAGAAAAGAATATGTGAAAATGGTCAAAATATGGCATTTTTAAAGCTTGCCTATGCAGTTTCCTTAAATGGCAAGAGAAAAGTACAAATATACGAGCGTAGTTTAATACGTGGGATTCCATCGCGTGTAATAAAACCCCACTGTTACTGATCTAATTTGCAGAGTACAGCGTCACGGCGGAAACACTGCACGCTTTGCGCGTAGGAGCGATGAGTCACTAGGCGCGCGCGTGCGTGTTAGTGTGTTGGTTAGTGTCGCCCGGATCGCTCACTCGCTTCTTGACCTTGGTCGCGTGGTCCATCCCACGCTCTTTAACTACAGTGATAGACAAAAGTATTCGTCCAAAGAGAATGGTAAGCGAAATATCAATACTCCTAAAATGGAAATAATTAACATGTGATTGTCAGCAGAGGTGTCAGGAATAGATAAATAAAACCTTCCTATTGTAGAAAATAAATTTATTTTATACAGAAAACAAAAATAATACATTACATTTCGTACGTAGACATAAATATTCGTCCACTTCCTGACAATTATAAAACAATACCATTAATATTGAATTCAATACATACTTAGTTTGCATACTTTTCGTGTTTATTATTGCTGTAAGCCTTTTTGGCATGGAATGCACAAGATTCCGTGTAATATTCGAGCCATTATTGTACCATTATTTCTGAAGGAACTCTTTCAGTTGTGGTTTGCTGGAGATGCGGTGTTTTCTCAGACTTTTCTCCAACTCACTTCACAGATATTCTATAGGATTCACATCTGGTGACTGAGGAGTTGTTTTCTAAGTATGTGGAGTGTTGTAAAGCAGTTACAGAAGTGCAGTTTCCGCCTTATACTCGGGGGTCATTGTCGTGTTGAAAGTAAAAGTCCTAATGCAATGCCTAATTTTTCTGCACTCTTCTTTACATTGTCTTGAGTATTTGAATATACACAAATCTGCCCATATTCCCGTCGATGAAAACCACCAATTTCCCCACTCCTGAGGCCAACATGCACTCCTAAATCATGACTCCACCACCTAAATGTTTAACTGTGGTGTGCAAGTTCTGTTGTTCAAGCTCTATGCTTGACTTGCACCACACCAACGTTCTACCATCATTGCTATAAATATTTAATTTACTTCCATTTGAAAATAAAACTTTCTCCCAGAATTCAGTGTCTTTCTGCACGTACTCTTTCGTAAACTGCAGTCGTTTAGCCCTGTACGTCTTACTGATGTGGGACTTCTTTCGTGGGACCTTGGTATAGTACCCAGCATGATTGAGAACCCTTCGTACAGTCCGTGAAGAAACCTGTTCATGTAAATATTTGTTCACTTCAGCTGTTACGTGGGACGAACTAGTGTTTTTGGGTTATTTTTAGTAGAATTCACCACATAGCTCCATTTGTGATAGCTACTGCAGACAGCCACTTCATTACTTCCTGGTGAACACTGTTTGATCTTGAAATCTTTATACAGCACTTTTAACGATCGATCAACTTCTTCCAACAACTTTTGCTGTACCAGAAAATGTTTTTCCTTCTGATCTATGTCTTGTTATAGTTCCCCTTTCTTCTACTGACGTTTCCTTCATTTTTCACCCCATCTCACGAAACTGTTCCACTGCAGCAGATCGAACTTTCACTACCTGGCCACGGAACTCAACTGATGCGTGTTGGCGAAGAGAGTCCATGAACACTTGTAAACTTCTGGCGGATTAATAATTTTGTCCAGACATCCCCAGCTACACAACTTTATAATTTGATAATTTTGTCCAGACATGCACATTGATTCTGGAACTGTGGCGTGTAGACATGTAGGATAACGTTTATTCTTTCATATGTTGTAATATGTGTATCTATGCGCGGAACATGGCATATTATGCAACTTTTATTATTGTAAATGCAGGAGGGCGAATACTTCATGCCCATCACTGTAGGTTCGGGAAGGTTACAGGTTTCCATTGACTCTCGAGTTGTGATGAGGGTTTCCAGACACTATAATTATTAACTCTTGTCAGCACTTATGTAATGGTTGTAATTTTAGCCACGTTTAAGCCAAGTGTAATTTTATGATGATTTTGTTGCCTCACTAATTACATCGCACAACTGGAATGAAAATTGAAATCGAAAGTCATACTTCTTTCACCTACACAGTTGCTTCCTCTCGTAAATCTTAACCAATTTTTTTCCCCTCCAAAATATGTAGCCAGCGTTAAATTTTGACCACTCTCACCCACGCTTTGATTTTTGCAGTTTTTTTGCATGTAGCCTTCAATGAGTGAAACTGCTACGTGAGAGTACAATAGTGATTTAAGTTTTTTTACTTAGTGGATATGACGCTCTTTATTTCCACCGCCGTTTGAATTTTACGTGGAAATTCAGCTGGTTTAATACATGAACGCGTAAGTAAGGTTTTGACGAGAGGATGCCGACGCTCTATAGAGTCCTGGTGGAACGAGGGCAAGAAGCTCCATCCAGCCTGGCGCCCGGCGACTTTCTCCTAGGCTCAGGCTGGTACGATGCGATGTGCCTGTCGGCCTGTGGAGGGACATTCTTGCGTCCAGCAGTCACGCGTGTTTGCTGCCTCCCCCCCCCCCCCTCATTATTCTCTACACCATCTTGCGTTATCGGACGTGCGTCACCGGCCCTGCCGGGGTTATCGGCATCGCTCCTCGTGCCCCTCGGCGGCGGCCAGATGCGCTGTGGGAGGCGATCTGCATTCAACCACGACTGTTGATTATAGGTTGTTCACGGTAAAGTGAGCACTTTTTAAGGCCCTTATAAATTTTTTGTTTTCTCACAATTTCCATCTTCCTGCAGCTTGTTGATATAAACATTGCAATGTGACCAATAAACACAGTGTATACATTTCATCGCCCTCTTATAATAATTTCTGAGGCTGCAATAATATATATATTTATTATTGGTTAATGCCTGTTGGGAGGGCCTTAATTGCTCACTTTATTGTGAACAGCCTATAAATGCGTATTACATATACACCATGTCGATATACGTAGTAGAGTTAGTAAAGACTGCAGTGGTGCGTAGCTGCCTGCATTCTGGGAGCGTCAGTACACTAACTTATTGACAGTGGCAGTAGCAGTATGTCATTTTATTATTGTACCGAAACATAGGTTACCTTGTATCGCACAAATCTATACTATCGAATGTCCAGTATTGGAATACTTATTTATTTCATTATGACACACTACTACAGTTGAAGTCTTAATACTGGTACGATATTACCAGTAACGGGAAATCGCGAATATCGCTTGCGGCTTGACACTATTTTGCCACAACTACGATATGTTATGGTAGTCGCGATATTTAAAGCCCCGTTCACACCAGACCAAACAGAAGTGAAAGAGTGCGAACGCGTCTCAACGAACCGAGCATTCACACAGGTGTAAACAGTATGCGAGCGCGAACAAAGCACCCTTTTCGTCCGTTCCGTTTCGGTTCGCATTCGCTGGTGACCCGTTCGTTGTCGGTCTTTCATCGCATCATCAAAGGATATGCGTGTGTGTTCGCTCATGTTCGGCGTTCGCGCCTCGTTTACACCGGGGCGGATAAAGAACAGCTCCGAGTCAAAACAGGAGCGAATTGTAGTAGGTATGTGTGTATGGCCCGCTTATGTTGCTCCGACGCAAACGGAGCTTCAGGAATATTTATGCCCGGTTGCACCATCGTGGTTCGTAACTCGATCCGAGATAGCATCTAAGATCGACACAGAAAACTGTAGCACAATTCGAGTTCAGAGCTGAACTGGAGATCGAGATCAAGTTAATTTCGAACCGTCGAAATTGGCGGTTCCAAATCTCGATCCGAGATCATCAGCCATCGTCGACAAATGTAGTTTGAAAAACGCCAACAGATAGAACTATGTTCGATTGTTTTTTTTTTTGGGGGGGGGGGCGGATTAAAACAATATACGCACTTGAATATTATTCAGTAAAATTCGCACAACAATAATTCACTTAAAACAGGCAAAACATCGCACATAAAGTTATATCTGTAATTAAAAATACTCCTACTTCCTTGACGTCATATATTATGAACCAGTAGCAAAATTTGTCTTATACTTAATATTGATCTCTCACTTTGGAACTAATATCGACTAATCGGAGGTCCAAAATCAAGAAATTTCGGTGGCGCAACACTTTCACATTGGAACGAAGATCAAATTGGATCCTGTTTCGCAACTAGGATCATTCGATTTCGGATCGGGGAATATGCTGGTGCAACCGGGCAGGAGCCACGGCCAGTCGAATCAGCGCGTTGTCGTTTCCGGCCGCCGGATCGACGCGACTGATGGGACGGGGCGGTTGCCTGCGCGGCGCGGCGCGGCGCGGCGGAGTGAGTGTAGTTGCTCAACTGCGTCGGAATGCGGCAGTGGCTGACGACGTGATGGCGCGCGCGCTCGGAGGAGTTAGTCACGTGGGCTCATGACTCCCTGCGCGCATCGTGTAGTTCGACGAAAGTAACGCTCCTCCTGATCCGACGTTTAACCCAGTTCGCTCGTTGGAGAGCCCGAGATGGTAAGAGTACTTTCTCCTACTGCTCTATTCGAATCAGACGAGTTCACGAGAGGTGTCTGTATTTAACGGACATTCGTTGGTTATTTTATTTCTATGTAAATACAACTAACGGTATCCATATGTCGTGATACCTTTTAACGTTTCTCTTCTCACGTTTGATAAGTTTCTCAGATAACACCTATTTCGCATATTGATTGTTAAATACTGGCGGGAGTGTGATAATTTAAGAGAACTAAGCTTGTGTCCGGATTAGTCCCGGCGAAATTTCGACAGATTTTGCTGAATTACTTCAAGTACAATTTGTGCAGATGTTAACGCGTTCGTGAATACCGACCTATTGAAATTATCCTCTTATGTCGTGCTCTTTTAGTTTTGATTTTATTGTTGAGTAAACTTAGTGTGTGAGTGAGCGAGTGAAGTGTGTAACAGCGAGGTCTTGAGAGCTGATGAGGGTGATGGGAGCCATGGAGCAGCACCGGGATGATGAAAGGGCGGGGGAAACGTGAGATCCCGAGAAAACCCGCCGACCAACGGCTTCGTTCGGCACGATTCCCACGTGCGAATATCTTGGGAGTGACCCGGCCGGGGATTGAAACAGGTTCGCTTTGGCGGGAGGCGAGCAGTCTATCCGCTCACCCACTGCGGCCCCAGTAAGCTTAGAACTGAACCAGATTTAAAGCCATATGACTGCATGTCTTAATATATTTAAGTATATCATTAATCATATGTAATTATAGTTCATTTCATGTAAGTGGGGTAAATTTTGACTTCTAGAAAAGTAGCACAGCCACAATGTATCCTCCAACCACAGCTGTTTCGTCATTGAAGAAAAAGACGTTTGTAAACAAATGTTTGAGTCCAATGCATACTTGCATTTTCCTATTTACTTGTGTTTCATGTCATGACGGGTACTGAAAGACTGACGTTATCTAACTTCCGTCCAGTAATTAATGTAGTATATTATGCTAGGTTTGCACTCCAACCTGTTTAATTTTTGTAATTGTCAAGTTAACTTTGTTGGGGTTCTGTTTATTTTATTTTTGAGGGGGAAAAAGTAAACAGTGACAGACTGTGGGAGCTTTAATTTAACGTCTTTCGCGAGACTGCATCGTTTGGATGTTCTTAAGTGTGTTGCCATTTTGAGTTCCAAATTGTTTTGATGGAGAAGTGGAAAATTTTGCTTGTATGGAAATAATATTTGAATTATTGTAACTTCGAAAATTTTAACTTCACTGGAAAAAAAAAAAAAAAAAAAAAAAAAAAAAAAAAAAAAAAAAAAAAAAAAAAAACGTGATACGTCTCTGTTCGTATTCGTACAGATGCAGCAATACACACACACCATGACTGAAATTAATCTTAAACTCGTTGAATTTACGATATAAACAAATCATTCACTCTCCATAAAATTATTGAAAGTACGACTTTTTCAGACCACATGCATTTCAATGATTATAGTAACGATTTACATATGCATTATGTACAAAACACACAAATTTACTGTTCGTAAAATTCGCAACCTCTTGAACACGTGTTTTTGTATGGCAATCCTTGCAAGTTTAAGTCTATTCACTAAAATATAATAATAATAATAATAATACTACTTTAAAACCATAATTTTAACCATAAATGTAGTAAGTATAATTAAAATTTTAAATTACAACTTTTAGTTCTGAGTACTACTATCTTCCAAAACCATCATCAAAATCGACAACTTAACAGCATGCATCCCACAGCAATTCATCAGTCGATACAATATTTTACAAACGAGACCATTTACTGTTTACATAGTGTGTAGGTTGGGGACATTGTCTTGTCAGATTTTACCCCACATATATGAAATAGACTACAAGAAGTTATGTGGTTACGTTGTATAAACAGAGAAGTCTATACCTGCAAACTGTTAAAGCACTGTTTTTGCGTCCTATAACCAAGAAAATGTCCAACATTTAGCCGTAACTGTCCAAATTACAGGTGTAGACCGCACAGTGATTTTTAATTGTTGTGAACTGTTTAGAAGCGTGTGAAACGTCGAGTGATATTCACATTAATTGAAGTCCACGTTTTTTGGAAACAACCACAGAAAAGTTTAAGTAACAATTACAGGGAAAACTTCTTCACAATTTTGGGTTGTTACACGGCGACCGTTGATTCATTTACCGCTGTTGCTTCCTACAAACTACCTTTACTATAAATTATTACAACGATATAAAAATGATCACCTATTCCATCAGAAACATGGAATTTGGCACAAGTCATTTCTACAGTACCTTTGACAAGAAGATGCACAATTTCTTCAGTTAATAAGAAAAATTAAGTCGGCTAAGTCCAAACAAGTTTGAAATTGACTCTGCTCGTTTAAATTGTCTACAATTTCCTGTAAACTTTAATGTTAACCATTTCTTCCAGTTCAAATAAAATTCCCTACACTTGTGCGTATTTGGCGCCAAGTATTCTGCTCTCTCTTCATTACTCACCAAAATCAGGTTATAGAAATGTCACTCTATGAGAAGAGAAATTAAAATTACTTCGCTAACCGAGACATACTACCGCTAGTCAACTTATATAGCGGTCTTAGGGCAAGTTGTCTAGCGAAAAGCATTAATCACGGAAACTTGAATATTCAGTTGCCAGTCGAAAAATACGACTATCAGTAATGTTGTTGAACAGACTAAAATTTTAAAGGAAAATTGCAATCGTTTGATTTTATTAATGCTCTTGAAATTTTTGCCGACGTCTGAAATAAACCATTTTCTTTACCTTGGAACCCGCACCATCTACGCCCATTAACAAATAGGAGATAGCACCAAGATATTTGATAGCATGCCATCGCTCGAAAAGCATATTGATTCCTGCAAAGAAAATTATTATTTTTCAAAATAATGTTACTAAATGTTACGGGGGTGGCAATATACTCGCATTACACACTAAATCTACTATTAAATAAATATAAAAAGTTTGTATCGCCATGATGTACTTCGCCACTGTCTTGTTTCGTAATCGTATTTTTTACATGGCTGTTTTAGATATGATGCCATTCATTTCCTTTTCAACCATTTATTTACATAGCTATAGTCCATTCCCGACTGGAACAGACTTATGAACCTTTGAAAATACACCCTAGCCATTAGCTGCATGCATAGCTAGTAAAAAATGTTGCAGGTTCTGGTGCGGGTGCTGGCTAGGCCGTGTTTTTTCAAAGGTTCCTATGTCGCTTCCAATCGGGAATGGACTATAACTGCCAGTTGTTGGTAGGAGGTAAATTAAGTAATACGAAATTGGGTAGTATTCAGACGTACGTTAAGTTAGTGGTAAAACCGACCCTTAAAATACTGTGTTGCTTCCATTTTGGTCACTGAAAAATCAGGTTGATTTTACTTCTTGTTTGCTAAATTTGCTATTGTTCGTTAGCTTATTTACTAATTTGGTTTGTCTTCATTAAAGAGATTCAAAATTATCAGTTGCTTCAGTGACGTCCATGTTTCAAACATTTCAAAAACTAGTTTCTAAATTTTGATCGACAAGAACTTATCTTGGCTTGTGTTCTGTGTGTGTTTTTTTTTTTTTTTTTTTTTTTTTTTTTTTTTTTTTTTTTTTTTTTTTTTTTTTTTGAAACCAAAGCTTTAAATCACGTACTCCATTGGAATAATCGTCCAAAGAATACGTCAATGCGCAGTGTGGATCGATATACGTCTGTATTTGATTTTTAAAAATTACATGTGTTTGGCTTTTTTATGTATGTATTTATTTGAATTTCCCCAGAGCTTATTATTTTTGTAATCTAAGTTTCAACACAAATCCTTATGTTCCCATTTTATTTAGGCACTATCACTGCGTCACTTGAGGGTGCATAACATTCCGTAGGATTTTTATGCTTTCTCAATAATTCCTGATGCAACCATTTTACGGAGTTCATTTTTGAGTGTGTTTGAAAGGTAAGAGCACATAAAGGTTGAGATACTGGGAGATAGGGCGATGAATTTACTGACGAAGTTATTGAGAACACAGTGTAAGATGTAACATTTTTGAAAAAAAGAACGATCTGTATATATTGGAGTTCTCTGTACGATTCCTAGAATATTGAGATTTGCACAATTAGTCCTAGTTAGTGTTTTGTCATGAACGAAGAACTTTGTTTGAAAACTTATGTGGGAATACACAAACATCGGTATGACAACCTAGAATTTTTTCTTCCAGGTTCATACTACAAAATTGTAATTTTGCTATCGATTTACTATAACACGCCACTAAGTCAGTAGCACCAATAAATATGTAATTTAACATCATAGATTTATTCAAAGGTTCCCCTGTTATCTTGACTTGCAAAACACATTCCTCTTTGGGCATAGTCCTGGAAGAGCGCCTGTGCTTCCACACCAGTACAATACTTATTCTCGATGGAGAACTTTTACTGCCAGAAAAAAATTATTAGAAATTAATGTTCTAGTAGGTTTTTTTTTTCAGCGGAAACTCAATCACCACCTAATCGTGATCGGACTGATCGCTTGGAGTTTTATAGTTTCCGATTGTTTGGCACTAGTAATAGCAGTTACAGCTTGCAGGAATTGGGCATCGGATTTAGCCAATATATTTCTTAACATCGGCCTCATCTTAGATTAAATTACATTAAAATATTGTGTATTTCTCCCGAATACACTGAGGAGATTACGAGTTTCCTCTTCATTACTTAAGCCTGAAGCGCGACGAAATCATGTCGACCGAGATTGCCTTTTTCCCCGTTCTCCGCTAAAACTGAAGGAATCAGACGCGCGAGAATTTGGTAAACTGGCACGGTATTTAAAGGCATCTGCTGCCCAAATTTATGGTAACTATAATGACATCTTTAACCACGCTACTACTCTCCTGGGAGAATATGTAATTCATTCCCATAGCCACTACGGCATACTAAATTTGACATTTGAAGTTTATATAGAAAAGAAATTGCAAGTAGTTAGGTACAAAAGTTATTTACACTTTGACAAAATGGCCTTGGCAATATGAAAGTGTCACATTTATGCACGTGAAATATAATTCGCAGAAAAAATTACCTACCAAAAGTGAAAACTGATAGAAGTATTTGAGAGAGGTGAATTTGAATATTGGGACGATGGAGTAGTTATATGTAGTTAGAAGGATAACAAATCAGTGAAGTTGAATATCTACCTGTCATGATATATAGTTTTTTCAGCAGACATTTGCTAAATGAAATGATGTACGTCATTCATAATGCACTAGCGACTTCCGAAGGAAAAATTTACATAAACTCTTGTTGAAATATTTAGAAAGATTTATTAAGCTCCAAGACTAGGTTAAGTTGCTGCTGCGGTTTCATGTGGAATCAAAGAAGGTTGAAATCCCTCAGTGCAAATAGGTCGCCTAACAGTATTTCCCAAGAAAGCAAGCACCTGCCTGTTCACTCAACATCACGAAGATGGGCAGTCTGCGATTCAAGAAAAAATTAAGATTTTGCGCGAGTGTAAAGTGTCACTAAGATCAAAGAAGGAATGTTTCAAATATACCACAGCATATAACTGAAGACCTTTTGGGCAATTTTAAGATTTTTTATGGTCAATTTGTAAATGACTGACGATTTTTTATCATCGATTGTGTAGTGAGGTGGCAGTTGGTTTAGAAACTGTTTCATGTACCCTACTTTTGTTTGCATAAAATTTTATAAAAGGTGCATTTATAAACTTACAAAAACTAAAGAATCTGCTAACAGAGGGGGGAAAATAGTTTGTTAGATTTTTGCTGCTACTTCCGAAAGAGTTAAAGGAACAAACTGTATATAAAGTATAAAAAAATTTCCGTGTTCGCTGCAAATGTAACACAATTTCACTAACTGTAAATTAATTTAATGAAGCTGATTTATTATGTCATGCTGCTTTTGTGATAGCAACTACCTTCTCCAAACAGTTCGCAACTCTGCCATTCAGTCGCACATCTTAGGTAACAAAGTGGCTTTTACGTGGCACAAGATACAAGATTATGACTTACATGGCACTAAATTTCACAAGATAATTTTTCGCATAAGGTATATCTCGGACTAGATCGGGAGATAGAACACATTAGTACGATGCAGGTGATTCGATCTGTCACGTGAACAACTGGAGATACAAGTAAATTGTTTAATATTTCTATGCAAAGAGGTATCTGGTGAATCATGTCGTGGGCCTGAATGTCTTGTATTTTTTAAAGATAGAGTAGCTTCCAAGGGAGCATTTCATCCGTGTACAACATGCAGAACTTGTTAAAAAGTAGTGTTACGTGTTGCTGGTCTGTGCCACTGACCTTGGCCTGCCCTGCGCGAGCGGGTGGAAGAGGAGGAGGCGATGATTACGAGGCGGCATGTCAAGGGAATATTTTGAATTACAAACTTGAGATAATCCTATCAGCGTTTCGAGTTATGAAGGCATTCTGTCGCTTCTACCCTTCGGCTGCTCGCCGCTCCTTACCTTCAGCGGATAGGATTTCCGTGTTTATATGAAGAATGCTCTGGATTACTGACCTCGTTTCTCTCAACGTGACTCGGGGTGCGTTGAACCATGCAGATGGTAAGGGCGAACGATGTAATTGTGTGACAGGTGTCCGAGCTGGGAGTGAATGAGTGGCTGAGTTCCGAGCGATAGAATACGAGCGGCGAGAGAAGAAGGGAAATCTGTGACTGCGATTATCAAGCCGTGAAGGGTGCGGCAGGCAGGCTGGACTATTGGAATGGATGCGTTAGACATTACAAATTATGGTATATACTGAACGCATGTTAATGATGAGTATGCGTTAGACTATAACCGAACAGAGACATTAAGGACATTAGAGTAATAATAAACCTAAAATATTGCGCTCATTGAGGAATAAGAAGATAGTGGGGACCAAGAAGATTACATTTTGCATATGAACTTATGCACGAAAACGTACAGTTTCCCCTCGACAAACTAAAGACCAACACATCACATTTTGACCTCTCCCACGTTTGCAACATACTGTACGTTGTTTTTCTTCTGGTTCCACTTACAAGAAGGGCTTGATGTGACAACCAGCGATGTCTTACACAAACACGGTCCGTACGTACCAGGTTCTGGTGATCGTGTGATCACCTATACCTGGACGTCCAAGATGCACCGCAGCCATAATCCGCGCCAGCAGTTCTTCCTACGATTCCACATAGGTTTGGTAGATCAAGCCCTTCATGTGGCCCCACAGGAAGTAGTCTAGCGGAGTCATTTTAGCCAACAGTGGATAGGTCGAGGTGGCCCGAGCCTATACGTTCACCCGACTTGACTCCGCTAGACTACTTCCTGTCGGGCCACATGAAGGGCGTGATTTACGAGACCCCTGTGGAATCAGTGCAGGACCTCCTGGCGCGGATCTTAGACGTCCAGGTATTGGTGATCGTGTGTACCAGAACATGGTACGTAGGTACCGTGTTTGTGTAGACATCGCAAGTCGTCACATCGAGCCCTTCTTGTAAGTGGACCCAGAAGATAACGTAATGTGTGTTGCAGACGTGGAAGAGGTCAACATGTGATGTGGTGGTGTTTTGTTTGTCGCGGGGAAACGGTATGTTTTTGCTCATAGTTCCTATGCAAAACATAACCGTCTTGGTTCCCACTACAAGCCCTTAATATGTCTAATGGGAATTTATACACATGCTGTATAATTTAATGTTGTAAGTAATAGCTATGTGAGTAAATTATAAATCAAAATTAATTTTTTTTATACTCCATCCCTCACAAACTCAGATATGCCCCCAGGCGTCCCATGTAACAGTTGTACACACTGTACCGAAATTGTCAGAAAGGTAAGATTTATGCTGCATGAGAAATAATGCATATATATTTGTAACGCTGTAAAAATTTATGTTGGACTTTACCTTCTAATTTTTAATTGCAATTTTTTTTTACATTGAAGTGCATTTACATTTTGAATGCTTCAGAAACCACATGTTGCACTGGGATTTTTGCGTGTAGGAATCTTGCCAGATGATGCCGCTGGTTGCCGGGTTTTCCTCGGGGATCACCTGTTTCCTCCTCCCCCCCCCCCCCCCCCCCGGGTCATTCATTCCGACGCTGGTCCCTACCTCAATCGCCCTCATCGGCTCTCAAAACTTTGCTGTTCAGAGCCGACCAAATCTCCTCACTCGCTCAATTATAGTGTTCCATGTATTGACAACATTCGCCAGAAAGATATCGCACACACTTCATGGATGACTTAATTTGCAAGTATTTAGGAGAGATCTGTGAAATATGTGTTAAAAGTACCTTGTCCAAATTTTATCATAAGCGTGGGGAGTGAAAATTTCGTAGGTGAGGAGCAAGGTAATGAAAAGAAAGCAGGGTTGGCAAAAACACAGATTTCCTGTAAAAAAAAATCCCAACCCATCTGAATTGTTTGGGTGTTAATTGAAAAACCGGGTTTTTTTTTTTCTTCAATAAAACCCGGGTTTATTTCACTAAGTCCCCCCATTTTTTGAAACAGCAATTTTTTTAATAACTTAATTTATAATACAACTGGAACTTTTTTTAACAGTCTAGCATGACCTTTAGTATACAATGATACTTATAAATTTTCAATTCAAATAATTTTATATCTAGAAAGTAAACTGTATAATAAACAATTTTGATTGAAAAAGAGTGTTTTTTTTTCTTCTGCAGGGATCTTATAGAAAATTGACTTTACACTGAATCCACATACGTAAAGTTGTGTCATTGACAAAAATTGCACAAGTGTAATTTTAACCTTAGAGAAACCAGTGTGTTTGCCAACTCTAAAACTAAAATAAATCATATGTTTGATTGTTGTGGCTGTTAATTACTTTACTTCATACTGACGCAGCACTGGTAATAGTGTTAAGTGCAGTGCTTCTGTAATAAATTAAAGCTAAAGAAAATTGCTACAAAATGTATTGAAGCACTGAAAATTTATGTTAACAGTGAAAGGCAGACATTGTATAAATGAAGATTCAGGGATAGTAGGAAGAATGTGTGTTTATTTTTGTAAATGCATTAAGAAATGTTATACTTCTGTGGCCCTTAGGCTGGATAGTTTTACGTAATGGACACTAATCCAGAATGTTTACCAAGGATTGTGAAATTTTTTAAAGCGATGACATATATTTGACCCATGCATCTAGTAAAGTGTTTCTCTTTCACAGGTGATGAATGCTTGCATTTGCAAGTTCTGTATGAACCTGATTTTTTTTTGTTTTGTCAAAACTAAAAAACAAGGCGGGAGCGGAGAAAACCCACAACCATGTATAAGTCTTCATTTATAACATGGGCAGTCTGTAATTGTAGAGTTTTTGACAATAGTCAAGTAACATAACATCGGTAACGACATATTTTGCAAGAATGTGTTAAACAAATGATGATATGATAATGGTAACACATGCAACATTATTTTAATGTAGCCTATACATTATAATATACTCCATTCAACATTATTTTAATTGATAAGGTACCCAAAGAAACCCACTTGAAAAAATCTGCCCGAATTTTTCCAGGTGGGTTTTATTGAAAAAGTCCAACTCAGAATTCATGGGATGGGTCCACCGCTGCCAACCCCGCAAGAAAGCATAAGCTGGAAGATCGTAGTAGTTTTCAGTTAGCCTTTCTTACCTTCAACATCTCTACTATTACTCTTGCCTTCTCTTGGCGAGCTGGGAATCACGTTCAAGTATATACTCTCCCTGAAGGCGTAAAGATCATGCTCGACCTTAAAATAACTTGGCATTGCCTTAACAAAACATTGGGTTTTCGGCCCATTCATAGTTTTCGTGGACAGATCTGCGAAGTTCTTATTGCTCGGAACGTAATCAAACTTCATAATTCCCTTCTCAACATAATCCCTACAGAATTGGTACTTAATAATCTCAAAATGCTTAGACAATTCTGTATCACAACTATTTTCTGTAAGTTTAATAGTGCCCTGATGATCACACTTGATAATAAATTGCTTAGGTAGAAATTTTGTGACCTAATTCAGTAACAATCTGCTTCAACCACATTGCTTCCTTTGCAGCGTGGAACATTGATGTGTGCTCCGCTTCAGTAGTTGTTGTGACCACATGATCTCTCTTCTTTGGTAGTCTAGTTTTCCAACTGACTGGTACATTTGCCAATGTCGCCACGTAACCACTCACCGACTTCCTGTCTTTTCTATTTGCAAAGTATGCATCGCAAAACAAATCAACATGGTCACCAGTAAAAACTAAGGTTAGCTTCAGGTTTTGAGTTTTCTTCAGGTACAACGTAATGTGTTTTACATCTTGCCAGTCCCTTTTTGTAGGGCCACAACTCTTCTGACTTACTCTACATACTGCATACACTATATCTGGCCTGGTAGATGTGGATAAGTACAATAATGAACCCACTGCCTTCCTGTACAAATATGCATCATATTTCTCATCCCCAGGTGAGTTTCAATCATCGTTATTAATTTCTAAAGGGTGATCTACCCTTTCCCTCTTCTAACTTGAACTCCCTCAATATTTGTTTAATGTAATCAGTCTGGTGGATGGACATTTCCCCATTATAGTACTCTACATTCTTGGAAAGAAAATGAGTCATATTCCCTAGCTTTCTAATCTCTATCTTCTTACTTAATTCTTCCTTGAACCACTCTAAATGTCTCTTTTTGCCCTCAACATAAATCCCAATGAACAGATCCTTGCTTTCATTTACATAAACACATGGGTCTTTCACAAATATTTTCAGTCCCAAATCCCTTAACACTGTGTTTAAAGTTCCATGCCATTCTCTCCATACAGACTTTTTAGAAGCTTACACACACTCTTGTCATCAACCTCAAAGTGTTTTGGCTGAACCATGTAAATTTCTTCACTCAGATCACTGTGCAAATAAGCTGTAAGGACGTAAATATGTTTCTGAATCCACCCATTTAGCACTGTTAGGGCCATCATCAATCTAATGGTTTTTCTTTTGATCACAGGTGCATAGGTCTCATGAAAGTAAATTCTCTGCACTTGAGCAAACCCCTGTACCACCAATCTTGCTTTAAATCTACTGATAGTACCATCTGGGTTCTTTTTCAGCTTCAGAACCCACTTGCTACCTAGTATAGTCCTGTCAGGAGGTCTATCAACCAATACATAAGTGCCCTTACTCTGAATACTCTCTAGTTCCATTTTCATTGCATCACGCCATAAGTCTGCATATTCCCCTTTCAGGGCTTCGGTTACACTAACAGGCTGTTCAACATAATCTGCTGTGTTCACAAAAAGATTGCAACATGAAAAAGATTTTTCTCCATCTAATATCTTTCTAATCAGAGTACTTCGCCTTGGTTGTACATCTTCATGTAGACCTACCTTCTCAACAGTCCCAATTTCAACATTTCCAGTATTATAATTTTCTTCCCTTAAATCACCATGTCCCTCAGTATCAAAAAACTACTCTCATCAGTCTCGACAAGTTCATCTACATTACTAGAATCGCAAAAAAAATACATCACCAGTTCTAGAGCAATCTAATTTTCTCAGTGGAAATACACACTCTTTAAACTTGACATGCAACCCAATCATGACTTTCTTCGTACTCAAGTTGTACAATCGAAAACCCTTTATGTTACTTTCATAACCAAGAAACACACACTCTACAGCACTTGGTTTGAACTTTCCCGTTTTCTGGGCTAACCAGGCTCTACATCCAAACACTTACAATCTAGGCAGTTCTTTGTTTACGTATACTCGTTTCCACAATGCTAGAGGTAGCCGATTGTCAATTGGCCTGGATGGGCACATCCCTTATAAAACAGGCTGTGCGAGCAGCTTCACACACAAACCCTTCACTCAAACCTGATTGCAACAGTAAACATCTAGTCATAGCTTCAATAGTCATATTATATCTCTCAGCCACTCCATTCTGTTGGGGGGAGTAGGCTACCGTTTTCCCATGGGCAATACCATTTTCACGCAGGAAACTTTCGAATCTCTTCTCGCAGTATTCGCCTCCCCCATCTGTTTGAAAACTCTTCAATTTCAGCCCATGTGGCAACTCTACTTCTGCTTTATATTCCCTGTATTTGGCAAATGCCTCACTCTTCAGCTTCAGGAATTTCACAGTTGCAAATCTGGAATAATCATCAATAAAACTCATCATATACGATGCACCACCATTTGCTTTTATTGGAGAAGACATTAAGTCACTGTGGACTAGCTCTAATGGTTGGGCAGTCTTACACTCACATTTCTTTGGAAAACTACTATGAGCCATCTTACCCTGAACACAAACAAAACAGTCACGCTGATAATTTTATCTTTCAATACACCAACAGCTTGATCTTTTGTAAAATCTACGTGAATGTCGTGAGCAGTTAATTTTGTAACAGAAATGAGGTTAAAATTTAATTCAGGTACGTAGAATGTTATCTTCATCTCTAAAGTATTTCCTCCACATGAATTTAATAGTACAAGCTTGATGGTACATATCCCTTCTACCTTAATTTCGCCCTTTCCAAGCGGTACATGTCCTCGACTAGGGGTGAAATCTGTAAACAATTCTCTGTAAGAGGTCATGTGCTCTGTAGCAGCCGAGTCTAAGAAACCACTGATTACACTCCTTGCTAGTCATCAGTGCAAACACTTTAACACACCTTATTGTTTTCCCTTTCTGAAGATGATTTTCGCCCTCATCACGCTTATCCATCTTTTCCCCATTACTATTATTATGTTTCTTGATACAATCATTGATCCAATGTCCAAACTCATTACACTGAAAACATTGGATTTTAGGGCAAAACTTACTAGTATGTCCAGGCTTCCTGCACTTAAAACAGTTATGATCACTTCCTTTGTTGACCACATTCCGCGAACTCCTTTCTTCAAAATTCTTTCTTGTGAACTGCACCCTGTTGTTTACTGTAGATGCTAAGGCAACTTGATTGTGTTCTCTGTTGGAAGTTGTCTGTTGCCATTGTCATTCCTCATCCAACAGCCGCTCCCTAACCATCCTCGTGAGGTTAGGTTCCCTCAGGAGATTCTGCACAAACACTTAATACTCATCTGCTGGTAGTCCGCTGAGCAGTAAATTTGCAATCATTTCATCATCGAAAATTATCCTCCCTTTAGCCACTTTCTTGTACAGTCTTTGTATTGATGCAGCATACTCTTGCATTGTCATGTCCGCCATCTTGGTAACGAGTGCCATTTCCTTCATGCTTTGACATAATGAAACTTGGTTGATGCTACGTTAATTTCCTCCAATACTTCCCAGGCAAGTTTCGTTCTTTCACAATTTTCAATGTCCAATAAGAAATCGTCCCCCACTGATCGGTAAAGTACAGACAAAGCCTTCCGATTCAATCTTGCATGGTTGATGTTCAGTACTCCGACATCAACATAACCTGCAGTTCAATTTCAACCCAGCAGTTTCACTGAGTTTCCTGGAGAAATAATTACCAGTTGCTAGTTTTGGAAAATTCACCATATCTCTGTGGTCTGTACCCTCCGCCATGATGTTTACAATCAAGTCAAAATACATTCACAATCTCAACTCCATGATCTCAATCACTTCCTCAGTCCACAATCACCCTGGGCCCATAACCTGTTGTTCATATTATAAGACTCAGTGAAAAAAATACACAATTTCTTTTGCTAAAACTACAATGTACATTCACAAACGATATTCACGAGAATCGCCATCAACATACTTCATTCAGCCATAGACAAAAGACAACTAGTGATTAACATATACGCACTCGCAAGTCAAGTTACTCATACCACACCACGTATAAAAAAAGACAGAAAAGCCTAAAACAGTGTACCAACTTATAAAAAATAAACACTGCCACAATGCAGGCTATTCAAACATGAAAACCACTTTACTGATGGCATAGCAGCTTAGAACACAAACTGCAAAACAGGGTGTAGGAAGCATTGAGACCAAGCTTAGGGAAGGTCACACGACAAAACTAAGTGAATCATTAAAATCTATGTTAGTGGATGTCAAATTATGAACATAAAGGCAAGCAATGTGTATATAGGCCGTTCACTGTAAAGTGAGCACTTTTGAAGCCCTAGTTACTTTTTTCTTTCAACCAATTTATATCCTTCCACTAGTTAATGTAAACCCTGCCACGTGAGTAATAAACACATTGTATACATTCACCATACCTAAAACCGAAAATCCAAGGCCACTCTGAAATGTATTTATTGTTTATTATGTCGGACAAAACAGCTTCAAAAAGTGCTCGCTTTACCATGAAGTGCCTTTACAAATGTTTTAAACATGTGAAAATACATTTTATGCAGTGCTTGAATAAGAGTTAGTAACAGGTTTGAATTGTGTCTGATCACATAGTGTGTGGTAAACTATTTTTTTAAATTTCAGATGGTTTTATTCATAACGGTATGAGAGCTTTCACTTATCACACAGCAAGGATTACTGAAGACATAATTTCACTGAAACTCTGAATCTCGAATTTTATATTTTATGCCTATGTTGGAAAACATGAGCTCCATACAGAAACCTAGTCGATTTATTCCTTTCGCCAACAGTGCCCAGCGAGCACAGATCATTCCTAACCAAGGTGAGTTATTTTAGAGGTAATAATTAAACCTTATTGGTTTTCTGTAAATAATAATGCAATTTGTCGTATTATGCAGTTAAGTTATTCTATGTGCAAGCAAATGTGTGATAACAAAAAAATTTAATGTGGTGCAAATTAGTAATTTTTTAAGTTCAACGGTGCAGTTTTCACCCTAAGTTTTCATGTGCAGATGCAATGTAATTTTTTTTCTGGTGATCTAAGTGATTAATTTAAATTTGTTTGCATGTGTTGGGGTAGACTGCTTAATGCAAAGGGTTTATATAAATACAGTGTGACTAGCATCAGGGAAAAATAGGGGAAACCTTGAAAAGTCGGGGAAATAAAGGTGAGGTCAGGGAATTTAATGTAATATTCTTAGCAGTGTTTTTAATAAGAAAATAAGTATGTAAAGCAGGCATTAGTTTTAAAATGGTTTGCATGTTGGTATATGTCGCTGACAAGTATTCAAACAGTATTTTAGTTTGACTTGTCCAGCAATGGATAACATTTTTGCAGAATCTTTCATTATACTGGGTTTTAAGTTTCTTGTTTTGAATTTGTTTGTTGGTTGAGTTAGGAGTTCTCTCTGTAAAATCATTAAAGGGCGATATATTTAGAATTCGAGCAATTTTGTGAAGACGAAATACAGGATGTGCAAAAACTGTTTACCATAAGCTTTATGATATTTTATTACTTCTTGCAGTTGGCTTCTCTCACAGTCAGAGTGGCAGTGAAACAGATGTGTCAACATCGAATGAGAACCTGAGTAGTGAGGAACGGTATGTGATCCAGCACACAGCACGCCAGGAGCCCCAGGGACAAGAGACTCAAGGCCAGGAGAATGTCAGCTCCAATCGCAGCAGCCTGGATGTTTCCTCCTCCTCATACAACACACTCATCATACACGGAGCAGGAGACGAGCCTTGGACTGGCAGGTAAGTGCAGCTATTTCTTGTCCCTCTCACCACCCTGTCTACATCTTATGTATGTCTGCATTTCCCAGTTTCATCAGGCAGTTGATTCTATGGCATCCCCTATACACTCGTGAGCAGTTCAGTTACACGCACTTGTCATATTGGCGAAATGGCACTGCGGTTGCCCCATCAAATGGAGTAGTAACATATAAGCACAGAATGGGGGAGAAACAGTATCTCAGCACATTTGATCGTGACTAGATTGTTAGGCCCACATGTATGGGACACTCCATCTCTGAAGTCATGCAGTCATTTCCACAAGTCACAGTGTCAAGAGTGTACATTAAGTGCATGGATTCAGGTAAAAGCACCACAGCTAGGGACAACTGCCACCATACCCCTATACACACAGTTGGCGGGGGTCGAAATCTGCTAGTTCGGTTGTAAGCATGGGAAAACCACCATTGGACCCTCAGTGCATGGAAAAAGGTTGCTTGATTGGGTGACGTACACATGATCTACAGCAAGACAATATACTGGCCCACCACTCCTGAATTGTGATAAGTGGTTGAATGGACACTTCACTAACTTCAGCTGGCTTGCCTGGTCCTAGAGGTCACCCGACCTCTATCCTATCAAACCTCTCTGAGATGCTATTGATGGATGTCTGGGAGGTTGTGCAGCGGATATGGCTTCCGACTGCTGTGGTTGCCGTGTGGAGTGCTTGCGCTACCTTCATAATGGTGAAAGTGATTGCTCTATGCTGCTAGGCAGGTGTCTGTAATTGAGCTGCTCATGAATGTTGAGAGTGCATTTATGGAAATAAATTTGTTGTTATATTTTGGTTTTGTTCATTTTGGATAATCTTTCCTTGGCCATGATTTTTCAAATTTGTGAACTAATGTACATATTTTATAAGCTTAAATATTATTGTATATTAAGTGCGATGTCCCTTCTGGTTATGGTACTCAGCCCAAGCCTTGGTATCAGTGCTGTTGCTAATTAATTATTGTAATACATGTTGTCTAGGTGGGTTATGCCTCGGACTAGCTTGTACAGTCAATAAATATTATGGTAGTTCGTCTTGTATTGCACAATATTAACATCTCCACGCAACATGACAAGTATGCTCAATTGTAAACTCTCAATGGAGAAAGTGATACAATTTTACAGCCACGGTCTGCGATCGACACACTCTTCTCGTTGGTGCCATGTAGCCCTACACTATATCGTTGCTACAAATATTTAGGTTATTGACTTTACACTGGTCATAATCGTAGCACCTCTCGCTTCTCGGAGAAGCCTGGACCTCAGTTATCACGTCTTTTGCATAAGTCTGCCTATCCAGCAGACGAAAAACTTATGAACCTGCTTTGGCATGGGAATATCACCTTCCTCTCCAGGGTGGGGCAATTCTCCCTTCCTTGTGTTCCTTTAATTGTTTGGTGCTCCAGGAATGTTGCGTGAGCCTGCCAATACTCAATACACATTTATTGTAGTTCAATTTCATTTACATTAAACATGTTCTGGATTACGTTTAAATACTGATTACACTTGCATATATTTCCGTAATTCTAATTTGTAATACAAAAACCTCCCTACACTGCAGGTGGATGGGAGAAAGAGAGATGGAGGGATTGAGTGTCGGTACGTAGCCGGAAATGGCTGGCTGCTCCCTTCAAGTTTTAACAGTTGTTCAGTACATCGCAGACTCTTATAAGGAATACACTTGATACAATCTGAAATACAATTAGATATTCTGACAGATTACGAGATGACAATGAAAATTATATAAAGACAAGTACTTAAACATAATCAATTAAAATGCCTGCCGTACATTGAACATACCTAAGGCAATGTAGGATCATCACATATGCTTTACGGTAGATGTCACAAGAAATTGTGGACTATTGTAAGTAGAAAGTGTTTATATTTGTGAATACTGTTTTTGACATTGCGTTATATTTGATCATTTCACTGTATTTATATTTTTATCATTTTAATTTAAGAATTCCTATCCACAGAAATGTTTTTACACTGAATGCCTTAAAATAAATATTTACACATGTATATTCAGGTTTTCCAGCTTGATTTGTATGAGCCTTGGCATGTTTGTATGTGTGTAATTCAGTAACTAATTTAATTCTTAATTTTGAAGGGCGAGTGCCTCCCATAGTAATTGTGTTAAGGCATAGGTTAAACTGTGTTTTAACCCCATTCTATGTAACAATTTGCAAATTTTATGTCTGGAGTTTAGGATAAACCTGTAGAACAGATATGAAATGTGTTTTTCCATGTTACAATATTTTTTTTACCATGACATTCAATAATAATATTGTATAAGTTTTGATAAAAATTCTGCTACAGTACAATATACTAGCTATTCAAATAATACAAAATTATACTATAATTTTGTGTTATTTGAATAGTAGCTGACATATGTATTGTTACAAGTCGCTAGGAGCATATCAGAGTCTGTGCGGGATGGAGGTCTTAAATAAATTAAAAATTTATTTATAGTGCTATAAAAATTCTGAGTTATTATTTACATCACTAATGTACCTATCTCTTCTGTTAACACTTATTATTCTCTGTGAGTGCAATATTTAATGCTAAGTCAGTATCGTTCTCTTAATAGTCGCTACATTTACATAATTCACACTTTTTATTTGCACATATGAAATTAAACCATTTGTTGCTACCATTCCAAATGGTTGTACTCGTACAGCCAGTCCGCCAGTCACTCACTTTTTAATGTCTCAATGCTTGTAGTCACTGTCGTCACTGTGTTTTGCTTTGATGGGTCTGCACGTGTGGTGCTTACAGACCATACACTGTTCCAGACACACTGTTCGGAGTCCTGCCATGACTTATACAGATCAGTGGGCTTGGTCCAAAAGGTTTTTCACACCCCGATTCGCGCTGAGGGAGGCAAGTGGTGATGACCATAAAAATTCTTGCAATTGTAACCCGTCATTCAATCCTCTCAAGGATGGGAGTAGCAAAAGTCCTAATAGTCTTGTCAGGCCTCCAGTCGTCTGCACAGACTGTTGTGTGATTCTGCCTTGCTGTTTTCCGGTTACTGGTGATATCAGCGTTCATCAGAGGAGGTTCATCATCTGCTTGCGACAATATGTAAAGTGTCAAAAATTTCATTTTCATTTCAGTGTTCCTCTCGTATTGTACTGATCTCATTTATAACTTAACAGGCTATCACTTTGTCTTTATTAACTGTGGTAGAAATTTGGAATGAAGATGCCATTTAAAAATTATAAAATATTTTTAACCTTGGACTAATGCCCTCATTTGTTATTGTTAGGGCAACTGCCTATATATTTGCGAATATACAAAAATTATTAGTTATAATCTTGTGTGTGATTCATGAACTTGGTGATGTAAAGCAATTTTTCAGTGACAAGAGATTGGGGACGTGTAATATTTTCTGTGTGTGTGGGAGCAGGTTATCAGGTCTGAGAGATCATGCAGACAATCTAAATTCTCTGTCTGGCTCACATGGCTATGGCGGTTCTCCGGTGGCCGACATCACAAAGACTAAAATGGGCTCCCATTCACCATCTCCATCATTGGTGGGAG
Organism: Dryococelus australis; assembly: GCA_029891345.1. Taxonomy (NCBI): domain Eukaryota; kingdom Metazoa; phylum Arthropoda; class Insecta; order Phasmatodea; family Phasmatidae; genus Dryococelus; species Dryococelus australis. Next base: position 277,770,934 of record CM056994.1, on the reverse strand, counting down.
GCAAAGATGGGAGCTCTAATCGCACAAGCTTCGAAAACGCTCCATCTGCCCGCCTCTTTGACCCAAGTGTTCGTGAGATCACAGATATCCCTGATGATTACCTAAATCAGTCGCAGGCAAGTGAAATATTTTCTTCAGCCTAGGTTTTTTCTTATAGGTTTGTGTTGTGTACGTATAAACTTTTTAAACAAATATTTTGTAATGCTATAAAAATATACAAAAAATCCTGGCATTTTGTGAAGATAATGAAGAATGCCTCTGGTCACAGTCATGAAAAAGTTTTAAAAGGTAATCCTTTGTAGTGATCCATTTTTAATGTTGGATTAATAAAATAATTGCAGATGCATTCTTCAAAACAACTTTATTCCAGGACAGCATGTTTAAGTGACCGCCATATCTGTTGTGCACTGCAGCATGATGACGCACATTTCGCATGTTGCTAACACAACATATTTGGAGACATATCTTATAAATGTCGTAAAGTTTTGCTGAACTGTTTGCAGGCAAGTTCACATTTCCTGCCAGATCAATATGTTACCTGTGATTTCAACAAAGTTCAGTAGTGATCATTTGTATCTGTTGCTGATAACTCTTCAGTTAACGTTTTGGAGTTTTAAATGGCCTAAATGACGGCCTGTGGGATCCGATAACATTACTGGTTTCATAATGAAAGGACATGCTAAAATTTTCTCTCAATGCTTATCCAGCTTTCAAGAAAACTAACAAATAAATGTTAAGAAAACTACAGACTGGTTTCACTTTGTTTTAAAAGCTTTCAAAAGTAATGTACATTCTTATCTGGATAAACTATTTAAGTATAAATGTGACTTTTTTAAAAATGTGAAATAATAGATTGTGGTATGATAAAATCTTGTGATCTGAATGATAATTATTTGGATTGGGGCAAGACATGTAATATAGTTACCATTAATCATAAATCACTTGTCCACAAATAAATTTTTTATATTTTAATTTATGTAGTCAATGTGTATAATAATATGTGAGTTATGTAAGTAATAGAAAATATGATACATAGAAAATATTTACCCATCTGGTATCTTTCATGAAGGTGGTACTTGCCATTTCAGAAACATGCACTTAGGACCCTATTCTGTTAATTCTGTTTGCTTAAAGATACATTCTGTGGGTGTGTGTATTAGGACAGCAAGTAACTGTCTTTGTGGTTTTCCATAAAACATTTCTGTTCCTTAAATGAAAAATTCTTAAACGAAAACTGACTACTATTATATTTCTGTAATGTGTGTGCTTTCCACACGTATTAGAATAGGAAGTGCTAGAACAAATGAGATCTTACCTCAATGCTAATGAATGTTTCAGTGAATGTCGGTTGGGTTTTTGTGCTCGCCACTACACTTGTAAACATAAATTATAACGTTAGTCTTTCCACTGATTGAAAAAATTTCTGACAGTTTTAGACTTAAGAAAATCCTGTGATAATGTGGACCCTGTTTTCTTGCTAGTGGAAGTTGTAGTTTTAATTTCTCATAGAATGTTGTGCTTTGTCATCCCTGTCATATAGATGTCAAAGCAGTCACTGACAATTATTAATCTGACTGGTATATCAGAACTTGTGTGTTGCATTGTTCAAGGCATGGTTCTGTTCTTTTCTCCTTGTATTTTAATGACTTACCTTAAGCACTTAAATATAACCAGTGCAATTATATTCTTTTTCTCCCACTGATTGTCAGAAATGTAGAAAAGTATAACATAGATCGTGAAGCAATCCCAAATTGATTAACCGAAAATTAACTATAGTTGATTCACTATAACTACTGCCTTTTCTGAATCCCTGCCAAATTTCTACATTTGGTTACTGATTATGTATCCTTCCGCTACACGTAAACATAAACACTGCCATGTGACTTCTACTTTTATAACTGTCAAATGCGTTTGTCGCTGTTTACAGCTGTTCAAAGGATTGTCATATTGCAGAAACAATTTCCTACGAATGTTCACTATTTAGGCCTATAACAATATTTAGGTCAGCTTTATAACTATTTGTTACACACGATATAGGACTTTACATATAATACACAATATTTTGCCACTGCGGTGTTTGTTAAAACTGTGGCGGAAACGACATTAGTATTAACCTGATTTTATTATGTGTTTGGAATAAAAATTACAATGAAGGGACGACCAGTCCAACGAAACAACACAGTAAATTCAAGCACGCAACTCGTGTCGCTTATTTATTGTACTACGTAGCATCAACAAACGTAAAAGATAGTGTTGAACATGCACACACGTAGGCTTGCCGTAACATTTATTCCTCTAATATTTACATGCATTGGTACCATACTTACTGGTTTGTAGGATTATTTTATTATTTATTTAAATTTATCTGGGTGGGCCTAGTATTTCGTTGGGAATGTTGTAGACATTCAAATCGTAGAAACGTATGCTCGTTACACAACTGTTTCAAACATCTAGCATGAAGGTACAACATTGTGATAAATAGCCGTAAATATAAATAATTAACTTTGTTGTAACAATGTCGGTTCATGGTTAAAATGTATAAACTTTGCACATATTTGACATCCACAGGCCTGCGTAACAATTACAATGCAGTAACCATAGGCGGAAATGGCGACTACGCCCTTGCACATGCAGCGATCACAACACTCGTTACAATATTTTAATTAACCCTGCTGTGCCGTGGAAACATGTTTATCACAACATTGTAACTTGCCTAGAATGTTTCAAAAACACAAGTACGAACTTACGCTTCGTTCAGAAACATGCCATGTCATGCCACACCACTGCCAGGCGTATGCACTGGGTATAATCCATGGAGGTAATAGATGATAATTGCCTGCCGCCGCCATATTGGGAACGCTTTCCACACCACGTATGCCAACCTGTTGGATTTGTGTCGCGCAACGAGCTGTGTCACGCCATCGCATCTAAAATATGTTGTTGCATCTAAATAACATATAATAGGTATTTAAACAATAAAATCTCATTTCAGTTGTAAATTGCTATGTCAAACATTATTATTGTTGCTGTAATTAGTATGATATGCTGAAATTATAAATAATGTATACCTTTCCTACACAGGTGGTACAATCTTCCAGAGAGAGAGAGCGAGAGAGAGAAAGAGAGAGAGAGACGGACGCTCTGCTTTGCTTATTGAACCTTTATTCCGGACGGGAAAAAAACACCAGCCTACACACGGGAATCTGTGCAGATATTTTTAACTGCAACAATGAAATGTGTTTCCGTCAGTGTGCTATGTAACAATAAAAATATATCAATTGGCAACGTTTAACTTACAAATAGTATACACAAAAACGAGGTTAAAAAATATTGTGACTGTGAACTATTTCTTACCGGCCTTTCCCAACACGTCACTGCTCTCGCTGTTGTTAATTCATATTTAATGTGAAATAAATATTACAAGTTATAGAAGATAGTAAGGTAAAGTTTCATTAATTCAATAATACAGTACTCTAAACAGGTAATCACAGTGTTAAATATTTCTGGAATATGAGTTATTGCAAAAACAGGTTGACATGATATGCCTAAGGTGATTTTTCAAAGGTTCAATTCCAAAAGGCCGAAGAAAGTGTGAATGGATTATAGTAACTAATATGCACAGTAAACTTGCAAGCTATTTTGTTTGGTAGCCATGAGTGATTAAGATCTACCACTACTGTACTTCCAAAAATTGTTATAGGCAAAGGAATTTAAATAAAATCTGGTATTAAAAATCTGGGGCCTCACCTTGAACAGTGCATTCAGTCGTGCTATCTATCTTTCATGCAATGAAACACGTAAAAACTACCCCTTGAGCATATAAAAAAATCTGGTACATGTACTCATTTTTCTCTGTTTTGACCTGTGTTGTAGTATACTGTGATCTTAACTAATGAACTAGCAAATACTGTAAACTGCAGAAAATACAATTCTGCAATGTTTCAGTTTTGCCAAAACATGAGATGAAGCCAAGAATTTAGGTTAAAAAGAAAGCTAGTATGTACCTAGTTGGGTATGTAGGTAGATAAGTGGGCTTAACATCTCGTCATCAGCAAGATCATTAGAGATGGTGTAAGTTGCACTCGTTAGGGACCCATCCCAGCATTCACCTGGAGAGATTTTGGAAAACCGAAATCAGGATGGCCGGACCGGGAATCGAATGCGGGTCCTCCTGAATGTAAGTCCAATGAGTTACCGAGCAAGGTGGCACACCTTGCTCGGTACGTAGTTGGAGATGACATCCCGTCATAGTCATTGGAACCACTGCTACAAGCACTTATCATATCACCTGCCTCTGCCCATTTGCCACCGTTGACTGGCTGAAATACCAGGCAGGACATTGTTCAGTTTGTGCAGACTCACCACCTCATGCAGTCATATCCAGTCCTCCCAGGCAGTTGTACCCACCATACCTTGTAGTTGAGGGATTGGAGACTGCTCTTGGGGTATTAACCACAGAATATGGCACTGGTATTCATGCTCAAGCCTGTTCATCTATGTCATTTCATTAACGTACGATTGAGACTACCATTTCTAGGAATACACCTCCAATGATAAAAGACTATTTACCATGAGTCCAGAACAGGAAGAACCTTCAATTTCATAAAGGTATAAGAGGGTTGAAAGAATTTATATTAGGACCTCGCTACTCTCATTTCCAATCGTTTGGCAATAGTACCAGACATGAGTTTCTTTCTCTTTTCTCAACTTACCTCCTCAATTGAGTGGTTTTGTTATGTTATGACAGTATTTAATCCTTAAGATTGTCTCATATTTCTGTACTACTCTTGTATGCTCTGAATTATATTCAATTTATTGCTTATAAAACAAATAAGTTGGTATTCATTTTACCCAATACAAATTTTTGTGGGTGTTTTTTTTTCTGTTTGGGAATATAAATTCTTACTATCAGTGAAAACATAAAATACATACTACTTACCTGTGGTAATGATGCATGTATTAATGTTGTACTGAGCTGGATAGCACAGTAATTTTAACACAGCTGTATATATGCATTGGTATATTAATGGAAGTTGGTACTGCAAATAGTATCTTTCCTGCTATACAGCCCATTGTTGCCTGCAGGTGCTGAAACATTTGGCTAAAGAAGTTAAAGTTGTGCCAAATGGGGCAAACAGCGGCAGTACAGGGACTCTACTAGAGGATGAGGAAGATGCAAATACCCCTAACATGCGGCCATCCATTCGTTTCGTAAGTCGCAAGTCTCGAAACAAAGACAAGGACTATGGTATTGGCAAACTGCCTGTGTCTTCGGACTACCCCAAATGGCTGGACATTCCTTTGTCACAGTTGTCTGAGGGGCTTATGGAGAAACTGAACATATCCCGTTCACAGCCGGACCTCTCCCGTCTAGGCTACAACAAGCCTGTTATCAGCGTACACCTTCCCAGGTTAGATGGCTAATTATTTCAAAGAAATAGTAAAGACCTTATTAAAGAACTGTACAGTTAGTTATGACTTTAAGTCTGTCTGGTTGAAGGATTAGGGTTGTGCTTACATTAAAAAATGAGGAATTAAGCTATTTTCATTGCATGGTTTTGTCAATTTAAAAACAAAAGTTGTTTTGAATAGACATTTATTAGACTATTATTATCATTGAAAATTTCTAGCTCATTTTTGGGTGATATATTATTATATTTTATTTACCTAATAAATCAATTTTTTAAATTAAAATTTGGAATTTAGTTGTAGGTTTGCTATTTTAATACTCTGAAATTTTTATCTGAAGTTAAAGTATATTTTATGCCTGTCGATTTGGAACAGTTTTAAAAAAAGTAAAAAAAATAACAATAATTGCAGTTAGTAAGTACATATTGACAGCTTGGGTATTGTGTAACTATGTTGCTCATAAATTATTTTTCTGCATGCAACAACAATATATTTTTTTATATATCTAGCAGTGCTACCTTTATTATATTGCACACTACTATAAACAGAATTAGTATGTTGTGTACAAACTCAAGGCATGTGATTCGTGACCGGAAAAGAGGAAGATTGATATAGGACACCTATGGCCCCTTATCAATAATAAGGGCTGTAGAAGGCCATAAAGGTGGAGGGCAACAAGTATATTACGTGGGATGTTAGGCAAAGTATCTGCATTAGAGGAACACAAATTGGTATATGGATTAAGTAAACCAATATTGTGGATAAAAGGAACGTATGGTATGTTGTACATGCCCCATCATGTAAATAATAGAAGTTCTCACCCTTTGATTGCTCATGTACCCCTGTGCGGGGTAGTGCACATCAGTGTCTGCAAATAGTCCTATAGGTAAAAAGTGCATAACATTAGATGCCATACGAACCCTTAAATTCCAAGTGGCTTAATAGGATGCCTATTAATAAAGGCTGAAAGGCAAAGTTGTGATGATGGTCAGTATTGCAGTGTTTTGTAATTTTTTGAGTTCCTTTTATTGCAAATGTAATTATGTGTATTCAGTTTTCGTTCAATAGGCAAAGGTTTGTATACATTAATTACTTTTTGCAAGATTCAAAGAAAATAGTGCCTACTTGGCACGCACACCCCTTCCAAATCTGGGTAGGCACCAAGCTGGCACTCAAGTAGCGTCTGAGAACTCTTGGGACAAGGCTGCGTCCGTGCGTGCTCCGGCGGTCTACAATTTTGTGCTAATCATTTCATTTAAATAGTACTGATGTAAACCGGAACTGTTTTCTTTAGCCGCTGGGGACGCCTGCCCCTCTCCCCGTGTGTTTGCATTGCACCGGGGAGTATAATTTGCCATAATTACATTGTCTGACCGCATGGTCATTTTACAGTAGAGTCTTACCGGCGGGATGTGCCTGGTAACCATGTAAGTGTTTCCAGAATGAATGTTCAATAGATCACAGAATATAAGTGTGAAGTTTAACTTGCCTATTATTGACGTGTGTAACCGCAAGGCGTGTCAGGTCACGGGCCCTTAAAATACCCGTTGCAATGCTATGTTCATCAAGTGTCTTGTCAATGTCTACGTGTAATTACTAATCACTTTAATATTTGGGGCGTGTGGACAGCCAATAGGTCACCGGTTAGCCACTGCTACATAATTCATTATTACAATTACGGTGTGTGGACCCCCCTCCCCCCTCCTCAATAAGAGATCTCAAAGTCTACTGCAGTATAAAATAATTGGCAATATAATTATCGAGTTGAGAATAACTACAACCTGGAGGATTTTGGTCCAGGTGAACAACCCGACATCCTGGAGATCAACAGTGCCAGCTCTACCAGAAATCACGGCATCGCCAGTCCTTGGATGATGTCTGGCGCCTGTGTAAAACATAATTTCCTAACCTTAACAACCTCATCGCCCCTCCAAGGTACCATTACCCACATAGACCCTACCACTAGGCGTCTCACCATAAGGTTTAAAGTTATTGTAGATACCGTCAGATGAAGCAGGACGTAATTAGCAAAAAAGGCCCCATAGTTGCAACTCTGGGACCCACCATTTCCCTTTAATTCACAAACTACTTGTTCAGTGGTAGCAATACCATTTCCTGGCGAGTTAGTAATAATGACTTAATTGGCCTAGTAGCGTGAGACTACTGAATTGTGTACACACACACACATCCTATGACATAGCAATGCATTATCTGTATTGAAGGCACTACCTGATAGCACAACTGAACAGACACTGCAATCATTCGTGATTATACAGGTGTTAGTATCACAACCAATTTCACAAAAAGGTTCGAAATGTGTTCCTCCAATGTCAGTACAGTAGTTCATATTAGAGACTGGTGGACGCGTTGAAAAACTCCTGGTGTGTCTTGCACTTGATCGCAGGCAGCCATGATTCTCGCTAACAGGTAGTCTTCAGATGCCACGGGTGTTTCATACACACACTTCTCAAGAAATACCCATACCCAAAATATAATGGCGTAAGGTGCGGGGAGTATGGTGGCCAACCCTGTCCTATCCAGCGAGTGTGATACACTGTTTTAAGACGGCGATGCACAATCCTGGTAAAATGGGGTGCTGCACCATCGTATTGCAGCCACATCTGTTCTCTAATCGCGAGCAGAACATCCTCCATTAACTGTGGCAAAGTTTCTGGTGGAACCGGTGTTGGCTTCACCAAACCTCCCCTCCAGGTGGCAGATACCTATTAAAAGGTCATATTTGGAGCACTTCTTTCTAACACTACATTATCCCCTGCAAGCAAAAACTAAATTGGCTGTTTAGATGTTCAAGGTGCCACCGAGATCTATGCAATTTTGAAACAGTCATGCTGGTCCGAAATGTAAAACGAAACTACACTAATCTACTCAAACACACACTAACTATAGCGTCAGCACATTTCCTTCTTTCTCGTTCAATTTAAGCATGACTGTATCCCCTTTATCAACTTTCTTGGCCCAGTGCGTTAGTGTGTACACAGGCTAAGTTTTGGGGAATGTCCGGTAACCAGAAAAATTCCCCACCACCTCGCCCCTGAACGCAAAGGGCATTGTTGAAACCACATTGCAGTCTGTCGATATGTTCTCATTTACACACACACACACACACAGAGATAGAGAGATATACACAGATCACTTCACACTCTTTCTCTTCCTTGACCTCAAGATGTCCTTCCGTCAGTTCCATTCTCTCATTCCATTGCCATCTGCCTTGGTTGTCATCGGTTTTTGGGCAGGTTTCCCCGTCCAGAGGTTGTCTTATCCGAAAATGACATGAGCCATGGGTGATTGATAGGGTTGTGCGAATGCGATATGTTAAGAACTTTCGTGAAACTGAAACAAAAATGAAAAATAATATCATCAAGGCTCAGTCTTAATGAGAGTTTAACGAATTTTGTAACATTATAGTAGGTTATTCGTTATAACAAATTCTTTGGAAAATCAAACCAAAAATATGTAGGCTATGGAGTATTTACCAAAGGGATTTATTCCTACATTCAAATTTTCATTTTATGTAGTTATTTCAGTTATATAATAATGAAAACAAACAAGATTATTTACAAGCAAAAATTTTCTTTGCTGGTGCACTAAATGAGTATTGATTAAACACCCGAAAATTCTTTGAAATAGAGAATTTTTGTTTCGTTAAGACTTTCAATAACCAAATTTCTTACCGAAACGAACATGAAAGCTGTCATGGCTGATTGGCATGTTTCATGTCACGGACAGTTCTCCTGTTGTCCCTTCCGAGTCTGTTCATGCTGCATGCGGCACAAGCAAAGCCCTTCAGGACGAACATCACGGGGCTCCAAGTACTGGGCCAACCATCTCCATTGGTCTGGCTTCCATCACCCTGTTCCAGGGGTTCCTGTTGCCCCAGCTCTGTGTTCGTAGTCACAGAGCCGGGCCTGGGCAACTCCTCCCCTACCTTTTCTTTACTATTTCCTTTGTCAGGCTTTATGGAGGGAGGCTCTAGCACTCCTCTGTATTTCCTCAATCCATCGTGTCTATGCACAGGAACCAATTTCTGCTTGCTTCCTGTTGCGTGTGAGGCGAAAGGACTCTCCTCGCACTCATCCAGTAACACAACTCTCGGAAATATGTGTTCACCCTTTCCAAGAGTCACTGTCATCTTCATACTCCGGACTGCCACTGAATTTATCGCTCAGCCGGCGACTAATCCACCAGACATCAAAGTCTTCCCTTCTCTTGCCAATCCTTGCAAGATATCCCATGACTTCCTTGTCCCTGAGCATGTCCCCTAGATAGAAAGGTCCACGTTTCCCCTCAAATTCAGTCTGTGATCATCTGTCTTGGGGCACTCCAATGCTTGGGCTGGAGTGTGGCACCTCACACATCATGCAGTTGGGGTTGTCAACCAGGCTCGTGGAGAACAGCTTCTTTCTGTGCAACTGCCACAACTGTGGAGGTCTGAACTGCAGGAAATCATACTATTGAAACTCTGACATACAGTTCGGCAGCAATTATGGGCCACGAATATTGTCTCCCACTATGCCGGTCCAAATGTTGATGGCAAAGTGGTGCTGGTAGCCTTTTGTTACAGTTACATATATGTTGGAGCCATCCCACATGTGGAAGTTTCTACTGTTGCAAAAACCTTCCTGTATGAACTTGGCTTCGTCTGTACAAATTGCGATAGTTGTGAAATCAGGATTAATTTCACACTGCTGCATGAACCACCTGCAAAATTCTAGCAGAGCTGCATAATTTGCTGGGCCCAGTGTTTATACCCTATGCACATGGTATGGTCACAGAAGCTGTTAACGGAGAACACACCATACTGTGCTATTCAATGTATCCATTCTCCATGCAATTGCATGGGTGCTCGTTGAAGCATTTTCAAATACATTCTCTAAAATTGCCTCTTCAAACTGCGGAGCGTGGACAGTTCCCGGTTGACCAGGTCCACATTGATGCTGAAACGTGCCTGTTTCCCTTAGTCGCTCTGTAAGGCATGTGAGTGTCTGGTAGTTTGGCTGACATTGTGCAGGGTGTCTTTGGCTATATACATGCTCAGCTGTCCTGCCATTACCTCTCACTTCACTATACAGCAAGACAATTTCCATCATTTCAGAATTTGTGTATTCGTCCATGTCCATTTCTGTAGTACCTAGTGAATCGAAGCAGTGACAGGCTGTGAATAACAGGCCAGTCAGGCAGATAGTGCAGGAAACTACACTGCTTAGGAGGGGAAAAGGGTAACTGGCTGTCTCGTGTAACATTGCATCATACCACCAACATGGGTTTACCACCGGGTGCAGGATGCGGTGCCGACTCACCAGGCCATGGTCTAGCCACCACTGTACCCTTAGTTTGTGTTTTACATGGAAACGGTGGGTGCTAGAGAGTTGCAGCTAGGGGACCTTTTGTGCTAATTAAGACATCCTGCTTCATCCGATGGTATCCACAATCAATTTAATTTCATGGTGTAAATGTTGCATATAGGGTGCTGGCCCCCTATATGTTCATGATAGGACTTTGTACGACATACCATACCTTCTGTTCATCCACAATCTTGGTTTGATATTAATCTGTATGCCAATTTTTATTCCTTCAAAACAAGTACTTTGCATAATATCCCATGTAATATGCTTGTTGCCCTCCACCTTTATGGGCTTCTACAGCCCTTATTATTTGTGATGGACCATGGGTCTCCTATATCAATCTTCCTCTTTTATGGTCGTGAATCATGTGCCAGTGTTTGTATGTTTCCTGAACATGTTGTCTATGCAAATTTTGTTTAATACCTATATTACTGTTTTAATGATTGTGATATACAGTATACTAAATTTGGGATTGAAATAAACAGCAGGAGATATATTCATGAAGTTGACACGTGACGCCTCGGCTGACAGGGCGTTCTTACATCAGAGAGGAGTTGGTTTTGCAGGGCGCTAGGTTGCACCTCACCTGGCAGAGTTTTGCAGTTTTCTACTTAATCTCTACAAGATACTGCCACCCATCTAGTGTAGAGAGTAGGCCTGGTAGCTTTGCAGCAGGGCACAGTCTGGTTAGGGCAATGCGATGTTACGTTTCAACTGGTTTACGTCCGGTGGGATACCTGGGCGATGTGTAACCTCAGACTGTCTTGACCTGTCTTGTTTCTCTGTGGGGTGCGTCCCGTAACTGCAGGTAGATAAGTGATCTGGTTCCTGGTATTTGGAAGTGCTGGTACATTTGGTGTAGCAGGTTCAAAGTTGAGATAAGCGATGGGAACGACTGCAGGCTGATTCGGTTGGCTGAGATATTCAGCTATCTAAGGGTGAATCTCCTCGCTCACACGAGTTGGTACCTTGAAGAGGTCCTTCGGGATTTTTGGAGTGGCAGGAATCATTAGGTGACGTAGTTCCTGTGCTTGATCTTTGGGTGTAAGCTGTCTAAGCATGTTGATGAGATGGAGGAGGTAAGCTCTTGTAAGCACCAGAGGCAGTCAGCATTTGCTTAACTTTCTCGCGAGACCACTCCGGCAGGAAAAAGGCATTTGGATCGTTGACAGTTTCAACACGTAGGTGTTGCTCGAAGCCCAAGTCTTCCCAACTTACGGAACGACCCCTCCGACGCCTAAATGTGGCGGAGAGGGGAGCACAGAGTCAACAAGCTGAGCTTAAGAGACAAGAGTACCTGTGTGTGGGCTCTACTGTTCTACATACCAGGGTGTGGTTGGCTTGGCTAGTGCATGTGGGTAAGCTGGAAGTGCACTTGCTAGAATGATTCATTTTCCCGGGTCACCTGCGTTAATCTCAGCGGCGTGAGGTAAACTAGAAAAGGTGCAATGTCTACATGAAGGTAGAACCATTGAGTCAGTTTAACACTGTTTATTCCTTGTTACAAAAAATAAACAAGTGGTGTCGCACTACTTCCTAAACGCTGGCAAGAGCTTAGGGAAGCTTCAAACCTATGCTGTCCAGGTAGAGGTGACTTGGTTCTAAACTAACAATGGTGGAGTAGATAAGTGCTATTAAAATAACAACTGGTCTACACACACTACACAAATGTTGCCCAACAAGGAGCCGCAGTGTCTAGTGTGTAGATAACGTGTAGTGAATACTAAGGTTGAGAGCAGGATGGCTCTGGCGACTGGCACGATGGAGACCAAGGAGAGGCGTTCCCTTCAGCACTAAAAATGTGGTGAAGGAAGGGAAAGTATCAGCAAGGAGCGTAGTGAGCTATGTTAGCTTGAGGCGAGCATGTTGCTGTATATCCGGCAGCAAGTGCGGTGGATGACTGAAGACTAGTCTAAGTGAAGGCTAGTCTAAGTGAAGGCTTAAGTCTCAGGCTGGTAAGCTCCCTCGCAATGAGTGTGGTGGGTAATTGAAGACTGGTCATGAGCCAACTTTTGGCCCGCTATTTATATTCTGCCAGGTCTCTACACTTCGATCATTGGCTGGTTCGCGGGAGAGGGCGATTGCGATTGCATAGCTTGGTGGCTGTGACAACACCGGCCGGCTTGGATATGAAGTGGCGAAGCATACTGATGTAGCCATCTAGCGGCGTGCAGTGGAACTTGGTGCCTAGGTGCAGTCTTGGTGGCCGGTGAATAATACAATCTTCGACTGGAACATCCATTCTTTCTGTGGTAGACAATGTTGTGAGTCAACAATAAAACTCAGTTGGAATCGGGTGCAAAACTTGCCCACTGATGAGCTGATGTCGGCTTTATGTCATTGTTGCAACAATGTCATTCTTTAATGTTAACACAGTAAAATGTACGAAAAAAGAATTGGAGAGTGTTAAATTATTGAAAAAATATTTTCACAACTTTATCATAAAAAAGTATGCCAGTAATATTTGTTTAACGTTAAGATACTGTACTGTGGTTTATAAAGTTACTTGTCACAGTTTTTGTATGAATAAGCTCACTTCAATCAGTGTAAACTCACCCTCCCCTACTTTCAGTTACAGCACTGTAACTCTCCCCCTCCTTCGCTTGTCAATGAAACTCCCACTCCACAATCAGTGGAACCTCCCGCCTTCTTGTTCTCTACAATCAGGGGGTAACACAGTGTACTCCCCCTCATCACTTCAGTATAAACCCCCCCCCCCCCCTTTTTGCTTCAGTATTAACCCCCCCCCCCCCCCCTTCATTGCTTCAATCAGTGTAACTTCCCCTCCCCCTCTTTAAAATTTGTGTAAACCTCAAATCCATCATCATTTTAACTGCCCCACTCTTTCACTTCAGTTGGTGTAACCCCTCTTCTTCATTTCAATCTGTGTACACTCCCCTTTCTCTTTAGTCAGTGTAACCTCTGTCCTTCACTTCATTGTAACCCTACCCCTTTGTCTCTCCCCCCCCCCCCCCCTTAAGAAATTTCTGGGGTACGCCGTTGGTTTGGCTATGCTGTCATATAGCAGACCACCCCCAGACACTATAATTCAAGGAACCTTAACCCCCCCCCCCCCCCCCAAAAAATAAAAAATCCTCTGCACTCGCATGGAAAACTTACCACCGTCCCTTCTTCTAGGTTCACATTCAAAATCACACACATGCCAGAATCTGTAGACAAAATACTCTTTAACCCCATATCATATTATCCCGAGTGTACTCCTTCATGTATGACATATTGCAGAATAGGTAAAATCGTGATCAGTGCTGTGCAAGTTCAAAAGTTAGCATAAGTACAGACAGTGGCTCTCCGTGGTTAATGCTATTGGTTGCTGCTGACACACTGAGTACTTGCACTTTATAATTGGTTGCTTCTTGTGCCATGACTACTGAAACTATTTTCATAGGGTCGAAAGTGTCAGTTGCTATAAGAAATTTGTGAAAAATGTTCATACCAAAATGTTCCTCATTCACAACACTTGAAACGAAAACTTAATGTGAACGATAATGGGATAAGATGGAACTGTAATTAGATATCTTAAAGCAAATGTTACTAACAATAGATATCCTGATATTCCTACAACAGATATCATATCTAAAACTTTATATGTGGGGTCACGGTCATGTAGTAGTTACTCACCTCCCACCAAGGTGAACCTCGTTCAATTCTCAGCTGGATTTTCGCATGTGGGAATCATGCCGGACGATGCCACTGGTCGCCGGGTTTTCTAGGGGATCTCCCATTTTCCCCACCCTTGCATTTTGGCAATGCTCCATACTCTCCTCACTTGACCCCCATCGGTTCTTAAGACCTCGATGTAAAGAGTAGCCCAAATCTCTTCGCTCACTCACTATAACTATATTGAAGAAAAATAATCTTGTTTTTTATGTTTGGTTCAAATTTTTTTATTGTAATTTTCAGTGTTAAATCTGTTGAAGTAATATACTATTTAAGGAATCCAAAAGTAAAATACTAAATATTAACTAAAAACAAATAACAGCAAAAAAATGCTCTTCAATTACTAAAGCATTCGCTTAAGCAAAATCCTCGTATTCCTTAATGCTATTTTCATTAGCATATGTTGGAGAACAATTTTACTACTATTTTTTTATTTTGTGCCAGTTTCCCTGGTAACACTATTTGTAGTAAACTGATGATCATGGTTGTTTGTACATTAGTTTTGTATTCTGTCTTTACTTTTTTGGAACTTGCTGCTGCTTGAGAAGCTAACTTTTGAATCTTGAGTTGCTGTTCCCCTATTAGTGTACACTGCTTAACATAAAAGTAAAGTTGTAAAATATAAATTTTTAAAGAAGAAATTTCATAGGAACCTCCCTATATCCTGTGTTTTTCAAGGGACTGACAAATTTCAATAAATGTGAACTTTCAGTGGATATGGACATGATATATAGATCAACTAAAAACAAAAATTGACTTTGTTAAACATTATGTTGAATGTACTGATAAGCTTTGAATAGTTACATGTGAAGATTAATAGAAAACACTACAAATGAAATGTTTAAAACATTCGCAATACACAAAGAAGACACTAGACAAACTTTTCGTCTCTCCAACATAATATAAAAGTGAACTGAAATTGCAAGTGTGTGTTTATGAATTATACACAACATATTTTTTATATTAGGCTTTATGAAAAGTATTTTGCTGAATATGTATTGTTACATGTTGAAAAAAATAATTTGTAATTTAACATGGTTGATAGGTATGATGAATATTGTTTAATGGTTTGATCAACTGTTTCTTTGTCCAGGCCAAAGACAAATGGCCGGGAGAAAAAAAAATCCCAGCCCACAGATGATGTATGGCCACCTGCAGAGATGGTAGAAATACTAATTCAGGAGAACAGTTCTCTGAAGCTAGAGCTTGAAGCCTGCTACCAGAAGGTAGCAAAGTCGCAAAAGGTTAGTAATTTGTTCTATTCTGTTTCCTCAAAATTTTTGGATACTGCTGACTTGAAAACATGAGTTTGTATGCATAATTCCAGGTTAGATATTTTACTTTGAAAACCGTTACTTGGATGTGTTCAGATTTATGTTGAGTGAAGTAAAAAATTTGCTGTGCTCTCTGCACAGAAATTTTTTTTTTTTTGAATTTGTTAAGCTGTTTTTCAAATCTTGTTAGACTTATTTCTAAATTTTTTGACATTTTTTTCCAAAAAAATTTTGTATTCTATTATACAGACTTTTATTGCCCTTTTTCAAATTTTTTCTAAACTTTCTCCCAGACTTTTCCCGGACGTCCCCTCCAGCTTTCCCCTCCACCCCCCGAACTTTTCCCTTCCCCCGACTTCCCCACCGACTTCCTCCCCCACCGACTTCCCCCCTGACTTTTCCCCTCTCTCCCCCCTGACTTTTCCCTCTCCCCCCCTGACTTTTCCCTCTCTCCCCCCCTGACTTTTCCCTCTCTCCCCCCTGACTTTTCCCTCTCCCCTCTGACTTTTCCCTCTCCACCGACTTTTCCCTCCCCCCGCACTCCCCCACAGACTTTTCACTTCCAAACTTTTCCCCCTTGCACTTTCCTCTCACAGCTGGTTAGGTGGGAGACAGATAGCCTCCACACCTTTGGCTATTGCATCTCAATACTTCTACCAGGGACGTAGCCAGAATTCCGTTTGGGGGGGGGGGGGGGCAATACTGTGGTACATCAATCTCCAAAATAAAGTGGGGGATCCGGCCACCCCCGCCCTTCCCCCAAAAAAATATTTGCATTTCGAGGTGCAAAATGGTGCTATTTTAATAACTTTTTTGTACTTCAATATAGAATATATCACTGGTAGAAAATGTAATATTTTTTCTGAGAAAATTTGCTTGCGTGTACAAGGACAACTTCATCAAACCCGGAGTCAAGTCTGTGAAGACTCTTTCTCTTCCTCTCCCTCCCTCTCCCCACATCACCGAGGACCTGCATGTGAGACGTCAAACAGCTACAGGTATACCCCACCTTAACCCGGTAATCCTTACCCCAGTCAACTTCCCTTGACTCCGCAGTAACGAGCCGTCGTGTTTTGTGTTGCCTGGATGATTAGCTTCCCCTTAAGTTAGCCGCTGTAAAGTTGTGTTACTATATTTTTCATTTTTAACTGCTGTAAAGTTGCGTAGCTATATTTTACTTACCTCAGGCTCGCCTTCGCCTGACCCCCATTTTGTTTACGTGATCCACATATCATATTTTTCTCCAGTGTTGGTAAACTCAATTTAAATGTAATTGTGCATTTTTGTATTAGTTATAATCATTGCGTTTACTCCCCAGGGACCAATCCCCGCAGTAAACAACCACATAACTTTGAATTCTTACGTACCGTTACTAGTAGTTAGCAGACTTTTGCTCCCTATCTTTTTGTATTGTGTGACTCCTAAACAGATTTACAATAAGAAAGGTGGTGCTCCTAGTAAGAAATAGGGAACGTCTTGCCCATGCACAATCTAATGCCAACTCCACGTCTGAGGATAAACCCCCAGCTAGGTGTCCTGATCAAACACCACGAGTGATTTCTCCCTTTATCCCTTTGGATATTTCTTCCCCGCTAGATCATCTACTCTGTGGTAATTGGTCTGGGTATCCGAAAACGGAATACGAAGAACAGGAGAAATTGTTTTATTAAGTCAGGAGGACAAAGCTATTCAACCCTACTATTAGGCATAAGAAAACCTTCAGTAATGTTAAATTAAAATCAGGACGGCGTATCAAAGTGAAACATCCTGCGGGCACAGTACTCCTGAAATATTGCAATATCAAACTTGCAACGGGAAAGGTGATCAGGGTTAGACTCGATTTCCACACGTGTAACATGTCCCCCGGTAGACTTTGTTTCAGCCCATCAACCTACTCGCCTAACTAAAGTTTCATCTGTCAGACCATGCACCCCCATCATCACATTAGATTAAACCTCCCACCATGTTATCCTTTTGGGACAACTGGTTTCTCACGTATTGACGACCCTAATAGTGAGGAGGATCACACTCCCTGGGCGGGAAGCCACTTCTATCCAACTCGCTCTGGGGTTTGACTCCCTTCCAACCCCCTAGTAAACCCGCCCCCAAGCAGCCGAATACTCTATCTAATCCCCTTATACCTCCTAGGCCAAATTGAGAATTAAATGTATGGTATTTGCTGTGGTAGGCTAAGCTGGGCTTGGCAAGGTGGTCAATGTTACTGTACTATCTTCTAGGATAGTCGAACAGAATAGCACATGCGTCAATGTATATATAGTTGAAACCATTTTCTACCATTTTTAATCGTAAAACATTTGCATTAGTAAATTTTTGTGTGTTAAAAAACCACACACTAAAAAAGAACACATTTTATTTCCCCAGTAAAAGTAGTTTTCCTAGCTATAGCTGTGAAGGTGTTATTATCTAGTCTTGGAGAAGTCTTGTAACAGAATTTTATTGTGTTATTAAATACAAAGTCATATTTTTAATGTGTGTGTCTATATATAATATATATATATATATATATATATATATATATATATATATATATATATATATATATATATATATATATATATATATATATATATATATATATATATATATATATATATAGGGTGTGTGTGTGTGTGTGTGTGATTTATCCAGCAGCGTTTTAAAAGTGGCAAGAGCTGCTTACATATTGTACAAAATAATTGTAAATTGAGAAATAGTAAATTTGTTTCTGAACTCAGTGCTGATTATCATTTAACTTACAGTATTTGTTTTTTTGTGTAATATTTGTGGAGAATACGTGTTTAGTAGACTATATGGTTTTTTTTTTTAATATTAAGTGTTTTTTTGTGTAATATTTGTGGAGAATACGTGTTTAGTAGACTATATGGTTTTTTTTTTAAATATTAAGTGTACCTTGTAAAGATTTGGATTAATTTCACCATAATTGGTAACATGTTGATGCAATGTGATGAGGTGGTTGTTTGCAGTTGGAACAGGAGATAGGAAAGATCCACAAGGCACATGAGGAGTTGGTGCAATCTTCAGAGCGACGGGAGCGGCTGGAACGTGCGGCAAGGGTGCGCCTCCAAGCGGAGAGTCGCCGCCTGCAGGAGGCCAACCGTGCTCTCCGGGACCAGCTAGAGCTTCTCTCGACACAACTGCTGACCTCCCGACCACAGCATGACCTGACAGACCCTACCGCAGACAACCTGCGTAAGGAGGTCAGCAAACGCGAAGTACTCATTGCACAACTCATCGCGCAAAGTGAGTCACTAGATTACCTAGTCTTAATCCTAAGAAATGTATATATACCCATGTTTGTGAATAAAATTGTGGAACTTTTAAAATAGATTAAACCAATGTTTTTACAACATTCATTATTAACAATAACACTCAGTACTTTTACTTCCTGAGAATGTTTTCCATCTTGGATTAGGCAGTAAATACATTGTTAATGTTTATAAATTACCTGTATTGTTATATAAACCAAAAATGCTGACACTTATTCAAACAATGATTCGAATGTGAGAAAATTCTGAATTTTGTTCCATATCAATTTGTTTGTTGCCACATACCAACACGCAAAACTCACTGAGTTTCTTTATGTTTTGTCAGAATTTTCATGAATGTATTTAGTCCTCTGAACTCTGTTAAACTCAGGATTGTAAAGATAATGCTATATGCCTCAAAGCCACTTTTAGAACTGGAATTCAAACATTGTAATGTAATGCTAATATTTTACTCTGCACAATTTTTCTATATTCCCAAAATCAGTAAAGATTCGTGTACTTTCTTCCACAAGATACAACTTTTCTTTTACTTCCAGCCAATAATATATTTCCGAGTGATCTTAGAAAGCCGCTATTTATCTGCCTCACAGTATAGCCAGCACATAAAAGACAAAACATAGTTTTGAAACCAGTTCGGTTTAGTTTTCTTTTAATGCTTTTGGTTGGTGCTACAGGCTGGCTGGCAGCTAAATTCTGCAGACATTCCCCCCCCCCCCCCCCCCCCCCCCCTCTACACTTTGCTTTCTTCCTTTCTTTCTTTATCAAGACGTGACATTTAGGAAGTTTGGCTAAATTTGGTTTTTGTGCTACGGTAAAACTCTATGTTAAGATGTTTCTAAAGGGACTGAAAAAATTATGCTTATTAACCAGGAAAACTTTTTAACAGGGTCAAATTACACATATGCAGATAGACAAGGTGCAAAATTATTTAACTTATTAGGCAGGAAAACTTAGTGGGAACTTCTTAACAGGGTTTCACTGTACTTGCAGTGGAGCTGTTTTTTATACGTAATGCCTAAGCCTCCCATAAATGCATATTTACTGGTTGGTGAATTCAAAAATGATGGTTTGTACGCTACTGATGCTCAAACTTTAATGTGCATACTCTGCAACAGCTTGGTGACCTACGAAAAGCGTGAAAACGTTGTAAAGCATATCAAAACTGCCAAACTTGAAACTGCTGCAAAAAAGTTGGCACGTACTTTCAGGAATAAAATCCAGACGTCAGTGGTTGCAAATTTAACAGTGCTAAGCGAAGAAAAGTTGCTGTAGATAACTTAGCACTAAAAACAACAGAAGCATTTGCAAAGGCAAATATCCCCTTGGAAAAATTAGAGGGCCCCAGCGTAAGATCATGGATGTGTGAATTATTGAAGGTGAGTGTGAATTGCTGTGTGTAAGAACTTTAAGGGAAAAGTATGTCCCAAAATTAGCACAGGATAGAGCAGATTCGCTCAAGGACTTGGTACAAGGCAGAAAAGTTTTCATTCTCTGTGATGAAACTACAGACACCAAAGGAAGATGTGTGTTTGTGGTACTATTCAAAAATTTTTTTAACAACTTGGAAGATCCATTTTTAAAAGTTGCATCTGTGAGCATTTTGGAAAAAGCGATGCTACAACCTGTTATCAGGATTTTAATGAGTGTGTCCAAAAATACAGTAATTAGTTCAGTGACATCAATGGTGGTGTGACTGATTGAGCTGGGTACATGACGTCTCTCTCATATTTACAGACCCTTTTTGGAGAACGTCTACATGTATAGTGCTGGGCACACAAGTTGGTTAGGGTTGTGTAACTACAGCTATTTCTTAACAAAATGAAAATGAAACAAAAGTAGCTGTATTTTCGTGAAAACTAAACTAAAACGAAAATTTTTCGTTAATAATTTACGTCTTAACATATATTGTCTGAAAATCAAGCAAAGTACTTCTTTTCTAATAGTTTATGGAAAAAAAATATTATGTTACTTACCTTAACATTACAAAGTATCCCATATTTCATCAACTTCTATAATAATATAACAAACACAAAACTAACTTCTATGGATCAGTTCTTTTATTACATTTTTCTATGGAGTAATTCAAGTTGTCAGTGTTTGTGTTTCTAAACTAAAAGAAAAAATACTAACAGATCTAATTTAAATAAAATAAAATTTAGTTTCAAGTAACATTCACAGGGTGTGTAGTTTTAATTTACAATAATATTCTCTTGCCTACAAAAAAAACTGTTCAAAACTGCAAACAAAACCCATGAATTATGACTAACAATTTCTTACCAAAAATCAATTCATACGCTGTATCGTTGGTTCACGACTGGAACTGACTTTTGAACAACACATTAGTCTGCATGCATGCATCGTTACTACAAACAGTGACTGGCGCAGGTACAGTTAGTTTGGCAGCATGAAGAGAGAATATAGTTTGAATGTTTTAACGTATTTTTAAAAAAATCTATAGCTTAAAAATGGGACTAGGAAAGATTCCGGGAAAGCCTGTTCCAGTTGTGAACGGACTATAGTTATACACATAAACAGAATTGTAAAAATAAACGGAATCCCT
Organism: Dryococelus australis; assembly: GCA_029891345.1. Classification (NCBI taxonomy): domain Eukaryota; kingdom Metazoa; phylum Arthropoda; class Insecta; order Phasmatodea; family Phasmatidae; genus Dryococelus; species Dryococelus australis. The sequence continues at coordinate 277,749,363 of CM056994.1, read as the reverse complement.
TGGTTATCAGTAAGCCTAAATGATTAAAATGCTGATAGGCAAAACTTTTTATGACTAAATAACATATTCAACATAACACAAGTAAAAAAAAAGTATTAATCGATTAAATTGACATACCAAAACTATAGTTGTGTTTACTGAACTAAAAATATTTGAAAATAAAGTTAATTTACTCACTGTGGAATAAAAACTTTTTTTTTTTTATTTTATTTATTTATTTCTCCCCCCTCAATGAAGTAGGATTAATTTATACTTCCGTCCCATTGAGGTGCCGTTCCCATAAATGTTGTCGAATGGCTGGTGCTTGAGTGATGTTAAACAAGCAGGTTATGTAGAGTATCGAACATTTCTCTGTAATCTTTGCCAGTGAGACTATTGGTCGTTCCTTATTGAGTATTGTGACAAAGTGATTATTTTAGAAGAGTATGTACTGATATCAATTTCTCAACTCTGGCACACCAAAGTAACAGCACCGCAGACATTTCTGACATAAGTTTTTTTCTTTAACACAAAAATAAAAATTTATTTTGCAGTGTTTGGAATTTATAAATTGTTGTGGACATAGCACAATTGTTCCTTTTGACGAAACCAATGACTCACTGGCTACAGAAGTGGCAGGAATAGGCAAGTATTTTGCAGCGATTCTTGCAATGTTAGTGTAGCTATGGCAGCCAGTACCAATTGTAAACATTTTCTTTCCTGTTTAGAATGGCTCTCCAGATATTTTCTGCAGTTAATAGAACAAGGGGTTTTTCTGCCTGTTGGACAGCAGATCAAAGGGAAAATTCTTGTGTATCATCCTCCGTAGTTAGTTTCTTGAACAAGGTTTTTCTTGCTCCCCTGAGACCTGCAACTTCCTCTCCTCCTTTTTGATGTGCATTATTACACTTTGATGTTCTGGGGATCCAATACTATTGCTGAGGCGTTTACATGATCTTCCTTATAAAGTGAGAATTGTGTCTTGGACTACATCAAATTCTTAGCAAACCCTTTTCCTTTTACGCACTGACCAATAGCCCTTTGAATTGATGTTTCAATGAAATTCAAAAATGGTATGATCAAACAATGTGTAGTGCACTTGTTTCCACTCAAATCACTTGTAGCCTGTCCAATAGGTTGCAAGATTTCCACCAATCCTTCAACTAACAACCATTCCTGGCTTGCAAAGCTGTCAACTGTGGAGTTTGATGACTTTAACTCAGCAGCAATGTACTCTTAGGCGCTCAAACATGTAGAATTCAGAATTCCATCTGGTCTCTACATCTTGAATCACCCCAAGTGGGTTCTTCTGGTCAGCTCTTTGCCTCTGATGTAATCTGTCCTTCGCTAGACTGCTCCACTTGTACCTTCCAACAATTGCTCTTGCCTTGGAAAGCATTTTATCCACACCTGGTGTTTCATTTTTGGAATCCTTAATGCACAGTAGTTGGAGCGTGTTGGCTAGACACTGTATGTGTATCCATGATGGAGTACCAACTATAGGAGAAACGAAATTCTTCCCATTATCAGTGACATAAAAAATGCACACAGAATAATCATTTGGAATGCCCCATTCAGTCATCAAAGTTTTCACCAAACCCTGAATATTTTCTGCTGTGTGGGATTCTGAAAGTTCCTAACATTCTATATATGGCTCTTGTATTCTCACTGCTTTGTAAAATAGTGTATTGTCAAGGAAAAATCATTCTGGTTTGCTTTTGAGGTCTAGGAGTCACAAGTGAATGCTACAGATTTGACTTCTTCCAGATCCAGGCAATTCTCTTTTCAATCTTGACACACATTTGTGGTACATTGCAGGAATTAACGATCTTGAAAATGTGGTCCTGGAAGAAAGATTGTATTGTGGTTGACATGCACGTAACAATTCAATGAAACTTCTTCTACAGTGGAATAAGAACAAAATCCTTTGACAATGAATTTTGATACTTTATCGTTAAAATTCTTGGTTGCTCTGCTGTCAGAATACCAAGTAATGTTTGCCTTAAACACTTCTACAAGGGACGGTTGTCTGCTATGTGCCTGTTGAGACTTCCTCTTTTCATTTTTCACTTTTATTTCACTGTTTAGTAGGTTGAACTGTCCTAGCTTAGGGTGCTGACTTAGATTGGATACTAGTCCAGAAGTGCAACCTGTACACATGAAGAAAAAATAATTGTTTACAACCATTTTATTATTGCCTAGATATTTATTACCTAGTTAACTTGTGAAAATCAGGTAGTGCATGAAAAATTCAAATTCTGCAGTGTGGAAATAAACATCTCGTGAGACATATGCAGTGTTTGTATGCTGTTGTGCATAGACTATACCGGTTGACCTTGACAACTTCTGCTCACTTACACATGTGGGTACGGGCGCACACACACTGGCTGGTGCCGTGTTGGTTAATTCCAGCTGCAGTGCCCGCCGCTCACTTCTTGGAAGCAAAACAACGCATGTCCCATTGATACCTCACGTGGCAGTATCCTAATGTTCCGTGTTTTAAGTCCCATCCAATTTTTAAAGCATTGATTCTGTTTTTAAAAAAAAATTGTTTATATACACGAGTAAATACTGTAAATATGTATTAAACTTGATATCCCACTCATTTATTGTGAGGCAATAATTACTGGGCAGTGAACGCAATACAATAGTTGGAATCACAGTAGCACGATACAGCGGATAATTTTTCTTCTTTTTCTTATTGTTATTGTATTTTGTATCAGAAACTCTTGTTGCGTCGAACATGCTTGTCATGTAGGCTTCTGATTGGCTGAAAATCTTTTGCATCGCGACTGTCATGCTGTTGTGATTTCAGCATACAATAATTTTTAAATAAATGTTCATAATGCAGTTTAATATATTGCTTACCTATTGGTGTCGAAATGCATTTTCCGCATTCGTTCCAAATAGCACTTACTCTATTTTCATGATGGGTGTAAAAATTCCACATTGCACTTGTTCTTACTCTTTTAGCTTTAAATGTGCCGGTGCTGGTATCTCCGGATGTTGACGGGAGTTATTTTCATTATCTAAACGAACCCAGATACTACAGATAAAACAAAAACACATTTCTGAAACTATTACTGTGAGAGCCGACAAACCTTGTGTGGCAGTTACCGAAACAGAGATATATTGAAGCACCGATAGATAGTCAACATCACAAGTCAAATGTTGATTACCTAGCCGTTTTTTTTTCATCGTATGTTGCCGTCAAATAATACTGTTGTAAAATTAATTTTTAATGCACTGTAATTGCGCAATTACGATATTTAGAAATTCTAAAATTGCGTTTCTACAATCAAACATTCGATAACTGTACAGAATATTCGTTACTGCCAAATATTTGTTTCAAAAACAATATTTGTTACATTAATTTGTTGTTGAAATTGAATTTGAAAGTCTGTAACTGTCATTATCGTTTGTGGTTATCGAATATTCGCACAACCCTAAAGTTGGCATTGGTGGGCAGTGTCATGTCTTGTGCACTGCAAGATGTAAATGGAGCTGTTGTAAACGTGAAAACAGCCTTCTTAAACACTCAAATGCGCAGATCTCACCACCTAAAATACCTGAATAAAAATGGAAACAAGGCAGTCGTCTTGTTTCCAATGTCAGTCTGTACGCGGTGGAATTCATGGTTTAAGTCAGTATTTTACTTTGCTGAGTACCTGCTGGACATCATCTCCTTCAAACAAGGAGACAAAGTTGAGAACAGTGGTATTCAGTACTTGGTATCTCTGTCAAGCAGAAATGTAGATGTATATTTTCTGCCACATTTCAAGATGCAATGTCGTCCTTAACAACATCTGACAAAGGTCTAGTAAAGCAAAAGTGCCTAAAGACTTCATCTTTATATGTGGTCAAATTGCAGAGCTTAAAAAGTGCAGACCCAAGTGCAAAGATCTTCAGAGTCCTGAACATGGTTTTCAGTCCAAAGCATAAACATCACCAAATACATTCCGCCTACTATAAAATGTATTCCTGAGTTTGGTGATATTGAAGATTTGTTGCTTTTCAAAGGATACGAATTGCTAGAAGTAGCTTCAAGTGAGCAAGAGTGTGATGTTCCAAAAATATTTGCTGCCGAACAGAAGTTCGCTGCGAAAGCACCTTAATCCATCTGGATCCCCACAAATAATGTTTACATTGAACACTTACTTAGTCATTACAATCAAGGTGTCACAGACAGGCGCCAAAATTAGAAAGATGTTGAAAATTTTACTATGCTTTCGTTTGATGGCTGACTCAGATAAACATCTGGTCCAAAAGCACCTACCATATTAATTGTGTATAGCATGCACCATGATTTTTGCAACAACTTCCAGGGAAAAAAATTTTTTAAATAAAATTGCACCAAAAATTTGTGGCGCCCTGTTAGTAAGTATGGAACCAATTATTCGTTTTTACATTAATCTGTGGTGATTGTGATATGATTGGAAAATGCTTTAATTAAATAACTTGGATGCAAAAAGCCAAAATAAAAAAATTCCGGAAACATTCTCCTACTACTCAACATTTCCAGCTTAGTTTTTCTTTTTTCTCCTTTTGCCTTTTTAGCAATGATGCAACTTTCCCCCCCCCCCCCCCCCCAAAGTGTGCTAGACTGTCACGTTACCCTTGTCCAAAAAACGTCTCCTAGTCACTTGCCCCTCCCCCTTCCATGAACAGCTCAAACATCGGAAAGCGAGGGATGACGGAATTATCGACCAGCAATATCTGGGTGTTATTACAAAGGGGGTGGGGGCCGTAAACATATGGCAGCTCTGGTTTTGTGGCGGACAGGATGCCATTTGTTGTGGGGGGGGGGGGGGTCAACCTATTCATAATTGAATGGTCGCTGAGAGAGAAGAGAGAGGAGTGATGTAAGAGCAAGAGATGATCTAACACAGTCTCGTGCACCATTTCCCTCAGCAACCCCAGACAATTTATGGCTACCACTTCCCCCCCCCCTTTTTTTTTTTCTCCATGTTTAGCATGCACACCAGAAATTTTTCCCTTTATTTTGGGGGGAAAAAATGGTGCGCTATACAGGAGTAAATTCGTTATGTGCTTTAATATAATTTGAAGAACTATCTTAAATTAAGATATTTTTACTGCCCTGTTTAACGTTATGTCCATAGATATGCGTGGTTAAGTTAAACATTTAATACAATATGTTAAAAGAAATTTGAAGAAAATCGAAACACCTTTTTTAAGAAAAATAACACCTATTTCAAAGTAAAAATAACATCTATTTTATTGGTAAAATATCTACTTTTTCAGGTCTCTTCCCATATGTATTGGTTTTTGTAAAAGTTACTTGCCTTTCAGAATGTATTTGAATTCTTAATGAAACAAAAAGCTCAAGTAAATTACTCTAAATTTTAACAAATGAAAAGGATGATGCGTGATGCATTTCCACATGTTTGATGCATACACTACTAAACAACTTCACCCCATCTTGAGCGCAATGATCAACCCTGTTGGCAAGTGATGAACCACAACAGTACTGAATAGGTGGGACACGTGCTTACAGGGTACCACATGGTGCAATATCAGAAGAGACTTCAGACATTTGATCCTAGCTTGTACTGTTCATCCGAAAACTCCAATTTGTACTGTTCGCTGAAATGCTGCTCCCTCCGACCAGGCCAAGCTAGTTCCAGAGTGAAGTTAGGGAGGGCAGCACCCAGCCTACTCCAGCAGCGGGATAATAGGACCGCATCAGCAGCTTCCGAGTTTTCAACCCCTGCGGTCAGGGCTATCACCACCTCCCAATCTCCTCTACGATCCTTATACGAGATTAGTATAAAAGGTCTGGAATGACCAGAAAACTTCATTCTGTGCTCCTCCACCGCCTTCCTATAGGTCCGGAGGTAGCCATCGGGGTGCGCAACTACTGGTATGTCTGCATATTTCTCCTTTCGCAAGAGCCGAGATCTCTACCAGTAGAAGACATCACCGACCAGAAACCTCAACACTTCTTCAGCAGCCGCTGACCCTCCACTATTTCTGGGAGACTGGACCCTCCAGAGGCTCCCGAAGACATAGCTCAGCCTTCCTTACCACCTCCTGGTATTGAATCCAAAATCCAAAAGAATCCCTTGGTAACAGGTCAAGTAGAGCATGTACTTTCAGGATTTCCACCCTGCCCACTGGACTGTGTCTGTAATCGTTGGCGATACCCTTGACGTGGTGACGTCTTTCTACTTGTGTTACATTTTCTACTCGTCAGCGCGCATCACTCAGCCGCACATTTCAATGGAGTTTGATTGGCAGTACAATCTTCGTCATAAATTGTACTGTTTACCCAACAGTAAAGATATATGCTGCCTCCTGGAGACTGTACTGTTCTCTGGCTGAGCCGTCCAGTGACGTCACACATCCAGAGGATCAAGCGCACACCCCCCTTCACACCTCAACCAAGGGTGAGCCAGGAAGAGTATAAATACTGGGGCCCGGCCCTTGGAATGCCAGTCTGTCCTGTCCCTTCACCACACTCCTGGTGCCAAGGGAACCATCAGCTCTGCCTGGTCTTCACCGTGCTCTTCGTGCCGAAGTCAAGATCTTGAGAACCCCTCTTAACTTCGAAGATCATTGCCAGTCTTAAGTCATCAAACACTTAAGACCCTTTCCGGCCCCTTCAGGGCATCATTGTACGTTAGGGTTGAGTTATTTTCATAGTCACTTCTCTACCAACCCTACTAGCCTAGAAACAGGTCGCCTTCACCTGTCCAATGTAGTCAGTATCCATTAAGCTCTCGTTGACAGGAGGTAGTGCCTAACCACCTTGTTTATTCCCATACCGAAATAAACACCTTTATTCCACTTACGGATATCATTCCCGTAGTCATACAACCCTCCTTCGTAGATATCAGGTCCGTCAAGGGACAGCAGGTGACCGGAATTGTATTCGTACCACCAACACTCTCCAGTAGAAGCCCGCATCTTAGATGACCACCCTTTCTATACCCCCGTGTGTTTAGAACAGTAGTGTCCCGATGCTAGGTACTCTTCCTCTTGGGGGGTTAGCTTGTCAAGTCTGACATTTGCTCTTTCCACTGGGCTTCTCGTGCCGGAAGGAGTATTTCCCTGGGCCTGAGGAGACAGAGAATAAATGGCCATAAAATGGACAGCAAACAAAACATAGCTGGAGCAAATGTAAATTTGCAGGAGAAGCCATTTGCAGGACATGCAGCATCTCACAACCAGAACTTTGATTCATGTTGCACAACCAGAGTGGTAAGTGTTCTACCCCCTTCTAATAATAGTGCAGAACTAAGATGCTGGGAACTGGCCCACCATTACATCACCAAATCCAGACAGACACCTGGATTAAACATCAGATAGCCCCTCTGCCACATTAAAAATTTTCCCCCTCAGCCTAGTTCACCTCCTGGCCACTAGATTCATTGTTTGCCAACAATTGCTCACCAGACTGTCTTGTACCTACCACTCGCTGCCTGATGAACCTGGCCCAGCCAGCTAAACATTGCACATCTGCTGGGAAAATGTGTTGTTTTGACTTTTGTGTTTGTGTCGTGTGCGCATGTGTGTGTATCCACGAGTACTTCTGTCTACTTTTTATAATGTAATCAGTAGCCTAGCAATCTATTCCTGCTATATCTCTGTAATTAGTAACTGTGTTACATAAGAAAGTGTTGATGCAACTGTCTTTTTTCGCAGACAAGGAATTGGTTGCAGCAAAGGAACGGCAAGAAATTGAACTGGCAGCACAACGAGCGACATTGCAAGAGCAGCGAACACATATAGACATTTTGGACACAGCACTCACAAATGCACAAGGCAATGTTGTACGGCTCGAAGAAGAGGTGAGTTGCAACTTTGTTCTGGTGTATTTTAATTAGAAACCCACTGTTGTGACCCATTGTTACATCCTCCTCTTTCTCAAGGCCCATTTTTGAGGAACCATTAAACAGTTTTTTAAATTTTACTTGATAATGATATTGACTTTATTTGGAAAATAATTGTTGATGACCTGCCCCATTTTGATTTATTTTGTATGGACTTGCAATTTTAATAAAATGAGTGGAAAGTGAGTCTTCTCATTATAAAGTACGTCCCATGAAATTGCAAGGGACAACAGGTGACCGGGAGACTTTGCTTAGCTGCTATACACGTTAGTAGAGAACATACATGCATCTTGGATGGCCACCCTTTCTGCACGCCACAGTACCAGAACGTTAGAGCCCTGGCATTAGGTACACTCTCTCGGGGTCAGCATGGTGCTTGTTCTCTCCACTGCTCTTCTGGTGCAGGAGGGGATATTCCCTGCTGAGTTGGGAAGACTCGTCCTCAGGAGAGGCTTACTCACGTTGACACATGCTCGGTTAAGTCTGAATGGCACATTTGTCTAGGATTTTAACGCTAGACCAATAGCATGGTTTTTCATTATGCTTAGCGGTGTTTGGCAAGAGGTGTTTGTCACACCGTCGTCCTGGAGGGTGCTGGTGATGTTGTGTTGTTCTCACTCAGTGGCGACTGACTTGCCCCACTCTGAAGCGGCGATTCCAGGCGGATGACTGCTCCACAAGTGTGGATTAGCCCAGGCGTGTCTAGTCTCGGTCTGGTATACTAACCCTCTCAGCACTGGGTGGTACTCCTGGCTAATTCGGAAAGACTGTGAAATGTATACAGTTATGACCGGAGCAGTCGTGAATGCTTGGCATTGGTGTGGTGGCGAGGTCCCGTTCCGCCTGCCTTTCCTGCATAGGAGGTGGTAGTGCAGACCGCTGTCTGGCAGAAAGGAAAGCCTGGTATTGTTCCCTACGCTTGAAACCACGCCTCACCTTGTAGGACATAGAGTAATGTTGCTTAACAATTTTCGTAGTGCATCTGGACAAGAACAGTATTTACAGTGTTTACCCAATAGTCGCGTGCGGGCTGATCAGAGATGGAGAGCCGTGTGGACCACCAAACCTCTACTGGTTGTGCGTTCAGGCAAGGTTGAGCGGCAAGTCTTACGCTGTGATCACTTCAGCACTAACTTTGTGCTCAAAACGAGGAAATAACCCAGGCTTGTAGCCCCTCTTTGGATGGTGTTACTATTGGTAGGAGCTCCACTGTTCCTCCCTTCCAACACTGAATTCGTGCTCTGGTTGGTGGAAAGACAGGTGGCAGTCTATTGTGTGTGTTGCTAGACTCACGGACTCCTGAAAGGAGTCCTTAGTCAGACTAATTCGGTTAAGCCACAATCTCCCAGATCCTGTCTGCAGTGCACGTTGTATCTTGTATTGAGCCGGTAAACAGAAAAGTACTCTAAAGAAGAAAAGCTTAAGGATAGAGAACAATGGATATTTATTGGGACCACAATAAACATGTGACCGTGCTACCTCCTACTGAACAGTGAAGTGCTGAAGGTAACTGCACTATTCAGGTGTAGGCGACCTGGTTCTAATTTACAAGGGAAAGGAAATAGTTATAGACGAATACAAAGTAAATTACTGTTAAAACTGTACTAAGTAAACATTCACGTCTGTAGTAATGGAAGTAGCAACACTTAGCGATGAGTCGTAATTGTAGTTGATTAGTAGTAGAAGTGGCACACGTCAACGTATTGAGGCTGTCAGCCAGTGTTACCCGACTCTGTATCCACTGTGTTTCTGGTACCAGATACGGGGATAGGGATACTGTATTGGGTGAACAGAGGCGGTACGTGGTTTGATGTACGAGTAGGACCACAGTGTTGCCTGTTCCACTTCTATAAGGTTTAATATTCAATAGTGGTGTTCTCTATCTCAGACCTCATGCCATACTCCTTCCGCAGTGGTAACCGTAAGAGGGTAAAATGGGCTGAGACTATCTGTAAATACCTGCCGGAGCGTAGCCCACTCCCCACCGAACTTGAGCACCTCAGTCCCCAGGAGCAAGTGACAGCCCTTTGCCAGAGACCGACCACGCCTGGCTACGAGCTATGCCTCCTTGAACCACCCATACAGTTTGCCGGCAACGTGCACCCAGTACTAGTTGCCTACTTGAGTATACAAGATAGGTCACTCGGCCTTGACAATTTATGGTTTTGGGGAACACCGTACCCTCAGTCGACACCTGTGGCAAACAGCACCCACAAGCTCTTGCGCAGCAACTCATCAGACACCGAAGCTCGCCCCAGTGTAGCATGCTCAGAAAGCTCACACAAGCTCAACTGGCCAAGCATTGTCCAGGTATACTAGTCAAGGGGATCCCGCCCAAATGCAAAATTGTCCCACACCTGACTATGCTCTGCAGAAAGGCCACACTGCCTGTTGTACATTCGGGATTCACTCCAGTACCACTTAAGGACTAGAGTCCAAAATCCACCCGGACGCATCTAGCCTAGCTCCAACCAAAAACACTAGGCATTGTGACGAGCCTCCAGCAACCACAGGACATCACGCATCACTTTAATCACTATTCGCAGCCATTAGAATTTTCGAATATTTGCACACCTCTACTTGTTTTATTTGCAGCCGGTCCTGTGCTGTAAATAACTGTGACATTCATAAATATATACAGTGTGACAGTAGAACTGTAATATTGATAGTGAGTGGTCTTCCCACATTTTGCTGCATAACTTTATCTTCCCCTCCCCTCTGTGTTCACAAAACCTGCCTGCAAGGCGTGGAATCTGTCAAGTAACAGTGAATGAAAAGGATGGGTAGAGTGAAACATTATTTTATTCCAGACTGGCAGCAAGATGTCGCAGCACTGTTGCTGATTTTCGGTGATCGTTTTTAGTACTTGATATTACAGTATATAGTTATAGCAAGTGAGAAACAAGAAAGGCATATTTTAGTAAATGAGTACTCACATTTACCTACATACATTGTATTTACCTAATACTATTCATCACTGTGCATTCATAAATTTTTGCTGTAGCGAACGTATTGTAATAAACCAAATTAGTCCGCACTGTGATACTTTTGGTGGCAATAAATCAGACAGCCTTATCCTTCGTGTATGGTTTTGGGACAACCATGGATGTTCTGTACACCTATGTAAATTACATAACATTGCCACATACCATATTTGTGAACATTATTTATGGCAGTTTTCTACACACTCAGTATATTTGTGTAAGTACAGATTGTAAACATTGACGTATGCCAGCATTCTGTGCTACAGATGCGCACTCTACGGCAGACTTTGCCCCATCTGAGCACGCCAAGCGTGGGGCAAATTCAAATTCATTGGCCACTGAGACTTCGAAATAATATATTGAAATTATGTCAGGCTTTAATGAGTCGACTAAGTAATTGAAATTCTCGTCTGAATTTTATATTCTTCCACAGCCAATCAAAAAGGAACGTGCCAGAGCAACTTCAACGAAGATATAATATAATTATACTATGCTACCCTGCCTGGCCAAGAAGTTCCCAACAAACGTTGGCTTCCGGAAGGACGATCAGGGTTGGAATCCCTCCCAAGACAGTTCCCCGCACGCAGCCGGAACCATCCATAGCCAACTTCATCCCTGCTCGCCAACCAACAAGGTTGCGGCTGATCAATCCTGTCAGTGTAAGCTAGATCGCTCACCCACATAATCACTCCTGTCTCGTAACCGATTGAGCTCATTCGCCCATTCATCCCCTATGGGGACAGCTGGCATCCCAACTATTGACGTCCCTTGTGGTACGGAGAGTAAGGCTGCCCGGGAAGTGATAGCTTAACACTCTGTATTACTCTGGCGTTTAACTCCCCTCCACCTCAGAAGGTCAGAAAGGGCAGTCAGCACCCTAACCACTTATCCACAAAGAGGAGCACTTGTCAACATGTATGGGAAAGACCAGAGTACATTTAAATCAAAATAATGGAAAGTAATGTGCACAAACTGCACAATGTGGATACAGCCGTTGCCTGGTGATGTTGCAACACTGTGTGACGTGCCAGCTACCTCCCTCCCCACTCCGAGCCAATTTGAAGGACATTCCCTGTTTGCCAATAAGCAGGCAGGCTTGGCAGCATGCTATGCTAAATGTTTAATGTGTTTGTTCATAAACAGACATTATATGATATTTTTTATAGTGTGTACCAGATTTTATATTTACCTTCTGTCATCAGATATGAGGAAGCATGTAGCATGTTATTGATGTTTCACTTTGACGCATGCCGCTTATACGAGTTATATTAAACACAACTGTGACTCATCATAATGTGTTACATGTACCGGGAACCATAACCATATATGGCTACAGGATTGTTCCCGTGCAGGGACAGTTACAGACATGTGGTATTTCTTGATATACCAGACCCAACTTCCTCTCACTACTCGCGTAGCTTCTGCCTATCTCGAGGAAGGGTCAAACCCAGCATGTTATTCACGAGTGCGCACAGGATTGCTCCAGCCCAGCAGACAATCCTAGCATGTGAAATAAGCATCGTTTCCAAGTGGCCGTGGGAACACGTCAGCCTCCCCGAAGCACCTGCTAGACAGTGTCGCCAAGCTATCCGAAGATAGCAGAGCGCCGCTGAGTGCCCAGGCCATATAGCCGAGTGCTTGGGTAGTTCTCCCACCCCACTCGCTCCAAGCAGACATCACACCTCCCCTCCCACTCCAGCGCAGGCATGGGCCGGCCCACGCGCACAATATAAGGCAACTTCCTACCAGAAGTTCCCAAAGACTTCAAGCACCAGCAGCTTCCAGAAGTTCATCAGAAGCCTGCTCAACAGCACTTCACACATCTGCTGTTGACCCTCCTGGATCAACAGCCACTGCTTCTTACTGGTAAGTGGCAACTACAACCACTGCCCTTCTGGTAGTAATTTCCCCATTGTAAAGGCCTCTTCTAGACATCCCAGATTAGAGTAACTGCATCAGAGTTGTTTTCATAGCTATTGAGTTTAGTCTATACAAGTAGTCTAGGAACAGGGCACCTCAACCTGCTAAAGCGTAGCTTACGTCCGTACGCACTCTGCTTGGTAGTAGGTACGAGTCACCAGTATTTATTATTCATAATAAATAGTGGTTTTATCTTATCCAGAGAGTAAGTTGGTTTATAGGTATATCCTGTCTGATACTAGGAACTCTACTTCTAGACGGAGCAAGCAAGTGACCGGGTGTAATAACATTACAAACCATAGTGTAGGACTACAGATTACCTTCAGGAAACTGCACATCATCGAACACACATCACCTTCGACGACCACCCATTCTGTGCACCCTGGTGTACAGAAAGGTAGTCTCTCCACCACTAGGTACTCATCCAACAGGAGCAAGACAGTCACCTCAGGTTGAATTGCTGACTGGAGCGCCAAGGGTGCTGGCAGGGGTATTCTGCCTGGGACTGGAGGCTCGACTGTTGCAGGACTACAATCTCACAGTAGTAGGAAGACGGCCCATACGACCTACCGCTTTAGGTTTGTGCGCCAAGGTGCAGAACCGTAGGAGCACAAGGTTCGCACCGTCAACTGCTATTGGACTGTACACATAATTAGGGTTTTGTCTATCTGCTTGCGCCGAGTGAAAGTACGTTAAGTGTCAGTACTGCCCCTATGCCCTTTGGGGAAAGGCACAATGCTCGAAGGGAAAAGAAAAAGGGACTTCTTTACTGCTAAGCGAGTGTGCACCAATAACCCATCCACACTTTGTGGAGACACCCCATGGGAAAGGGCTCAGACCACCTGTCACCTGGAGAGTCAGTCGTCTTCAGTCAGCACCCCAGTCTATTTCCCTTTGCACACCAGACTTTGTGTTGAGACACATCCTGCAGTACGAGCTCGAGTCACTGTACGTGACACGAGGTTGGGTATTGCCAACTCGTTTTGTGGAAGCAGTTCAGCCGTCACCTGGAGCCAAAGATACCCGACCTCTCCATACGGCACCTCATCAACTAGCACCACCCAGACAACTGCTGGCCCCAGCCGGCCTACCTCTACACCGTAACCCAGGAGATAGGTTAGTGAGTACCCTGGTAAGTCAACCTTGCCTCAGCTGACTAAGGTGGTGGTAAAAGATATTGTGGTACTGCCCACGGCAGACTTCGTACCAAGCCGCCAGCCTACCCGACCAGCACTAGTCTCAAATAGAAAGCCTACTCAGTCACAGTAATTGACTACCTGAGCGCACCTGACCTAGCGCTCACCAAAAGTAAGTGACTAGTCTAAGCGACACGTGTCAACTTGCATCTTTTATCAACGGCTGGGAACCTTAAAATTTCTCAACTGAGTGAGGGCTCTCAATCACTCTGGTTAGTGAGCAAGAGCCGGCCTTAAAGATCAAGCATTTCAAGACATCAATGGGCAAAGTGGCTGCAGGCAGACATAATCCCTTGTGGCAGGCAAATAACGTGGAAAGCGCAGGAATTTAAAAGTACTTAGGGAATTTTAAAACAATTATTTTTCACGTATATTGTTCAAGATTTTGGCCACAGTTGGTTGAAACCGCTGATGCAAAGTCCATAATAAGGCTGGTCAACCATGAAGTTGCCTAATATGATTTGCCTCAACCAGCATACGTATTCCGATGTAAATGATTACATTGACACAAATTTTGCAAGATCCGTCTGTATGTGTAGCTTTTACAATTTGTGTACATTCTACAGCCAGTTTTAAATCACTCACCAGTCAGTAATTGCTAACAGTTCCTGTGGGTGTAATCTGTAAAGCACCAGGCAAGCTGTATTGATCATGTACATAGACCAGCCAAAGGAGGGTGCTGGTGAAATGGTCGCTGCTCTCTTCTCACCCCACCAGAGCAAGCATGTCCACATGCAGGACATATGTATATACTAGCCTACAAGACTTGTCTAATAGACTGAGTTAACATTTGAATATTAAAGCCTGTGATTATTCTGGATTGAGTCAATTAAAATGGACTTCACACTCACTAAAAGTTAATATGTTGCACTGGTTTGGCATTTTTTCCAAGAAGGGGCTGTCGTGTTCAATATGGCCTTCTAGGGTATCATTTTTTTTAGGAAGATGTGTAGCTATTAAGGGGGGAGTTTTTTTTAATCATGAAGAGGTAATGTGAGTTTGTTTATTTATTTATTTGTGTGTGTTTGGTAATCTCGGAAACTACACGGCCGATTCTTATAATTCTTTCACTATCAGAAAGCTACATTCTTTCAGATGTTCACGGGCTATGTTAAATTAAAAAGAAAAAAAGGTCTTGAGAAATTTCAAAATTTGTAAACCAAGTTTGAAAAATATGAGCTAATTGTCTGCTTTCTAAGCATGCTCTACCAAAACTACAACTTATACAACTAATCTAATACGATTGCGACTCATCACCAAGAGTACCTCTTCCTCCCATTACGGACATGAGGGACACGTTGCCTACCCTATAGGCAACAGGAACTTACGAGCGTATTCTCTTCACCTGGAAGATACGCAGCCTGGCAGGGAAACCCCATCACTCACTGAGAGCCTACAAGCTGCCCAGACCTCGGGCAAGGCCGAGCGCCACCGACAAGCCATGAAGCAGAAACGCTGACCAGAGTTTTCCCACGCCAACCAAGGCAGGACGACGTCACGCCTCCACCGCACCCCGTGCCGGCAGTCTACAAGCTTCCACTATGTCAGGATGCTGCCGAGCTTGAGTCATTCTTGTTCGTCTCTCGCGACTTGCGACAGCACTGCTCCGTGCTGGGACCTCTATAGAACTTAGAAGCTTTGAGTACTCCTGCAGCTACTTCACCATCGATGAATGTCAACCAGCGAACATGCTCACTGACATGTTAAATTCACTTTGTCTCCTCAAGACAGCTTTCTTACACCAGTTTAGAAATGTGATATCTTTTCTCATTTAGATATTTCTTTCCTGCTTTTCATTTAGAACCAGGTCGTCTACACCTGGCCAGCGTAGTAACCTTCAGCACTCAATTGCCTGGTAGGAGGTAGCACGCATGGCATGTTTATTGAACCTTCAATAAACATACTTTTGTTTCCTACCTTACCACTTGTATTTCTGAGAGTATCTATCTGTTTGATTGCTATACACAGGTTGCTATGTACACCACTGGCAAGAACCGGGTAATTGATATAACCAATTTAACTTCAACAGCGGGTGCCCCTCAGGGGTCAGTCATATTTTCTACAGACCCATTAGACAGCCACCTGTTGCTTTCCAACTGCCACAGCACTGTACCAGTACCAGTGGAGAGGAACAGAGGAGCCACAACCACTAGCAACACCTTCACCCAGGGCGAAGCGACAGTCTCGAGTTATTACTTTACCCACAGCATTGTTAGTGCTGGTATATCTGTAGCTTGAGACCTGCCGCCCATCTCTGTGTGAACGCACATCCAGTGGCAGCATTGGTGACCCGAACAGCTCCCCGTCTCTGAACAGCCTGCATGCATGGGGGATCAGTGGAGACTTAACAAAGCCTGGTCAGCAAGCCAAAATCGGACTGACAGTATAAACTGGATTTAGTTTGTTCATGTCAAGGTATACCTACAATACTGTAAGCAGAGACACTCTGCCTTATGACCATAGGCATGGCCGTAAACATAGGGAATGAAACGCAGCATTCCGTGTCGCCTGATAGTTGAGTGCATTTCCTCAACCCACTCCGGAGCGACAGGCGGAAGGGGACCGCGCCGCCCAACTCTGATACAAGTCAGTATTGACTGCTCCGGTAACTATCTTATTTGTATCTCTGTGCATACGAATTCATCCCTCGTGCCATCCCAAGGTAAAAGGACTGTTAACCGGCACTGCTACAGGATTCTGCTGAGAATACGTCCACTTCTGGACAAGCGAAGCTCACCTGTGGAATCGCTAGTTCGGCATAGGCAAAACGTGCTACATCTGAGTAAAACCCACTACGACCACGGCACCCAAAAGCAATAGTAAATACGTACTAACCAACATGCCTCATCTCCCACCGTCTATTTAATCTAGACCACCCCGCTTTTGGTCTAGCGGACAAAATCCCCAGACCATCGTGCGTAGTAGCCTATCCGGGCACGCGTCAGCATATTTCAAGTGGGGCCACAGAGGCTCATTGGGTAGATTAATGCCAAGTGGGGCCGCAGTGGCCCAGTGGCTAGAGCGATCCCAAGTGGGGCCGCAGTGGCCCAGTGGCTAGAGCGATCCCAAGTGGGGCCGCAGTGGCCCAGTGGCTAGAGCGATCCCAAGTGGGGCCGCAGTGGCCCAGTGGCTAGAACGATCCCAAGTGAGGCCGCAGTGGCTCAGTGGATAGAGCGATACCAAGGGGGTACGCAGTGGCTCAGTGTCTGAAGCAATCACAATTGAGGCCGCAGTAGCTCAGCAGATAAAATATATGAAGTGGGTCTGCAGTGTCTCATTGCATCTTAATATTATAAATTCGTAAGTTGTCGCGGTTAGTCACATGTTGTCGCGGATATTCGTAAGTTGTCGCAAGTAATAACAGATAATCGCAAGTAGTCACGGTTGGTCGGAAGTAGTCACAGGTTGTCGGAAGTAGTTGCAAGTAGTTGTAGGTAGTCATGGTTAGTCACTGATAGTTGCAAATATATAGGTATATATTATAATAACTCCATAAAACCTGAGCAAGGTGATGCCCGTTCTGCTAGACATGGACATCATGCATGTGAAAAATTGCAAATTTTTCATTTGACTTATAATGATGGCGTGATGGGTCAAAATTGGTCCAAAAATTTTCCATCTTTTTTAGCGAGTTTCTACTGCGTTCAATGTTAAAAGTATTTTCACGGCCAGTTTCAAAATTCCGATGTTTCCAGTTAGATTCCAATTCTGTTATTTTCAGCCCCAGTTCTTGATTCTAGCAGGGGTGCAGAAAATGTTCAGGGACCAATATTTCCCCAGAACACAATGTTTTGGCTCAAAATTTCCCCAAAACTGTAGCACATTTTCATACACGTTAAGTGACAATTAATTAGAGCATTTTGAAAATTAAGAACTATCGTTTAAACCTTAAACCTATTTATTTTAAAACATACCTGAATATTTATCTTAATGAATACATAAAAAAAACATATACTAATTTCTGAAGTCAGATATCTCCAAGAAACTGCAACTTTCCCCTTTCTTTGTGAAGGTTCTCAATCACCTTTGTAGTCTTGTACACCTTGAGATGAGATGCTGAAGAAAATTGTGTAAAATTATATATTGCACCATGGAATGCCTGTCCAAGGATTCTTTTAAAAGCTGCAAAGCCTTGTGAACAGGAGCTCCATTCCAAGAAATAAAGACTTCATTGAAAAGGGTGTCGAACTGAATGTTCCGACTGTGGAGGTGGTTGCCAATTACTAATCCAACTGATTCACAAACTGCTTCACTACAAATTTTTAAACAGTTTTCAAGCAGATAAATTATTTCAGGTATGTGGGGCATACACTTCAGGGTTAGTAAATTCTTCTTGTTGTCCTGTGTTGTCCTGGATGATTATTTTTGGTTTTTAATTTTCTTCTGAAGAATCAAGTACTTTTTTGAAAAATGGTGTTTTTAAAAGGTTGCTATTCATAACATTCAATTGGGAAAATATAACCTCACTGTCCAACTTACATTCTCTGTTTTCATAGACCCATGTAATAAGTGTTTCTAGAGATACTTAATTGTATGCTCAGCTGTTGTATCTGGAAGGCTCCTTATGTATTTGCTGCTGAAACATTTCCACATATTTTCTGGGAAAATTATTGAGTTCCAATGAATAATCCTTAGCAAGATTATTGTTGCCTTTCCGAGTGCATTCAATGTGCTTTTATAAGGCATTAAAAAAAAATTGAAATCTTTTTTTGGAATGTTTTGAAGACTCTTAGTTCACTTTGAACAAAACGTGTATCTTGGAATGATTTTGTATTCAAAACACCCACTTGTAATTTATGTGCTAAAGCAATTAATTCCTTATAGCCAATACCCCAGTTGTAGCGCTTCATTAGATGGCCAACAGTTTGAGCTTGATGGTTAAGCCATGATAATGGCTGAACTTTACGAACATAATTTAAAACACACTCTAACCTATGAGCCAAGTCCCACATAGGAAGTAAGAAGTCATGATCACATTTTTACAAAGGCTTACCAATTTTTTATCCACACCAAGATCAAAATATTGACCATCAAATGCCATTCCCTTAAGTTGTTCCTTTAACTTAATTTTACAATTTTCAAGGGCACATTGCAGTTTTTCAACAAGAACACCACCTTTGTGTGAGGTGCCACATGGTGAAATGTCAATCACAATACATGTCTGAACCCCCTCTACAAGTGTAATCAGGCAAGTTATTGGGTATGTTCGGTGTAGGTTCGTGATTTTGTCTGCTATGACTGATATGAGGGGTAGATGATTTGTCGCTGGATTTTTTGTACTTCAAAAATTACATATTTTGGCATTCATAGTAAGAAATATGTTTATCCTATATTCACTAAAAAATTTGGTTGAGTGATTAAGTTCATCAACATCAGCATCATTTAGAGCAATTTAAACTCAATAAATGTTCAAAATACTTCCCACCCTTGCCTGCTTTGATTGCACTGTAAGCAGTCCTGGCAACCCTGAGTCCCACCTTTTCGTGTTATTTTTTTACCATCATATCTCTCTATTCCATTGTTTCAGAAAACTTCATACACCATTTATGTGCAATTGATTCTAAATGATCATTAAGGTGGGTTTTCAAATTTTGAAACTCGATACTCTGAGTACTTGTGTTAACTGCTTTTCATCTGGAAGAGAAAAATACCAAAAGTGCAGACTTCAAGAATGGCTACCTCCTTGGGAACGTTTTTATAATTTTCTACACATGGAGAGCATTGAATTGTAGCTGTTCCTCCTTCTAAACATGGCATCATTTGACAAATTCCTGGAACCAATTTGCAAATTCTAACTAACTTAATTTTTGTTACAAATTTTTCATTATTGTGTATTAAAGAGGGGGTAACAACTTTGGCCTTTGTCACGGATTGATTTGGTTTCAATAACTTGTCGACTTTATTGGTAAGACTAGATAATGTCTGGGATATGGTTGATGATTGTTTGTTGATCTCGGCAGACTTTTTAGCACTGTCGTTATCCTGGGCGCAAGCCGCGATTGGTAATTCCCGACCAAGTGTTCCCTCATGTTGAATGATAGGCCTATCATCAAGTTTCTTAGTTTGTTTAAAGGTTCGCAGCTACTATCGCAAGACAAACCATTTTCAGTAACAGTACCAAGTTCTTCAAAATCGCACGTTTTGACTTAATACTAAATACTAAACTGATCACTAGTTCTAGACTTTTCATTTGGATGTTTATCCAAAACGTGATTTGTGAGCTTATTGCGTCTGCCTTGCCATGCACAAAATGTGCAGTTCACTTCCTATTTACTTTTAAACGTAGACATAGTTTCTTTTGTAGTTTTCAGTGTACATAATAAAATACAAAATAACTCTTGTAACTCCACAAAATTTAATAAAGTAATAGGTACACAACAGAGGCCTATTATGAATAGGGTCATGGCACACTATATATAATAAACTGCGTACATGCACAATATCACCAAACCTTAACGTTTCCTCTATTTACTTGCAATCGTTTCCAAAAAAATAGGAAGAAACATATGCAACAGTTGACGATGTCTATTGTCTTTTGTTCGAGAAATCAATTAATAGTTTTTGTGGAAACTATTTTCGACCTTGAGGAAGAGTATTGAATCGAAATACTTTACTCGCCGTATCCTGCATTGAAAATGGCTGTGTATTTACATTTTGCGTTATGCTGCCGGGTTATGCTGTTCGAGTAAGTGATACTGCATTACAATTATTTAATAAACTGGAATACTGTGTAAAAATTGTCAGTTTTTACTTCTTAATAGACACACATTAGACAAAATAATATGAACACCCATCCAAACAGCCTGAATCCTCCTGGGGATATATGCATATACATCCTGAAGTGTAGTCAATTAGATTTTATATCATTAAATGATGCAATTAGTATTAATTTAATGGGGACATTTGTTTAATTTTCATTTGTTTTGCAAGGAATTGTAATTGCTTATCAGTATTGGATGTTTTGGTCATGTTAGCGTGTTTATCTGACATGCATAGGCTTTTTCTAAAGTCGAAGTCAGCAATCAAATAGAAGGGCTGTTAGACATTTCTTTCCTTTTGAGTATGTTCTAGAAATGTGTTTGTTTAACTTCTATGCAGTTCGGTGGGCATAGGAAAGTGGTTGCAGTGGGGTTCACATGGTATCCGAAAGGATCCTGTCTCATGCTATGCCCTTATTTGGTTAGGTTATTGGCACCCTAGTGTGAGGAGTGATAGTAAAGCACGTGGCACCCACTAACAGAATACAACCAGTAAGGAAGACACTTCAGCACAAGTGTGGCAAAATTCACCCACACCGGCAAGTACCCGTGAACTTGTTAGTTTTTTAATTTAAATTTTCAGCTGAGTAACTTTTATTTACAAAAGTATTTCCGCCAGTGTGGGAGGTCACTAGGATGCCAGGAGATACAATTACATACCTTCTGCCTTTGTAATTTTCTTGCGATGAGTTTTTAGTGACATGCGTAATTAATGCACTCTGCGGTGCTGAGCTGATCTGTGCTTTGACTGGCTCATTAAGCTGACTTTTGGTGACTGCATAAATTGAAGAATGTGAACTGTTTCAACTTGAAATGAAATACGGAGGAAATTGTCCGACACATGAATTCTTATATTTTCTTTAATATGATGCCTTTATTTAAGTCTCATGTGTCTGCTGAGTGAGTAATTCAAGCTGTGATTTCCAGTTGCCAAATTGCATGTCTGCGACATTACAAATACTCCTCGAATCCTGTGACAGATGCTGGAGATGGGTAACCGGCTGTTAATTTATTTTCCTATATAGACCACAATGTCTAGATAATATTCAAATCAGATGATTGTGGAGGTTAGGGAGACGTGTTACTCCATCCTCATGCTCATCAAACCACTTGTAGACATTTACTACAGTGTGAATTGGGGCATCGTCTTCTGGAAGATGCCATCCCTTGGTGGCAACAATGCCTGCACCACTGAATGGACACGGTCACCTAAAATAGTTTCATAGGCCTTACCAGTTACCTTACTGTCTCCTTTCACTGCGACGATAGGACCCATTGAAAACCACAAAATGACTGCCCAAGTCATGTCGGAACCTCCTTCATGCTTCGTGGTTGAAATAAGACAATCTGGATTGTAAGCTTCCCCTGGTGTTCTCCATACGTAAACATGTTGGACCACGTGATCTATTTTCACTGGTCAGTAGTAGAGGTTTTGTGGTCCTTGCACCACTGAAGTGTGTGTGTGTGCGTGCGTGTGTGTGTTTTTTTAATATATTTTTTTTAATGTGGTTTACAAGAGGTATACACGTGCCTGGTTATAGACTGTTTGGCACGATCATGGTGGTTTTATTTTGCTAGACCAAGTGCGCGTTTCAACAATGTTTCTGGCTAGAGAGTTTGCTGGTTTGTGTTGGTTTACGGATTGGCACGCAGTCTGGGGTTGATACCTTATTTCCTGTGGAGGGTCGTCGTATTGGAAGCTGACTGGAGGTGTTAGGGCTACCTGACTTACGCTTGAGATTTTCAGTCTGTTGGTAAAGTTGGGTTGGCGGCTGAGAAGAGCAGTTGTTGCAGTCCTCAGGTTTTGGTTGGGTTGCACTTTACCGGCTCACTCAGTACTGTTGGTTCCAGACCGCTGACCCCTGGCTCAAAACCTGGCGTTGGCTATTCTGTACCTAGCTTTCGGTTTGTACACTATACCCGTCAGGACAGGATGGTAATCTTGGCTTGTACAAACATGCGGTGGAAAAGATATGTAGCGCACCACGGGAGCAGTCAGGATTGCTCGTAACCTTAGTGAGGTGGCACAGTCCTGTTCCGCCTGTCTTTCCTTCGTATGAGGGGCTAAGGTAAACCACTGCTTGGCAGCAAGATGAGCAATCTTTTGCTCCCTACGTCATCGACCGTTCCTTATCTTATAAGACATAGAGCATGGTTCGCTGCTGAACAATACACGTACACCACGGACGAAAACTATTCCCTTTAATAGTGTAGTCGAGTAGCTGCTTGACAGCACGAGCTCGGTGCTTCAAACGATCCCCCACGTTAGCGGGCAGATCAGAGATGTTGAACCATGTAGGCCACCACTGCTTCTACTTGATATGGATATGATATCCAGCCAAGGCCAGGCTGCAACACCCAAGCAGATCCCCCCCACTCCCCCGACTACACCTGGGTGCTCTGGTAGGGGATACAACCTAGGCTTGCTGTCTCTCCTTGGATGGAAGTATTCCTAGTGGTTGTGGCTCCTCTGTTCTTTCCATCCAGCACCTAGCTGCTTGGGCGAGTAAACAACAGGCGGCCGTCAAATGGGTGTATACACGACTGGAGAACTCCAGTCAACTCTAGTTCGTATTTAAATGTTCCCGGTTCTTGTCAGTAGTGCACAGTGTGAATTGTTTCTAGCTGGTGAAGTAGATAATACTCTAGAAATGAAAAAGTATGGCTAGAGAACAAAGCTGTATTTATAGAGAACTCTATAAACACAGACCCATGCTATCTCCTAACAAGCAGATGGAGTACTGAAAGTAACCTACGTTAGCCAGGTGTAGGTGACCTGGTCGTAGGCTAGAGGGAAGGTTGAACTAGAAGACTGAATATAAATTAGGCTGAACCAAAACTGTCTAATTAACGGGTGTTTAGAAGAGACAAAAAGAAGGTAAAGTTCCCTTGCTGTAGTAGCATGGTTTGTTCATATTAAACTGCTGTTGCAGTTGAAGCTTTGGTTGTCGAAGACTGTTGTCATCGCAGGGAGCAGCCACTGGGGGCTGCTGAAGACTTGTGGTTCGCTGGAGGCTCCCGCACTGGAGAGTGCTCGGGATGAACTCGAGAGAATAGCAAGACGAATGACTCCAGATCCCGGCTGCGCATGGACTTATATAGTCAGAACTGTAGGGTGCACCGGCGGACACGGAGAGGGCTTGTGACATCCTTCTACTGCGAGGCCGGTGTGGTAGGTGAGAACCCTCTTGTCAGCACTCTGCTTCGTGGATCTTCGGTGGTGCTCAGTCGCGCCCCGAGGTGGTTGACAGCTTGTAGGTGCTCAGTGCAGGGATGGAGGAGACGGCTGCGTCATTGCTGGTTACGCAACCTTGAAACCATGTGTTCGGCCGCCCGGTAGATTTAAGCGGTGCACAACATCCGTGTATTGGTTTGCGGTATTGATTCTCATCTGGGTTGCAGTAAAAAATACTTGAAGTGATGAGCGATGAGTTGTAATTCGTATTTAATTGTGATATAAGCTGCATGTGTCAAGGTTTGTCAATGGCAGCTGTACGATGAATATTTTGTTTGTGCAGTTCTAGTCATACTGTTTTTGTTGATACTGTGTTCTCGTTACTGCTAATGCAATTATCTCAATCACAATTTGATTCTCTAAGGAGGTTATATTTATAATACGTAGTTGTGACAACATCCAGTTCTTGAGATTATCACTCTTGCATTCGATCAAAGGATTGCAAATGGAGATAAAAAATAAATTCAAAACAGATTATACTAGCTGCAGTGTTACGTGAAAAGGTGACAAGTTCAGCACTGAGTAAGGTTAGTGCAGAGACTGTACTTGCCACAGCAGTCAATAATGCTCACACTTTTGTAATGATTCAAATAGACTGTCATACTGATGGTTTATCTCACTTCAGTCCATGTATGAACATTGTAACTTTCTGCAAATGTCTCTTATCAGAATATGTCTTCAGCTCAAGTAAGATGATATTATCATGCTCATCACCATTAGCATAATCCTCACACAAAATAAAACATATTTTTGTGATGAAGTCACGTTATTTTATATTAACACTTTATATTACTGTACATGAAAAATATTATAAAAAATCAAACTACATGAAGTCATACTTAAAATTTCAAACTGGTCCATATGTATCAATAAGGACATTGCCCTATGCATTGAGTCCGTTCGGACACTGGTGCAGATCCAGTTGCAACCACTTTTCCATGTGATCCAAACTGCGCCAAAATTATAACTTACCATGTTTCTAGAACATACTTGAAAAGAAAGAACACCATCAAACTCCTTAACTGCCTTTATCACCTATTTTTGACACACATTCAAACTACGGCTTTAGATAAAACAAATACACATACTAATATTGCCAAAAGTCTGAAATGCTGAAAAAGTTACATTCTGTCGCAAAAATAAAGTGAAAATTAAATTTCCCTTAAAATCAATATTAACTGCACCATTACAACATTTTGAGAAAGAATACAAGACAGATGTACAGATGAAAGAATGTAGATGGTGGCTGGAACATCATGCGTATGCAAACAGGCAAACCGAGATGAGGGAGGGCAGAGGTAGACACACAGGCAGGCAGGTTAGGTGGACGTAGATGGATTTAAACAAGTGAAATTAGATGTAAACAGGCAAACATAGCTAAACAGATAATGGTTGAAACATAGATATAGTCTGTCACTGTGTATCACTAATGAATTTGTGGACTATATTGAAAAATTAGAGAATTATATTCACAAAAAAATTTATTGGAAGCAAGTCTGCCGAATAGCACAATTCACTACCATGAATCATTATAAACAACTTCCAGATGGAAGTCCAGGGCCACAGACTCTTGTGATGCTGTGTTGTGCCATGTATTGCCAACTATGACTCCAGTACTGTAGATTCAAAATGTAGGAAGGGTCCAAAAATTCCAATCCATTAGTCACAAACAGGAAAAGGAAAAATATTCAGTATTTAATGTTCAAACAGTTATACACATGCACAGGCATACGTGCATTCACATACACACAAATATGCATGCACATATACAGATATGTGTACACATACAGACTGACGCCGGCTAACAGCCAGCGGCGCTAGAGCCCATGACGGCGCTCCCACGCATGTGTCACGTGTACATGCACGTGCGCAAAGAGGCTCAAATCTGAACTTTCCTAACGGAATATTATTTTTGCAGTGTAAAATATGTGTTATTTTATTTTCAGGGTTTAAAATGTTTTAAAAAGTTTGTTGTCAATTTGAAAAGATTAAGTTTATAATTCTAAGTGCGCGCTGCACGGAGATTAAAAACAGTAATATTCCTGCGTGAATGCCGTCATAAAGTGAGACTAACATAATACAGAAAATTAACAAGAAAATTTAAAAATGTAAAACAATATTTAAATTATTTTTGCCACTTTTATTTTAAATATATAAAAGTTTTACTCTGCGTGCATAGCACTTCCGCTTGTTGAATCCCATAGGCAGCCATGGTAGGTCCGTGCGACGTTTGCCTCTGGGTAGTCTATCGAGGAGAGCTGGCAAGGTAAGACGCTGTCATGTACACACTACAACCTTTGAGCACTGATATAGATTTCAATAGCACTTTTAGTATACCAGTTAACCTTTACTTGTGTACATTTTGCCAAACATTTTGCCAGTATTACGCTTCTGATTAACTAATTTATTTCGCCTTGTGGCATTTTTCAACTTAATCGAGGAGGAGGAGGAGGAGAAAGATGTCGGAGAGGTCGTACGACCTGCAAAACATAAACCAGACGCCATCCGCTTCTGCTCAAGGCATTGCATTGTAATTTCTGAATTATTGCTGTGTGCAATTTCAAGGGCTTTGTTTACGTGTATGTATTTAAGTGTATTTTTCATGTTTGAGTATTTTACGGCCATATCACGTAAAAACCACGTGGTTAACCGCAGCCAAGTCTATATCTGCGCCATCGTAGTGTTTTGAGAGCTTATTTGTGTAATATCATGTGTGCAATAATTTATTTCAGGGTTCTATGTATTGTCATTCAGGGTTCCATGTAATTATGACGTAAATTGATGCTTTTGTGTTTGACCACGCAGTCACTTCAATGTTTGCTTTTGCCACCATCAGGCCTACTACAAGCCTGTAACTGCTGTAATCATAAAGAGGATAATTTTCTCAACAAGAATAACAATGTTGACTCTCTTCCCCTGTGAAGATTGTTTTTTCATACACCACGGTAAAATCATTCATCTAGGCGTGCACTGGAGTAATTACGGGCTGGGGAGCACCCAAGCGGAGTTAGGTAGACATGACCGATTTGTATGATTAAATTTCATGGCATGTGATGTGTACGCACTGTATAAATCACGTCTCACAGTGACTCCTTCATTTATTTTGTAGTGATAGTGTCCTTGCCACCTGTGTTTTTCAAGTGTTAAAAATGTTTAGTACTGAAATTTAGTATTGCAAACATGTATTGTAAGTATGCTCGGGTGAGACGGATACACAGAACCCACGGCATCCCTGAGAACCCTGAGTCTCAACAGTAGAACCATGAGTCTCAACAGTAGAACCCTGAGTCTCAACAGTTCGGTGATTGGCAAGCACTGCTGGTGCCCATATAAGTAAGTAATTTGTGTCATCGTTCGTCTCGTCTCACCCTACGGCTTCAAGACATAAACATGCACATGTTCATAGGTACACACACACACCACACAGATATATATGCACACCTTCCTAGATAGACTGGAACTCATTTAGACTGAATGAAACTTTGACCTCCAGTAACTTCCTGGAACCGGTACCGATTCTTAATTCTTTCAACGTGGAGATACGACTCGGACTTGCTTAGACAGTGATGGACTTAATATACTAGAACAGAAAGAGGGGATGAGAGTGGGATGAAATGGGGGGAGGTTGAGAGATTGAGTGCATATATGTGCATGAGTTTGCAGTATATATCGGCACCTACATACCAAAACTTAGTAAATGCCAGTTTTATTAAAATTGAATTTTGTGTGGACGTACGGACCAAAACGTAGTTTCCATGCATACCAAAACCATGTAAATGAGCCATCGGTAAGAAGTTGCAATTCTTATTTGTGCCAGTTACCAAACCGGATAAAAAAATTAACTCCGATATTCAATTTTTAGAGGTTTTTTAACATGGAAAAATTTGTCTCCTGAAAAATATGACATTTGACATAAGGTGTTTTGGTATGTATGTCTCTACGTATGTGCATGAGTGTGTGTAAATATACCTACACAGAAAGAAGAATGTGGAGCAGCATTATAGCCACAGAAGTGCAGGTATGTGCCAATTGCTACAGATACGTAGTAAACTTAATCACCTAAATAGTATTCCACCTCAAAACATTTTGTTTTGTCATGCCAGATAAGTTGCAATGACACAGCGGTAAAATATTAAATAATTAGTGGTCAGTTATTTCACAAGTGATTGTGCACTGAAGTCATTAGAGTTGATGCATAAATTTGATAAAGCTGCTGGAATTACTGGCAACTTAAGGTATGGTCATCTCTGCTGAGACTGCTGTGCCAAAGAAGAATTCTCCTGTATCAAAACCTTCACATCTACTTTTTCAGAACTGTTGATATATTCAATAAATTGATGATTTTTACATGGTTGGAATGTTATATCTACCATTTCATGATATCTTGAATGAGCAGCATTTTTATGCTAGTTTGAGTATTTGAAAATGGCATGGTCAAACTCGCTTATAAAATCACTTTGGTAGCTCAAACTGCATTTGGTAATTCGAACACAACTAAAGCTCAGACCCCTCATACTATGAGCAGCAAATTAGCAGACTGTCCAGTTTGACCGCTGTCATGTCACTCATAACTGTGGCAGTGTTGCCATGCTGCACCCACACAACTAAACAGTAAAGTTACACGAGTTTTGTATATTCATCCTAATCTTAAGGCACTGTGCCCTGCACATTAACGTATTAACATGGCCGTACTTAATGGCGTTCCAAAAGTTCTAAGTGATTTGTGTTTGTGTACTCATAGGACCATTGTTTTGTTTACTATGTATACATTTGTGATGTGTGCGCATGTCGTGGCAACGTCACGCGAACATGAGGTAGAATTGTCTACTGGTCAAAAAGCGAGTTCAAACATACTGAATCTCACTCTGCCCAGTCTGTGCAAATGTGCCGTGGACAACCACAAGTCTCAGATGTTCATGCCAAAGTTTCGAACGAGTTAAGCTCAAAAGAATCAACAAATAGTTCAGTGCGAAAGATATGAGCAAGTAAAAATTTGACCTTGAACATCGCTACCTACCAGCCTGTGAAGACGTTTAAGACATTTTAATAACATTTGTTAGGTATTAGGGATGACTTATTGTTTAAAGGTTTTTATTAGAGGGTAAAAATGCACACAAATAGTTCTAAAAATCAACTCACTTTATATGTAAGATATGTTTATCATGATAGGCTTTCCCCTTCAGCATGTGAGGACGTGTAAAACACCAACAAATTTTTTTTGAGATCAAATGATATTGTGTGGTTGGAACAAGAGGTATTATTGGTGGGTACTGAGCACAGTTGTATATGGTGTGTGCAGTGCCGCAAGAAGCAGGTGTACGTAGAGCGAGTGGGCCAGCTGCAGAGGGCTTTGTCCTCGCTGCAGCAAGCCAGCGAGCGGCGGGAGCAGACTGAGCGTAACCTGCGGTTACAGCTTGAGCGGGAGCTGCGTGAGGAGCGTGCTAGGGAAGGACCAGGAGAGGCTCCAGGAGAGCTTGCAGCCGAATTGAAGAGGAAGCTGCGAGAAAGAGAGGAGCAGATAATGCGACTGGAGGGGGAAGTGGCCAAGTGGGAGCAGCGCTACCTGGAGGAAAATGCATTGCGCCAGACTGCCATTGATGCTGCCAGCATCCCAAAGTAAGCTCTCCTCTTGTAATGCACATTGATTTTATTACCTGGCACCAGCAGCCTATCTGCTGCTGCAGATGTTTTGTTGTAAACCAATATTGAATAGTCTTATTGTTTCGTTCGGTATTAAAATGTATTACTGTAATAAAAAATTTTTGCTGTGAAATATATGGGCCCTTAAGGAGTTTGCAGCGTCATATTGTTAAACATTAGGAGTATTCAAAACATATAATATGAGCCAGGCCTGCAAGCTTAAGCAATAATGATTTCCTGGAATCCATTCGAGAGAGTCTGAAGGGTGGAGGTGTAACTGGGAAGATAGAGCCTACCTTACGTCAAAAATAGAATTGTCTGTGGTGATTACTTTTCTCTCGTACCGTACCCATCAAGATTTTTTAAGCTAACCATTACTGTTCATGAGAGTATGCCACTATTCTCTCTGGTATCATGAATAACGCTAGATAGATTATATATTTTCTTTTATATTAATGAAAAAAAAAAAAATTTTACTCACAAAAACCTTTCTCCAGTTTATTCACATTCTTGCACAGTAGCTTTTCCTGCACTGGAAGCAACATTTTTTCAAGTACACAGAAAGATTATTATTAGGGTAAGTACCGTGTTTACTTCTGTATAGCGTACCCCTTTTTCACTAACATAAAGGAAAAGAATTCTGGGGTGCACGCTATACACAGGACAAAAATAGGAAGGGGGAGTGGTAGCCATAAATTGTCCGGCAATGTTGTGGGAAGTGGCGGAACTGTCTGTTGGCGCCTCTCTCTCTCTCTCTCTCTCTCCCTCCCTCCCTCCCCCCTCCCCCCCTCCCCCCCTCCCCCCCCTCCCCACCATCTGTTATGTGTAGGTCGCAACCCAGCTCACCCCCCACCCCCTTGTTATGGCATCCTGTCACCTACAAACCAGAGCTGCCACATGTTTACCCCCCCCCCCCCCTTCACAATCACCCATATGTTGCTGGTCAATAATTCCGCCAAGCCTTGTTTGTTTCTGTGGCAGAGGCTAGCTAAGTCAGTGTAGTCATGGGGAGGGGGGAGAAGGGACGAGGCGGCACTATTTTTTAGAGAAGGGTAGTGTGACATTCTAGCATGGCAATAAGAAAAAGAGCTTGCCACTGCTGAAAGGAGAGAAAAGAAAAACAGTCAGAAGTGTTGAGTAGTAGGAGTGTTAGGTTTTGAATTCTTTTATTTGGCTTGTTGCGCCCAAGTTATTTAATTAAAGTATTTTCCAAACATATCACAATCACCACACATTAATGTAAAAATCAATAATTTGTTCAATACTTACTAACAGGGCACCACAAATTTATGATTCAATTTTATTTTTATAAAATTGTGGGACTCGTTGCAAAAATCATGGTGCGTGCTATACACGAGTGCCCACTATATACAAGTAAATACAGAATTAATCACTTATAATCCACATCCTCTGCCCCCTCCCTCCCTTTTCGCCTTCCTTGTAAATATATGTAACGAAGACTGAAAAACATCTGTCTGAGCTATGTGAATGCCTATAAATTTGATTCACATTGTGTAGTTAAGGTATTTTTATTTTATAGACCAACAGCCTTTATTTGTCCTCGTCCTGAAAGGTAAACAGTGTTGAAAGCTGAGTCTTTAGTCTGCAGATTAACAAATTGGTAAGCATAAAATTCACATGCAGTTTTTCTGTTTCGTATTTCTGTGGTGGCCGTGCAATCTGTATGATATGTTTGTAACACCAACACAATTGAAAAAAAAAACATGGAACTGTATACCACTAAGTTTGATTTTTATATTCCCTTTTGTTGCTACCATACTAATGGAGTGTTTTTGAAATGTAATGTGTAAAATCTGTTTGGATGTATTAATTTAGTTAATGGGAAAATGCAGACATATTAAGTAAAGCTACTGTTTCTACATTGAATATACCAGTAACTGTTATTCATTAGCTGTTACTTGTTACATGCAACATTATGTGAAATTAATCATTTGCATGTGACTAATTTATGAAACTTTAACATAATTTCCCTCACCTTTATTACTGTTTTCATCTACTTTTTGTACTGCTATCAGCTCATTGTATTTATGATTGATTTTTCTCCCCAACATCTGAATTTTTGTAAAATAAAATCGTTGGCCCACAGACTAAGTAAGGTCTGGGCTAGCTGAATATATACTGTTCTGTGGTTTGTCCTTTAATTCCTGGGATGATGTTTGATTATTACTTTTGATATCACAATTGCTAATTGTATACAAAAGAAGCATATAAAGTGACCATCCTGTGGAAATAATGATTTGTTTGTAGAATGAATATTGAAGGGCTAGAGGGGAGGGGGTTCTTTTCTGTTGAAATATAATTCTTAATTTTCTTTGTTAGGGATGCGAAAATAGCAGCTCTGGAGAAGACTAGTCAGGAGACAGAAAAGCTGATTGCTGAAGCACGTTCGGAGAAAATCAGACACATGGATGAAGTTCATGCAGCACAAAAGAAATTAACCGATTTAGAATCCAAGTAGGTTGGATGATTATATTGCACATTTCTGTATTTGTATGTATTGTATACATTTCTCATAAAAATTATTGTTTCTTTTGTCAGAACCAAAGACTTGGAGTCCAAGCTTGCTGAGAAGGATGCTATGATTCGAGTTCTGCAAAGGCATGCATATGAGAAAGATGTCTCAGCTTCATCATCTTTTCCGAGTATGTTGGGTCGTTCACCCCACCATACACCCCATCCAAGTTTACATGGCAACTCTGACCTAGGAACAGTCTTGGGGACTTCTGTGTCACGAGAAGAAATTGGTATGTAATCTACACATTTTGTATCTATTAATTTATTAGAGGCTGATTACATTATTTTTAATTGTGATACCTAACTCTTATTTATTGTCATTTCTCGATCTATTCTTTATTTCAGCATGCTAAAAAGTAATAATATTTTAGAGTAGAAATGTACATTGCTGCCAAATAATTTATTAGTTTTTTCACTTGATTATATATAGTGTTGGGTCAATTCCTGAAATACATGGATTCCAATTCCAAAATTGATTCTCATAATTTGAATTTGATTCTTCAGTTTCTATTCAGATTCTAAAACCACTAACACAAAATATATCTTTAACTCTAAATCTACCAAATTTATTTAATTTTACTATGAAATAAAATGTTTATGGAAGCAGGGGAGAAAATGGGGCTTACTTTTGCTTACAAGTTTCATGGAATTAGGTCCACTTTTTGGTTGGATGTTGGATGTTGATTTGTTTTCTCCACCTCGTGAAATCATTTTCCCACAAAAATTACATTTTGCTTTCACATTGACACCGAAAATCAGTAAAGTAACAATATTACCGTAACTTCATAACACTTGCACATCAACAAAACTGAACTTGTTTAGGTTATACGAAATCTGAATTCAGAAGTAGAAGTGCCAAATTTTCGACATTGTCATTACGTTTTGTTTCATTCAGCTGCCATTAGCACCCCGAGAATTGTGATGTGAGTGGTAGAGCGGCAACGTGACCTTATTGCTTACATTGCATGCAAAATTGATAAAAATGCCAATGATAATTATTAAAAATAAAAATCGGGAGATCTGACAATAAAAATTTTGCGATAATAAGTTTAACCTTAAAGTAAATGGCATAAAATAATAAATCCAGGAGGGTGGAAATTTTTTTTACGCCCTTAGGTAGGTGCAGAATGGACAATATATTTTGTAAACACACGTTACTTGCCATTTTTGTTGTACTAGTGTTCTGTTTATGGTTAACATGTTCATATTATTTATTTTAAATGGTTAACGATACCAGAAGCAGACAGCAAGCTGTTTAAAGTATCAATTTACGAAATCGACATAAAATAATGTAAATATGGCTGACAGTTACTTCCGAACAATTGTTCTATTTATGGCTAACATGTTTATATTATTTATTGTGAATGGTGTTAACAATTCAGTCCGCTATATTTGCTGCAATATGTTGTATAAATTATGAATACTTTTGCCATTTGCACACAAAACCATTGGTGCTAAATCCGTAAAATTCTTTCGTTGATTTTTTTTAATGAGTCAATCAATTTTTGTTCCAAAATTGATGGATTCTGAATCTTTTAATTCCACTGAATCAATGGAATCTATTAATTCCAGAATCGGAATCGACCCATCACTAATTATATATTGACGCATGATATATACAACCACCACTAAGTCTTACCTGTGTGTATCACCTGGCGCACTAGGCTGTGTCTGAACCATGTATGATATTTACTAGAGTGCCTGCATGTTAGGGCCTACACACTCCAGTATTTTACTGTTCACCGCAGTCTGAGAGCCATGACAACCCCTACCCTCAAAGAAAATGAGTCGGCGAATGGCCGAAACCACCTCTGCAGTCAAGTGGTTGAAAAAGCATACCAAGGGATATTGCCACGTGCCACTCCGGCCCCTAGCAGATGCCGTAGCAAAAACCCTTGGCTCCGCCTCCAGTGATGTCTTGACTCCGCCTCCAGTGATGTCTTGACTCCCACCCCTGCAGCCCAGGTGAGGGCGAGCTGGCTGGTATTTATACCTGTACGCAGCTGGAATGCCAGTTGTCAGTCTTCTCTTCTGAGAGCCACACAGCCTCAGCAGCTCACTCCACCAACTCGTGTGCTGGAGCTCTCTGAGTGCTCTGCATCTTCCAGACAACCCTGAAGCTCTTAGCGCTAACACCAATGTCTTCCAGACCTTCCAGAGGATCTCCTCCTGCAGACCTTGAAGTCATCAACCTCCCTTGCTATTTACCCCTCGTAATGGCAGCATCCACAACCCTTCTGTAATACCTAGAGTCAACCCTTTTTTTGCGGCATGCAAAATTGTGAAATTTTCGCCAAAATCCATTTATTTTTGCGAAATTGACTAATTTTCGTAAATTGACAAAATGATCATGAAGATATTGTTTTTCTCCACATAATAGATATATCAATAGTATCAATTACTACTACCGATGGGTCGAGTCCAATTTTTCTTGATTCCAATCTTGATACCGATTCTTTGGTTGATTCTCGATTTGAATCCCGATTCAGATTCTCTTATATAAAATGTATTTTACAGTATTGTTTATGTTTTTAAGCATAGCATAATATTAAGAAAGTAGTGATGTTTCAATTCTTGATAAATCTTTTTATAACATACATACTTTTTAAAGTGTAGGTAAATCAATTAATGTCTAGATCTAGAGCTTACCTTTAATTTAAAAATAAAACATCCATTTTGAAATTTTCATAAATTGTTAATACTATTACAAATAAATACAAGTGTCGTGTTATTAAATTCAGTTCTGCACATTAAATTACTGTATATCTGGTGTAAAATAATACAAATTAAAATGCATATATACATTTAAGACAAAACATTTTATTATTAGTCCTAAGATGATTTTCTTGAAGCTCTTTGGTGGTTGGTTTCTTTTAGTAACACACATTGATTGAATTACTTGTTACTTTCTCAATCATTAGAGAGCCTAAATTTACAGTTGACAGAGATGCTCAAATTCGGTTTGATTGGAGCGGACACTGTTGAAAATTTGTCTGAAGAATTGCTAGGTTGGCATTTCAACCGGTTTTTTTTTTTTAATTGCCAAGTTAACTATGTTGGGGTTACGTTTATTTTATTTTGAAGGGGGAAAAAAGGAAACTGCAACTGAATGGGTGCTTTAGTTTTAAGTCTTTCGTGAGACGACGGCAATGTTTTGATGTTCTTACAAGTGTGTGTGTCATTTTGAGTTCCATATTGTTTTGATGGAGCAGTAGAAAATTTTGTTTGTATGTAAATAACCTTTAAATTATTGTAACTTTGAAAACTTTAACTTATATGATAAAACAAAACGCCACACCATTTCTCTCCCTAAGTGCAAGGACTGCCAGGAATGGCACTTCCAGCCAGGCCAATGGGGAGGGGGGAAGAGGGAGTAACAAGGTCGTCAAGACATCCCGCCACGCCTAGCGGAGAAGAAAAAAACAACCCAACCAGGTGGAAAACACCACAACCGGGGTGAGAAGTGGGCCTCCACCACCTGAAGCCAGGGCTCCTACGGACACCGGGCCAAAGGGGGAATGACCCCCTACTGTGCCGAACCGAGGCCCTGCCGAGCAAGAACTCAAGTTATTACTACTACCACCCACCATTCAAGTCCCAGCTCATGATGTCGGACTTGGGAACACCGGATATTATACTGTGTTCTGGAAGTCACCCCTAATGCATTTTTCTTGTAATTTTATCTTAACGGTTTGTTTTACTAAGTTTAAATCCCTTGTGCAGGGAAAGGTAGCATAAGAAAACAATGTAGAAAGGCCCTATGGGCCACTGTAAGAGAACCACTTGCTTTAAAACTAGAAGAAACTGCCCCAGAAAATATTGACACTTATCAACCCGAGCAAACTGTGGTACCTTCATTCGGCCCACTAATACACATCGCCCCCGGCGAACACATTGCGTTTGAGGCCATATGACTGGGAGGAGAAGCTATCTTGGGGCTCTATTGGCCTTGGCGTAGGTTTAATCTCCCAGGGCCACTGCTCTCGGATATTGTCTTTAGAAACCACTCCAGTCCCTCCCAACTCCACAAGCCTGCCCACTTGAGTGTGCACAGCCGCCAGAAAGATCATCCACCTGCGCCTCCAGAACAAGGTACAGCAACGATGAAGGGTTATCTCAGTAGCTTCTGACTTCGTAATCACATGTCATCCAACTAGGTCTACACTCTATAAAGGTTGTGCACTGCAGGAACTTGAGGTCCCTGCCTAGTCCCCCCCTCCCTCCCTTCCACATACATACATCCCGTGAAACTGGCTTCACAATACTTTGAGTCCCTGAAGGTAAAAAGGACTAAGTCTCCTCCAGAGAGACTTACCAAGTTAAGTTTGCTCTGGGTTTAACTCTCCTCCATCTTTGGTAGTTACCATATCAAAGAAATCCAAAACATCACCTTTCTCTAATGTTCACTATATAAGTCCGGATGCTGCCGGGCTCGGGATTCATTCTTACACATCCTTTCTCGTGACTGGCTCAGTGTTGGAACCTCCGGAGATCTTGGAAACTTCAAGTACGCCCCCAGCGGCTACTTACTACGTCTCGACGACCAACATACACAAACATACATATTCGACTTCACTTTGTCTCCTCTAGACACCTTTTACTTAGCAGTTTAATTTTAACTAATTTGTATTAATTTAGAACCAGCTATTCCCCTTTTAACTTAGAACCAGGTCGCCTACATCTGGAACCGCAGTTACCTTCTTCCCTCCACAATTTGGTAGGAGGTAGCACGGGTCACGTGTTTATTGAATATTCAATAAACACTCATGTTCTCTGCCTTCGGTTTTTCATTTCCAGGGCATTTGTTTGAATTAATGGTTGGAGACAGAATATGCAGTGCACTGCCGACAGGAACCAGGATATTTGTTTAAACCGAGTTAGCCTGACTGTGGAACCCTTTCAGGTGTCTACACATCAGAAGACATACATATTAGACAGCTACCTGTTTATTTCCTGTCACATATTAGCACTAAGTCAGTGCTCCTGGGGAGAAACAGCGATGCCACAACCACTAGAAACACCACACCGGGAGGGTATGACAAGACTCAGGTTGTTTCTCACCATTCGCACTAATTCATTGCGCAGTGACCGTAGTGTGAAGTTTTGCTGTTCAACCTAGTGCTAATGCATAACCAGTGGAGGTTTGGCGGTCCCCACGGCTCCACGTCCCTGATCAGCTCACATACTGTGGGGGGTCAGTGGGGACTCTTTATCAAGCTCATGCCAGCAAATCACTATTTGGTTACACTGTCAAACCTTCCTGTCTGAGTGCATCATGTAGGCTGTCGAACTGTTTATCCTATGCCTCACGAGGAGTGGTAGAAAACATAGGGAACAATATCTGACTCACACTGCTCTCAAACAGTTGATCCCACTATGCCATCCTGCGCAGGAGAGGCAGGTGGAATGGAACCGCGCCGGCGAACTTAGACGTCAGGCAGTCGTGCCTGCTATGGTTTTGGTAATTGACTTCCCACCCTGTATTCGCATACATCCTACGTGTCACCCTGTGGTAAAAGGGTTTCTGACCGGTACTGAAGTGCGACTCAGCTGGGACAACCTCAACTTCCGGACCAATGAAGCACACCTGTGGAATCTGCAATCCGGCGTAGACCAAATTCACAGTGTCTAGATGAAACCTACCCCGACCACAACGTCCAAGAAGCTTGAGTAAGTAAGTGCTAACCAACACCCCTCGCCTTACACCTGCTATTTATACCAAACTATGCCAAGTCAATCTAATCGGTCACGCATCAACAAAAACTTTTTAAGTTTAGATGTCTAGAATTAATGTCCAATGGAATAGTAAGGCAGCACAAGTGGTCCGAACATCGCATGAAAAAGCATGCCCACAAAACTAAAAATTATTTAAATTTAAAATAAAAAATTATAGAGTTACACATCAGAAGAAAAATTAGTGACGTGAGTCGGGTGTTGATTAGGGGCAGCATTTATGTAGTGGCTAGAACGAAGGCAATCCGTGTTCAATTCCCGGCGGGGTCACTCCCGGATATTCCCACGTGGGAATTGTGCTAGACGATGCTGCTGGCTAGCAGGTTTTCTAGATCTCATGTTTTCCCTCAGCCTTGCATTCTAGACTCTGGGGCTGTTCCATCCACCTCATTTCATCTTTATTGTCTCCCCAGAAGTTGTCAAGAGTTGCCCGAACTTCTTTTAAGCATTGCTTAAATGCTCTGCTCAATAAAAATTGTTTATGGTCTTTATTGTTGCAACCCTGGAATAATTTGCAGTCTTGTAAGTACTTAACGAAAGATCTAAAAAGAGCTAAGCAGTTGTACCTCCCTTAAACCATTCTGTCTGAAGATGAGTTTGGGATTTTTACTAGTGCACATGATGCTCTTCTAAGTTTACTGTTGGTCACCATCATGAGAATAGTAGTTGGTTAAATATTAGCTGGTTGATGTTATCGTTCTTCCCCAACACCATCTCAAGGCCGCAATGTTTGTCACTTCATGTCCCCCCCATGTTTTTCAAAACTCTGACTGACATGGCCCTGCTTCATCCCTTTTACTCCTCCTCCCTCCCGAAAATATTGTGAACTTGTTAAATAAATTGTTTAAGAATCAATGTAGGAGGTTGAAACCATTGTATTATTGCTCGTAATTACCTATAATTTACTGTCACATTTTTCAATGAATGCACCACAAAAATTTGTAGTGCTTATACCTGTAAGGTGGGGTCTCACAAGCCAGTTAGAATTACTGGTGGTTTTTTTTTTATATTAAAAAAAGGGACACCTATTTTAAAATTGCATTTATAGCTTACTGACAACATCCATTACCATATGGTACACTCTTAAATTCATAGAATATGGAATTTCTAAATGCAGCTTATTTCATAGGTGATGTGTGATGCTTACTGGCTAATGAGATAAACAGCTTCACTTCATCTATGCACTTCACTCTACAGCACATTGAATTGAATGGGGTTTGGAAGCATGTAATTTCTAGAGCGCCTACAGGATTTTCCCTGGTCGCAGGGATTGCTACAGATGTGACAGAATTGTACATTTCATCAGCATCAGCCGGTCAGAAACCAAACCTAGCCCAGCCTCTCCTTGAGAAGATGCCAACAATTGATTTCCAGTGATAGACTCGTTGCTGCAACCCTGAGGAAGTTCAAGGGTGTGTTGTGAGAGAGCAGCACCTGCTAACAATGACCGCCCTTAGCACAGCCCGTGCAAAGCACCCCTCACCACCAGGGCAGACGAGCCCTCAGCCAAGCAAAATATATTGCAGTGCACAGGCTGGAATTGCCAGTTGATGTCTGGCTCTTCTGAGAGCTACATCAGCCTAGGCAACTCGCTCTACCGCCTCATGCGATAGACTTCTCTTAACTATCACCGCCTGCACTGCCAAGAAGCCCTTCAGCATTGCCTTCGTCTGCTGCCAGAACTTCCAGAAGTCTTCCCCTATGAAGCCTTCCAGAAGTCATATGCCACCCTTAGTCACTTGCCCCTGGCAACAGCTACCTCATGCGCCCTTCATTACGCGGATCCCCTAAGTCCCTTCAGGATACGTGACACAGCGTAGACAGGTAAAGTTATAATTAGCTACCTAGTCGAAACTGCCTCCCGTTAGCCTAGAACCAGGTCCCCTTCACGACTTCCGGTCAGCTCAAGGTAGTCGGGAGATGGTACGGGCAATTGTGGGGAGCAGGAGACCAAGGTTTTACCAATACCATTTTACCACCTAATGTAGAACTGCGAGCTCCCCCTCAGGGACTCTTACGTCTAGAAACTCGCACATCATTCGACGGCCACCCGTTCAGTGCACAATGTTTACCAAACGGTAGAGCCACAACCACTAGTCAGTCATACCCCTACTAGAGGATAAGTCGCTAGACCAGCCTCCCCCACACTGTTTGTGTTGCCGGAGGGAGAGTTTGGTTGGTTCTCGTTCGGACCTGTCCGCTCTAGTCTAATCCGTCAAAGCTATTGGGATGCCTCCAAGGAAACCCATTCTCTATCCACCTCGCCGTTTGTGGTGCTGGTTGGGTAATGTAATACTATGCATCAGACCAGTGTGCCTAGACTGCAGAACACTCTTAGATAGGGAACTGCATGTCGCCTGCTACTATCTTACGAGTCAAGGTTTAGAACCTGATGCCGGTTATCAAGCAAGGTAAGAAGGACCTGAAGGAGAGGAAGGCTACGTCCACCTACCAAACTACCTGGAGCTACACCCAATTCAATAAGGCACTTAGCCAAGACACACTTGGAATGAGCTCAAGCCGCCCATCAGTCGGTGGGGCTTCACTACCTGGCTCCCTCCCTTTCTGTTTGTCTCCCCAGAAGGTTTCAGTGTACCTATTGGGTTGGCCTCCCCTTTGTTCTGCATATGCTGCTATTGCAGCCTGCTAAGGACTGCCTTCAGAGCAGCTACACCACTGCCAGTAAACCCACAGCTCCAGTACGTAAGCAACCGGCTTCAATGCCACACTGTACACAGGTTGTGCGCTGGTACACAAGTAAAGTAGTCACAAGCTTCCGGCCTGCACTAACAGTCCCTGTTTTTAGACAGACTCATTGCCCAAACCCAGGTAGTATCACACGTCAGAGGTATTAATTTTAGTTAAAAAAATAATTCAAACCATTTGCATCCTCGTAAATAGCGTTAAGTTTTTGCTTTGTTCATACATTGAGTGCAGAATATTTGGTTGGTTTCAATCTCTTTCGCATAGGATGAAGCCTTTATTTACTTATTTTGATTGCACTGACGCGTGCCGAGTTAAGGAATATTCTGCACTGTCGTCGTGGCTTTGTGTTGCGCTACACCAAGCACACGGGTTGTGGGTATTCTAGTTAAGTTTCCGCTTAATACCCATTACCTTGGCGGGGCACATTGGTTGGCGGTTAGGCACAAAGTTCTCGATTGTTTGACAAGTGGTTTGCGGATAACTCCTTGACTTCACTTTTTCTCACTGTGGTTTCAATACGAAAGTAATTGGCTGGCAGGTACTAGTGCTTTCTTCGGCCGAAGCTGGTGCTGCTTGTCGCTGCTGGCTGGCACCGGAGGTGCAGTCAACTAGTTGCAGGTCGTTGATACCGTGCTGGCTAACACGGTATCATAGATTCCAGGCGGCTTTTTCCAGACTCGAAGCCTAGGGTTGGAAATCCCGTATCTCACCTCAGTCTCGTATATTAGTCCATGCAAGACTGGATGGTACTCTTGATGACCACGTATGTCGCGGAAAACTAATGTACTGATATACAGGAGAGGTCTGTCTCTTTAACAGTTGGGTTAAAACAGCACCGTCCCATTCGCTTGCCTACTCGAAGTAGGAGGGGCTAATAATACAGACTGCTACTTGACCGTGAGGTGGGCTGTCCTTTGTCTCTCTCCCTCTAAGCTGCACCTTTTCCTAATCTAAAAGGCATAGAGGGTAGACACTGCTGAACAGTACAGGATGTGCACCGCTGACTCAAAACAAATCCCTATATTAGTGTTCTGCCAGCATTGGTTGCCGGAACGAGCTTGGTGCTCCAGAAGGTCTCCCGCCACCAGAAGTGTTGAGCCTTATGGGCTGCCTTCCTGCTACTACTGGGTGAAGGTCACAACCAAGGCCAGGCCGTAACCCTCAAGCAAATACTTCCACCAGCACCTGGGTGCTCCGGTAGGGATACAACTCAAGAGTACTGTCTCTCCTTGGTTGGATGAGTGGCTAGTGGTTGGAGCTCTACTTTTCTATCCCCAGTGGTCTACAACTGGTGGCTGTTGAATAGTGTGTGTGTATTACTAATGGATTCCTGATGGGGATCTCCAGTCGTATCTAATTCGTATAATCAAATGGCCATACTCTGTCAGCAGTGCACAACGTGTACGGTTCTTAGTGGTCGTGCTGAAGAACTCTCTATGAAGAATACTCTCAACTAAAAGAACAAAGCTGTATTTATTTAATGCGTAATAAATACAGTGATGCTGCTAACTCCTAACCAAGCAGACGGTATGTATGGAAGTAACCTATGCTGTACAGGTGTAGGTGACCTGGTCCTATACTATACAAGAAAGTAAATGATATCGACTTCTAATTAAGAATACTTAGCGTGGCTAATCAAACTTCGGGATGTCTAGACGAAACAATTTTATAAATCGATCCACTGCTCTAGTACCAGGGAATGTAGTTAGTTGCCCCTACCAGCAAGTAGAGGCGGCTGCTGCTCCAGGAGGAATCAGTATTAGAGGGTGATGTGAAGTTAGTAGTTGATGGTCTTCTGGTAGACTAAGGCTAACCGCAATGAAAGCCTCTGGTAAGTTGTGGTGATTGTTATCAGTGAAAACCTCTGGTAACTGCTGCTGCAGAAGAGCTTCTGGTGATGGCAATGGCTGCAGCCGATGGTGGCTGCTGAAGACTGTTTCAATGGGAGCAGCCTCGTGTAAGCTGCTGACGACTTGGTGATTCGTCGAAGGCCCCCAGCACAGAAGTGGTGGAGCAGCTCAAGAATCAGAAAGAATAACTTGCGAGCCTGGCTGCACATGGACTTATATAGTCCGAAAGGCAGGTGAATCGGTGGGAGGTGTGACGTTTCAGCTTGTGTTTGTGGTGGGGGGGGGGGTTAGCTACCATCTGTCTGTCTCCCGGCTTTGTGCGTGTTCAGTGGTGCTCTGCTGTGCCTCAGAGGCGGCTGATGGCTTGTGGGCTCTCAGCCAGGGGGGGGGGGGGGTAGCATGATCGCTGGCTTGTACAACGTCAGTTTCCACGTGTTCGGAAGCGCCGTCCAGGGTTGTGGCGATCCGCAATGTCCATTTACTACGTTGGCAGGGTTCGACTCTTACTTGGGAGTAGTAGGAATACTAGTTACATGAGTCGTAATCATTGGTATTAAAAATACGTGGAAGTGGTGCGCTTCAGCATAATCTGGGTTTAAATCTTCAACAGCGCCATAGTCATGAAAGTTTAAAAGAGAAATTCGTTATGCAAATTATTGAATATGTTTTATCTTGGGAAATTTAATTGATATGATCTGCATATATGTACACAGTGCTATGATTTTACTTGTTATAGTTCACCTATGTACTTCATTTCATAATTTCAGGAACTTTTTGTTAATTTTAATTTTTTAATTTATAGTCAGGGTTTCATTTGTATTTTTTGTTTTTTTATTTCACAATATGTGTAACAGTCAAGCATGGTTTACTATCTTAATGTGAACCATTGTCATGGATGTGTTTAAATATACATACCTAAGAAAGTTAAGCTTTGTGCTCACTTCATGACAAACACTGCCGAATCAAGTGAACTCAGCCGATCATAAAAACTAAAGACCTTTTACTATGTCATATCACTGTAAATATATTGTGAATAAACATTATCAAACAAGATTAAACAAGCAGATCAATGTAGAATGAAATGTACTTCTGGTATGTGCTGTGGGGTGTGTGCACACACATAGAATGCATGCACGAACAATCAGAAAAACAGAGGGGGAAATGTGTTGTGGGGAGGGGGAGTTCCTTGCATCATACTGTATAGGGGGTTAGGCACTCCTGTTCAACTTATTGGAAAATGAGACTATTAGCATGTAACATTAGACTGTATTACTAATTTAAAACAAAATCTTTTTTAAGCCTACAAATTAACATTGAATTCCTTATCACACTTCCAAGTTCTAAGGGAAAGAAGATAGCTTTGTGTT
Source organism: Dryococelus australis (assembly GCA_029891345.1). Classification (NCBI taxonomy): domain Eukaryota; kingdom Metazoa; phylum Arthropoda; class Insecta; order Phasmatodea; family Phasmatidae; genus Dryococelus; species Dryococelus australis. The sequence continues at coordinate 277,705,607 of CM056994.1, read as the reverse complement.
AGGCAGGATTTACAATAGCCCGTCACGTCTGTCCATCATCCGTTCGTCCATCTCCCAGCCGAGCGATTTACAACAAACTTTGTACGTCCGTCGTTAGTTCATTGCTGCAAACTAATAACAACAAAACTGTTTCCAAATAAGAAAAAATTATCCATAAAAAGGGAAAATATTTTGCTGTATTTTGTTTCTAAGTACCAGAAACAACCATATACGTATGTAACGGAAAATAATCAATGTTAAAAAAAAAATTATTGCATATGAAGCATGATTTTATTATTTATACTGTTGCACAAAAGGAACTCGTGTTTCCAAAACAAAATTTTCAATTAATCTTGTGGAAAAATCTAACTTAATTTCATTTTACAGTTAAACAAATATATGAAAACAAAAGACAGCCAAAATAAAACACTGCACGCACTACATAGCCTTTTAAAGAACTTGGGATGAATGAGTAACAAAACGTGCAAGTTTAGAATGCTGTAATATCATCTGTTCGTCCATCAAAAGTTAAAGCTTGCAAAGGTTTCGATGGATGGACAGGTAGAGTTAATAGCCACCTCTGATTGGCTGTTGATCACATGATTGATGGACGGACGTGACTGGTCGTAAACCCTGCCTAAATGATAACTTTGTATTAAAGAGATATTTACTGACGAGGTTTCACTGTATGTATAGTGCTTAACCAACATTCCCAGGCCATGTATGAATTATGTTTGATGTCCAGGCCCAGTGTCGACGACAAGTGTGTTCTCGACGGCGAGCAGCGTACTTACCAGTAGTTGTAGCACGGGAATCAGCTCATATACTGGGTCAGACTCGCCTGCCACCAGCAAGCTGGGCTCCTACCACACCAGTTATGGCTCCCCCTCCTCTCACTCCAAGTATGGGTCTGCAGCTGCCAACAAGAGCTTTGATGACACTCAGAAGTCGCTCGATGATCAGCTCAAAGAGCTGGACTCTCAGCTCGACTCCCAACTCCTGAGTAAGGTGAGGATTGTGTGGGAATGTATGCATGCTGTCTGTGACATGTTACGAACTATTGTATAATTGATTTATGTTTAGATATCACAATATTTGCTTGCATTATGTTTGGATGCAGGTAGTGTAAATAATGTTATTCAGGACTCTATTTCTTCTGTCATTTGTGGAGAGGGGCAAGGGCAGCATAAAACACTAAAATAAACTTGTTTGATAATCAAAAATAACACACATTGGAAGCCTACATGGGATTCAAACAAAATACTTACAGCTCAAAGACAGTACCTTAGTCAACTTCTTAGCATGTTAATTACCATTGCTAATTTTTCTCCTTTGTTGTTTTATTGATCAGATAAATAACACAAAGCTATTGGTGCAAATTACAATGTTAAATATTTCTACTAAAACTAATTTAAACTACATTAAAGGACAGAAACTCAAGTACCTGCAGTCTAGTACTTGTCAACAGGCACACACACAAAGGCCAGCTTCATCAGGCGACGAGTTGTAGTGCCATACAACTCGCCGCCCGATGATGGTATCAATTTGCTGCCGACGTGCACTTTTCTTGCTAAACACTTCCTACTCTCCTATTCCTCGGTAGGGTATCATGTTTATAAAAGTCTTACTATAAGTAAGTTATATCTATCCCTGCCATTACCAAAATAAGTACCATTTTATTGGTTTTTATGTAAGATACAGTGGTACTAGGTCAAGTGGCCCTTTCTTTTGAGGGTTGATGACACATACAGATATAACAATTTCTATGTTCCTTTACTGCCTAGTACGGTAGAACATTATTAAAACGACATCTCATGGTTACTACAAATAAGATTGTTTCAGTTCAATTTCTGTAGATATTTTGGGGGATTTTGGGCTGATTTTGACCACCACCCACCCCCATATGTCTAAATGTTCAATTTTTTTGCACGAACTCTGTGTTCAATCATTTCTGGTGTAAAAGTAACATTTTCAAATTAAATTACATTAAATCGATTTTAATAGGGATAGAGATAGGCAAGCCTCAAGCCAAGCTGAGCCAAGCTTTAGAAGAATGTCAAGTCGAGCCTAAGCTTTATGGCAGCTATGTATTAGGTCAAATTCAGTGTGAATCATTTTTCAATTCTGTGAAAAAAATTCCTAAATTATATGTTTACTTAAATTTTGTAAAATATAATTGAAAGAAATTAGCTTAAGGGTGCTCAATTTAAATGTGTCTCACATAAAGAAACAAATAATTCAGAAATAAAATGCATCAAAAACTAAATTATGATAGTAAAATTGTATAAAAATATTACATATATCCCTCTGTAAAAATTACCACAACTGACTTATTTGCAAGAATTTTTGCCAATCATTACTTGCCAAGTCTTTTTCAAACTCTGACAATTCTAACCATATACGCAGCCGATATTTTCTGATAATAATCATGCTCGTTAAATTATGTACCGCCACAGCTCTAACCTCATTCCAAATCCAATAACAAACATGGCCATAGAACTTTGGATGCAGTGTCGGAAATTGTGAAATTTGTTCTCATTACCACCAATCTGAGCGCAGTAAATACTTAAGAAGAATAAGAATTTGAAATGGTTTCTCATAGTCGCAAACGTACGAATACAGTAAAGATGTAGGAGAAAGAAGAAAAATGTTGCCTAGTGTAAACAATACTATTGATAGCACCAGTTACCAATCTTCAGTGTTGCATTCACATAGCCTTCAAAACCAAATGATGTGGAAAATCTTTGGTGAATGTACCAAAGAGAAATGTGTAAAATGTAATAACTGGAATGTATTATCAAAAATCTACTGTATTTCGTAGCTAAACAATTGTTCTGAATATATTTCTGTTTTGGACAGAATATCTGATTGATTGATTGCGACTGGCAAATTAATGATTTAAGGGTCGTAGCATGCAGGTTTTCTAAAACATGGCTTATATAGGATATTTGTCAGGTCCGTGCAAAAACAAAGACTGATATTGGGAATCGACATAAACGGGATCTCAACAATGAGGTTTCACAGTATTTATCTTTGTTTCAACATGTAAACAAAGGCGAATTGTCTCAAGTCGGGAGCAGCTGCATTAGAAGTGGCTTGATTATCGTGCCGAGGTTCAACGAGACTGTAATGTTGGCTTTAATTTCAAGCCGAGTCTAATAGTAAAAGCTTGGCTCGGCTCGAGTTTTAGAACTTCGACTTCGACCCATCTCTAAATAGGGAGATTTCTTACGAAAAAAAATTATACCATAGAGGCAGGATCTTGGCCTCTCCCTTATCTCCCAAAATGTTGAAAATATAGAGTAGTGCAAAGTTTCGCCAAGCATTGTAAGTCTGTGTTCAATTTTCTCTGGCATCAAATCAATATAATTATTTCATAGAATATTTATTTTATTTTATAATCTGACATCTTCCGAATAAAATAATACCCCAAAAATGTATTGTGCGGTAACTGTGCATGATGTCATTTTTCAGTGGCTTTTTGCAGGAAAAGCGGATGATTTGTTACTAAAATACTTAAGTTTTTATTTCAATAGACACACATCTTCTGAATAAACTAATATCCGGAAATTTATATATATGAAATCTCCGTTTTTTAATTATGCATATGTACCAAGCACCCGTAACTCGTGGCAAGTGCCGAGTTTGGGTTAATAATTACTAAAAGTCATAAAGAAATCAATTTTAATTACCATATTCACTTGTCCTTATCTCAAAAAGTACAAGTTTTTAAAATATAATGCTAAACTTCAAAATGTGATGTAGGGGTCAATCAGGTTCAGTTGCCGTGAAGTAACGTGGTTCCACAGGCACTGGAAGAGTTGGGAGGGGATGGTAGTCGCCTAGCTGTCTGCATGCGCAATAACCTGCCAGGTGCCTATAGGCCACACCCATGAACTGCTTGCCTCCCCTCTGCTGACTTTGTGCGATCAATACCGCTCTCCAGGCTCATGGACTGCTTTCATGTTCAGTATTAATTATTTGTACGTACATAAATGCATACACCACTGCAGTGGACATTTTGATGTGCCTTTTGACCTTACTATCATCGACAAATGTGATTTGTGCAATACCCTACAGAAATCAAATACACATATTGCATCAAAACATTTCAACATGAAAATAATTTTTCCCTACTAGTATTGTTTATGGTGTGTGTTATTAAAACAATGTGTTCTGTAGTTTATGTTGTTCACCATAACTGTGATTACGTGGTGCTTTTTTTATTTATTGGGTAAACACAGTAGAATTGTGTAGTGGATGTAAACATTAAATGAAATTGCTTGGCAATGTTTATATTTACTTGAGGCAGAATGATAACACAAATGGAAGAAAGAATAAATTACAAAGGGCTTTCAAAAGTTCTCACTTTACCATAAACAGTCTAGGAATGCGATCTGCACTGGCCAGTTATTTCAGTAATGTTAGCTAATGTTCCAGTTCTGCTGATGTGCACTGATTATCACCGGCACTTGTTTCCACATGCTGCTGGGTGGCAACCTGTGTGAGGCTAGAGCAGAAAGCACTGATTTTACTAGAACTGAAAAGGTTGTGCAATGCCAGTGTAACAAGATACTGAAGATTATTCAAGCTGTAGGTTCTCTGAAATATATATACTTATGCATACGGTAGCATTATTAGAAACAAAATTTATTTGCTTTAGTCAAATAAATTTTTTTTTTTTTTTTGCAGCAATTTTATTGTCATGTTCATAAGTTAGCAGTAATTTATCACATTATAAATATAGTGTGAAAAGGTGCCGGTCATCAACAATCATTTACAAAATCAAGCCAGAAATGTTATCAAGATGTGAGTTTAAAAAATAACTAAACATAATTCAGTAATAAACAGTAATCAAAAACTAAGAGTAATCTCAAGTCTTAATAACACAAGTAAAGTGAAAAGGCAAGCAAGTAAGAGCATAAAGATACATGACAGGACAAACAGATGATGGCAGTCATGTCATGGCAAATGTGTAAACATTTGGCTGCCTGAAAGGAAGAGGGTGGACAGGGTGGATTGAGTAGCACAGCAAATATGGGGGGGCTGGTTAATCTTTAGGTAAGCACTGCTTCCAGTACAGTACCGTGGGAAATACAAAATAGGTATAGTGAATATAAAAAAGTGCAATAAAGTATAATTTTTTGACAGATTTCCACTAAATTTTCAAAAAAAATTTAACCCAATTATTTTTTATTTTTTTATGGTTCCTTAAGAAGAATTTGTGATAATACACACACACAATAAATTGGGTCTGCATAGAGAGTTTCTATTGTAATTGAAAATAAAAAGTTATTTGAAACCTTTTACTTGAAGATATATTATATTCACCTTATATACTTTTTCAGACACCCCAAAAAATGGCGAATAGATCATGCTGTCAGCGGTGAAAAAAAAAACCTCAAAGCAAGATAGGTTTTACCCTATTTACTTGCATAATCCCCATCATATAATACCTGCACTGGACTTTTCAATAAACATTGACCTTGAATAGTAAACTCACAATGACTTCTGCTTGGAGTTAAATAGCATGAGGATAAAGTCTCTGTATAAAGTATTTGTGAACTCAGCTGTCACACAGTGGTTTTGGAGAATCGTTTCATGCTTATTTTGAAGTAGCAAGTTTAGTGAATGGAAGGGAAGTAAAATTCCTACATTGCACAATTCAAGTTGCAAGTTGTATGTACGGCTCACATAACAGTATGGAAACAGGGCTGTGAAATGTTATTTTTCAGTCAGCTAGTCAGACCGAGTCAAGGGCAACTATGTATTTGAATATTTGTTGAATTTGCAGAGAATATTTAACAATATGCATATTGGCAGAAGTGCTGATTTGGTAAACATG